>JAJPGS010000324.1:0-271504 GCA_028654335.1 Alnus rubra
GCTCATTATTGCGTACAGTCAGCTTCTCCACTTGCTTTTGGTCAGTCTTCAGGTGGCTTGGCACCTGAGAGTTATGAAGATGCAATAAACTCAGCTGGGAAGGTACTCTCATTGACACTTTTTGCATCTAAGAGTGAATCAAAGATGAAAATGAATCAGTTTGTCAGTACTCATTATGCTAGGAAGGTGGGTACTGGTGAAGCGGTGCAACCCGTTCAGTGCTTCCTTCAACAACCCGAGATGTCGTCTGCAACGTCGTCTTCACGACTGGTTTTTAGATCTTCAGATTGGAGCTCCGAGTCCGTGGTAGGATGGTTGAGCTTGAGCATGTTGGTGGCAGTAACCGGGTCATCTCTATTCCGAGGTCCTCGCTGAGGATGATGGCTGCAAGGCCCGCAGGAGCGAGGGTCTGAATGACGCTAACAAACTCAAGGAGGGAGAAAGAGACTTGAAGATTACTTTTTGGGCAGTCATAGTAGCCGTGGCAGTTCCGGTTTTAGTGATGTACACTTCAAAGTCCAGCCCACCTTCCACATGTTGCTAGATGATCAGATTGTGATCTGAAATCGATGGCTCTTTCTAGAGGCTACCAAAGTGACAAAATCCACAAAGAGCAGTTTCTTGATACTCGGAATTACAGCACCGATAGCATAAAAAAAGGAAATGTGTGTGAGTTTCATTAGAACATCCAGATAGAGATTCAGTTCACCTTCAGCGTAGTGGGCAAGCCTTGTTTTCATGCATGAAGATCACAAGGTATTTGGCAAAAGGAAGCCTACAGTTTTGGCGAAGAGACCCTATTAGCAGGCAACTGTTTTAAGGTTCGTTACTCGGAAGAAGCTAGGTGGAGTCCTCTCGGTCCGTGTATAAAGATTGGTTGTTCGGTCCCTCCACCCCGAGACTCATCTCATGGAGTGGAGAGTGTTCGTTGATGATTTCCTGGAGGTTCCTGATGACGAGCTCGGGGTCCTTACAACGTTCAGAAGTCTCCTAAGTTGTTCCAGAAAAACCACGTTAGCCAGTAACTCGACCAAGTCACGCGTACTCGGCGACTCATGATTAACAGCTTTCTATGAAAGGGTCCTTCGAAGCTCATATTTTTGCTCCAGAGCCTAAAATCTCTGAGTGGTAGGAGATAACGGTGGTAATGGCTAGCTCCCTCCGAAAATTATTCGGTGCTTCCCCAAGGGAATTAGATCGGTCTTCAAGTCAGCCGTCCAGTTGGTGATCCGGGTGACTCCCAGTTCATCACAAGACGAATAAGCTCGGATTTTTGGAGGCAGTCACGAGATCTCCTCCTTTTCCCATCATCGAATAGGACTTTGGTCTCGGAGTTCAACAAACCTTCACGTGCTCCCATAATTTCTTTGGACAGCCGAGTCATGGTTAAAGCCAAGGGGAGCTTAAAGGCGAAAAACTAAACGGATTCCACTAGTGCAATTTGCAGAGATGCAGAACAGGCTCTCGTGATGCCCACAGTAGCCGGTGAGCAAAGTTTGTGGCGTGTCGGTCCAGTCGCAAAATTTGACGTGGAAGTGCTCGGTTAGGCTGCTAAGAAGATTCGAATAATCTCGTTCCTCTGATGGGGTTAAAGGGAAACTCGCCTATTTGCTCTACGAAGGAAGCTCTAGTTGTCATGCAGGATTCTCTGACTACACTTCCATGCACCTTGTTCACAAAAGAAAAACAAGAAAAGGAGAGATAGTAAAGCTAAAGGGACCCACGATTTGGTGGGCCAAAAAATTGAGAGAAGAAATGCAAAAATCAACAATTAATTATGGGACCAAGATTTGGTGTCTATGATACACTGATCAAAGGGCATATTTTGGAGAACTTCAAGCTCACCTCCCAGGTAGTATCTGAATTCGCCACTTTCCCGAGGATCTCATATACCTCCCGAGTTTGGTATGTGCTGAGTTCGCTCTACATGCCGAGTTTGCTAGCATCCCGACCAGGCAACCCGAGCAAGCATTCCGAGCAGGCAACCCGAGCAAGCATTCTGAGGAAACAACCCGAGCAAGCATTCCGAGCAAACAACCCGAGCAAGCATTCCGAGCAGGCAACCCGAGCAAGCATTCTGAGCAAGCAACCCGAGCAAGCATTCCGAGCAGGCAACCCGAGCAAGCATTCTGAGCAAACAACCCGAGCAAGCATTCCGAGCAAACAACCCGAGCAAGCATTCCGAGCAGGCAACCCGAGCAAGCATTCCCAGCAAGCAACCCGAGCAAGCATTCTGAGCAATCAACCCAAGCAAGCATTCTGAGCGAGCATCCCGAGCAAGCAATGAGATAAGTCTATTCTTGACATTTTCTATTCATGATTAGCCTATTCACAATGCATAGTAATTTATGGAAAATGACTTTTTCACAATGCTTGAATTCTTTAACAAAATCTACACTGAATTCTATGATCATGCTCGTTATTGGACGGGAATCCTGTGCAATAGGGCATAGGTCTCGTGTGCATTTAAGTTATCCTCCTTCGGTTAAGGGGGGTAAGTTAAAGCATTTTTGGTTACCCTCACTCGGATAGGGGGGTAACTCGGCAAAAATTTTCTTATCCTCATTCGGTTAAGGGGGGTAAGTTAAAGCTTTTTCGGTTACCCTCACTCGGATAGGGGGGTAACTCAGCATAAAACTTTTTCGGTTACCCTCGGATAGGGGGGTAACTCGGCATAAAACTTTTTCGGTTACCCTCACTCGGATAGGAGGGTAACTCGGCAAAAATTTTCTTATCCTCCTTCGGTTAAGGGGGTAAGTTAAAGCTTTTTCGGTTACCCTCACTCGGATAGGGGGGTAACTCGGCAAAATTTTCTTATCCTCATTCGGTTAAGGGGGTAAGTTAAAGCTTTTTCGGTTACCCTCACTTGGATAGGGGGGTAACTCGGCATAAAACTTTTTCGGTTACCCTCACTCGGATAGGGGGTAACTCGGCATAAAACTTTTTCGGTTACCCTCACTCGGATAGGGGGGTAACTCGGCAAAAAATCTCTTATCATCCTTCGGTTAAGGGGGGTAAGTTAAAGCTTTTTCGGTTACCCTCACTCGGATAGGGGGGTAACTCGGCATAAAACTTTTTCGGTTACCCTCACTCGGATAGGGGGGTAACTCGGCAAAAAATTTCTTATCCTCCTTCGGTTAAGGGGGGTAAGTTAAAGCTTTATCGGTTACCCTCACTCGGATAGGGGGGTAACTCGGCATAAAACTTTTTCGGTTACCCTCACTCGGATAGGGGGGTAACTCGGCAAAAATTCTCTTATCATCCTTTGGTTAAGGGGGTAAGTTAAAGCTTTTTCGGTTACCCTCACTCGGATAGGGGGTAACTCGGCATAAAAAAATTTTGGTTACCCTCACTCGGATAGGGGGGTAACTCGACAAAAAACTTTTTCGGTTACCCTCACTCGAATAGGGGGGTAACTTGGAAAAAATTTCTTATCCTCCTTCGGTTAAGGGGGGTAAGTTAAAGCTTTTTCGGTTACCCTCACTCGGATAGGGGGGTAACTCGGCAAAAAATTTTCTTATCCTCCTTCGGTTAAGGGGGGTAAGTTAAAGCATTTTCAGTTACCCTCACTCGGATATGGGGGTAACTCGGCAAAAAATTTCTTATCCTCCTTCGGTTAAGGGGGGTAAGTTAAAGCATTTTCAGTTACCCTCACTCGGATAGGGGGGTAACTCGGCAAAAATTTTCTTATCCTCCTTCGGTTAAGGGGGGTAAGTTAAAGCATTTTCAGTTACCCTCGCTCGGATAGGGGGGTAACTCGGCAAAAAATTTTCTTATCCTCCTTCGGTTAAGAGGGGTAAGTTAAAGCATTTTCGGTTTCTTAAAATTATAAGTTATCCTCCTTCGGATAAGGAGGGTAACTCGGTTTTTAAATTTTAAGTTATCCTCCTTCGGATAAGGGGGGAAACTCTATTTTTACATTTAGGTTATCCTCCGTCGGATAAGGGGGGTAACTCGGTTTAGCATGAAGATTGCAGAGAAAGACTTGTGATGCTTGTTATAGTCTTCCTTGTTCTCAGCAATCTCTAGGATGTGTTAAGTCATCTTTGAAGCAAAATTCAGTTGTCTGGAACAAGAAATTTAGATTTATTGATGCACCCTTGATAAATAACTTAGACAATTTTGAACAAATTGCCACATTATTTAGGGGAGTATATTAGCTAAAGACCTGCTTATCTCATGCTAACTTGCTATTTTTCCCTTTGGAAAGAGCACATGTATATATATATATATATATATATGCATTATTAGCAATTTGCAGATCCTATGAAGATTTATGCGCCGATATTTCAGCTCCTCCGGTGCCGAAGCAAATTTGCTCAAGAAGTAAAGCTCCATTCAAGAACACCACCTTCTGTGGCTAGGAGATGGCATAAAAGCGCCTATCCCGCGGATCGGGATAGTCGTAAAATTCCTCCCTCTCTGACAACAGGGGGGTCCTCCTCGGATAGGAGGTGGCATAAAAGCGTCTATCCCGCGGATCGGGATACTCGTAAAATTCCTCCTTGGATAAGGGGGTCCTCCTTCAGATAAGGAGGTGGCACCAGAGTTGTAGAGGGGACTGATTGCCCCTGCGAAGTGTTGCACAAGCTACCAGTTATGGGACTACTTACAGACATTTCGGCAATTTCTGCTCGGATAGTCACTACGCACACAACAGGTTGTTCTCTCTATCGGGTAGAAGCTGAGCAGTCATCCAGCTTTGTGATATTCTTGGGAACCTCACAGGAACCAAAATCAATCACCCTCCCTTGGACCAGGACAATTCTCATTCGGTGACAGCCCCAGACGACTGTTGGTTATACACTCCCCCAGAAGTAAGTTAGCTAAATTTTCATTTACTAACAGATTCTATTTGCTGGAAACCTTATTCGCAAGGCATAAAAAATCAATGAGGAGCATAACCTCAGTAAAAAATCACAATGAGGAGCATCATCTCGGTAAAAAATCAATGAGGAGCATCACCTCGGTAAAAAATCAATGAGGAGCATAACCTCAGTAAAAAATCAATGAGGAGCATCACCTCGGTAAAAAATAAATGAGGAGCATAACCTCGGTAAAAAATCACAATGAGGAATACAACCTCTATGACAAATCATCATGGGAAGATGTCCCCTGCGGTAAAATTCGAAGACAAGGCACCATTGACATTCAGGCTTTATTTTGGAAAAAGCGGCAAAAGGGAATCTCCCTTAGATAAGGAGGCGGAAAACTTCTCCTCGAGTGAGGAGATCTTTGTTGGATAAGAAAATTGACATGGTCTCCAAGAGACACTTCATGAGGTGATTAATGGACTTGTTCATCCTTGAGAATCTATCACCTCGCTTTGGTACTACGAATTTTTCTCTCGGATAGAAAGGTAACCTCGAGAACTATCCCCTTTTGGGTAGAAAGGGGGGTGGTTTTGGATCTGGACAATTATTTCCTCACGGATAAATAAATAATTTAAATACCTTCCCCCTCGGATATGGGGGTAGAAAGGAGATCCACATGACATTTCGAGAGCACAACACTTTGGATTTCTAGTGGCACAGATGACAGGCTGCCCTTGGCCTAAACTAGTGCAGACGGAATCAGCTTTGCTTGATTGTCTCCTTCGGATAAGGGACGGCTTGGATAGGCTAGTCAGCCTCTCCCTCGCATCTCAACTCGCCGAAACCTTTGTTGATGACACATCACGATTCTCGGCAAATGAAACAAATGTTTTATTAAACAACAATTCCTGTTGCAGGAAGTCTAAAAGACGCAAACATTCTCGGAATAAGCAACTTTGGTGTCAGTCGAAAGTCCACAAGACGAGAGACGTGAAGGAGGATGCACCTTTCCTGATGATAGAAAAACTCTGCGTACTCCCTTAATCATATCAGGACCAAGGGCTGGAGATCACATGTACATTGGATCCCCAACGCATTAAAGGATCGCATTAGCACACGCCATTAAGGCCGCTCCTTGAGCCTAGCATTCCCGAGAGGTTCTCTTTACCCGAGGTTATAGGGGAGGTTGAGAGCAATCGAGTAGGGTTGTCGGCCAGGAAACACACCCCTTGTCTAAGGGGAGATAGTTAACATAAATTTTTCGAGTTTTCATGAAGACTACAATAAGCTCTATGCGTTCGGCACCCATGAATAGGTGGAATTATCATGAGAGATCTTGAAGAGTTTGTAGAAACTAGGGAAACTCGACCAAAGCTCAAGAAAAGTCACTTTATCACAAGAGGTTCAAGAAGCGTGAAAGTTTGAAACTCTAGAATTTCGAAGCATCGGTTTCCATAATTTCCTTGCTTAATTCTCTTTTTCTCAAATGAGAGATAAAAGAATTGGGGGGTAACTGTTGGGGAATTATTATTCCCCACTCGGGAAGGTACGTTTGGTCGGGAGTGACCAAGGTCTCGGGAACATATGGTTGGTCGGGAGTCACCAGGATCCTTAGCATTTATTAGGATCTTAGTACTTGTCAAATCAGGTCAGAAATCAGCATGTAGCACCATGCCTAATATCTTCACACCTTACTGGTCACTGTTCACACTGTACAATAACAAGACTTTTGCTATGCATCAACAGTAAAAAAGAGTCTATATATATGCTTATCATCTAAGAGGTATGAATCTAAGATATATGAGCAACACTCTCTCTCACTCTCTCTCTCTCACTCTTTCAACTGACTTAGGCGTCGGAGGAGGTTCCGCCGGCCAACCCCCGGCGGGCCTTTGTTTTGTTTCAGGTCACAGGCGGAGAGACGAACCAAAAGCTACCATGTTATCAAGCAAAAAATAGCATCAACAGTGTTGACATCGCCACGGCACAAGAAGAGTCCGGAGACCTCGCCAGCGGAGGCGTTGGAGAACCCAGTGGCGCGTGTGGCGTTAGAGGAAAGAGAAGAGAGGACGATGTCGAGGTCGGATTGGTAGGTGCTGTTGGCGGTGAAGAAGGTTGAGTTTGAGCAATAGTGAGAGAGGTAAGTGGGTGCTGCATCATTGCCACTGGCAAGGCTAAGCAACAAAATCACGAAGAGAGACGAAAGGAATATAAGAAATTTGAAAGAAGGCATTTTTGGGCAGGGTTCGTTCATCAGTTAATCAACATCTCTTGTCTCTTCCATTCCATGTTTGTTTCATCCATTGTTTTGGTTGCGTAATAAGTTTCGTCAATGAGATGCAGTTACGACGAGGACACGTGTGGTGAATCTGGTCAACAAAAGCAGCTTTGACTTTTTTTTTGCTTTTAGTTTGAAAAGGAAATTACAATATTACGTGTCGTCAAAGTCATAACTCAATCCAACTTTTTTTCAAAATTTTTATATATTATTAGTGACATTGATGTAGCAGGTGAGAACCGACAAAATCACATTTTATTTTTTTAAAGAGATTTTTGCCAAACTTTTTTAATGCATTTAAAAAGCATACCAAAAGGATAGATAACAATTTTATAGACTAAAAGTAGAGGAACTAAAATTAAAGGAAGTTCTTCTGTTCAATTTGAAGGAACTAAAATTAATTTTTACCGAGCAAATTACATACCCATGCTTTTTATAACGTACCAGGAGGAAGAGAAGGAGATACTGCCGTCAGATTGTAAAATGGATACAACTCGTATCTAATATTAGAACTCGGAACCAGAACCTTTCCGCCTTGTTTTCCCGAGCAGCACTGAGGAAGAGAGCCTACGGCGGTTTCCAAGCAACGCATACACAGATCCGCGCTCATCTCCGGCGAGCACTGCACCATGCAGTACAGCGTCTGTGAGCCCGTAAATTTTACTTCGGCCGACCCAAATTTCTTGTCCGATTGAGAATTAGCGAATCGAGTCGCCAGCGACTTCATTGTGGTTGACAACAATGCGTTGAAGCGGTCCAGCTCCAGGACGTTCTGGGAACTGGTCGGCAAGTTCTCGAAAGGCACCTGGTCGTTTTGGTAGGACTCGTTGGAGTACTGTAGCGTGCACTCGTCCTACCAGATTAGCCCCACCTTGTCGGAGGGGCAGCGATTTCTTATATCTGTCATGGCAGTAGAGATGCAGTTTTGACAAAGGTCAGGGGTTAGATCAGCGCGGCAGAGCAAACGGCCGATGACGACGTCGGGAGGGGCCTGGCCGGCCTTGGTTGTGTAGAAGCCATTGGGGCGTGTTGTGTTAGAGGAAAGAGCGGAGAGGAGGAGGTTGAGGTTGGCTTGGTAGGCGCTGTTGGGAGTGAAAAAGCTTGAATTTGAGCAAGTGTGATCGGCGTAAGTAGGTGCTGCTTCGGTGGTAATTAGGCTAACAAGCAAGGTTAAGAGGGAGAGAGTGATCACAAGGCATATGGGAAATTTGAAGGAAGCAGCGCCGGCCATGTTGGTGATTATTCTGGCTGATCACTCTATTAATTGCAAATTTGCTAGTGTCTTCAGCTTCACTTTACCAATCTTTCATCCACTTCGTGCGGCTTTTTTTGGTTTATTATGCAGATAAGACTGGAGAGGCAGGAAGGGGTTGACTATTCTGTGTGCGGGTTGAAAAAAAGAAAAAGAAGAAATTACACGATTACAGTTTGGACTTTACTAGCCATCTAGATGTATGTGGTTTGGAGTATTACATATTCGTATGGTAAAATTTTCAACTTACTGACTTCTAAATCACACTACTAATATCTATATTCCTTATAGCACTAGCAGCAGATTTTTAACCATTTTTCTTATATTTAGATAATAAAACTATTTTTTGATTTCCTATAAAAAAAATACCCAACAATAAATTCTCTTACATTTCCATATATCAATTAAATATTATTTTTTTACTCTTACTTTATTCTTTTTTTCTCTTTCCTACTTTTTCTCTATTCTCTATATCAATTAAATATACATTTTTATATTAAAATAATACATAAGGAAGGAATAGTAGACATGTATACATAGAGAATTACTATTCATTCTCAATCCCATCATCTAAATATAAGGCATATGCTGTTGGAGGTTTTTTAATGTTTTTCATGAATTTTTTTCTAAATATAGGGAAGGGAACCAATATAGGGTAACTGCTGCTAGTGCTCTTACAAGTGGATTCCGTGAAGCAGCATTTGGGTCAGTTCACAGAAATGAAGCAACAATTGGTTGAGATCAACACCAGTATACAGGCCCTGTTAGAAGAGAGGCGGTCAAGATCAGATAGGGGTGGGTGTCGGGTATATCGGTGTCGGAAATACCATTTTTGACTCTCGACTGAAATTTTCAGTAAAGTCGGGTAATTACCTGACTTTTTTCCGTGGAACAATATTTTCAAAATTTTTGGATAATTCAAAAAATTCAAATAAATCGATAATTGTTGGTCGGATAAATCAGTAATTGCATAGAAAATGAAAAAGGAAAGAAGAAGGAATGAGAGCACTAGCAACAATCTCCTTATATTGGTTCCCTTCCCTAAATATAGGGAAAATTTCACAAAAACTCACCAAAATCAACCCACAATAGATACCCCAAATTTACATTTTTTGGTTGGGAAACTACAGTGCTACCCAATGTATTGGGTAGCACTGTAGCTTCCCAATCAATTTTTTTAATGAAAAAAATCCCTATCTCTGACTCTCTCTCTCCTTCACGGCTGGCTTCACGCATCACTTCGTCTCCTTCGTCTCCTTCTCTTCTTTTGTGTTTCCTTTCTTTTACTCATTTCTTTCAAGAAGAACAGAGGGTGAGACGAAAGAGAGAGACTGTGAGATACTGAGAGAAAATCCAAGAGATCAGAGAGAGAGATCGGGAGTTTGAGAGAATGAACCCGGGAGTGAGAGATGTAGACGGAGAAGGAGATCGCCGGAACCCGCGAACCTAGAGGAGCCGATCGTCGGTGGCTCGCCACCGGTGAACCCAGGTGAGGCAATTTTCGGCGAAGTAGAGAGTGATTTCCAGTGGGTCTTCGGTTGATTGACCGATGGTTGGTACTGGATTTAATAATTGTGAGGACTAGGCTGTGAATGATTCTAGGAGATGATGATTTTTATGGAGGGTTTTTCCATTGTACCAAATTTGTTGGTTTTCATTTGGTTTTCATCTAGGATTAGCCGGAGAAGACGAGAGCAAGAGAGTCTAGAGAGAGAAGATGAGTGGGAGAAGAAAAGAAATTGATAAAAAAAATAAAAGTAGGAAAGAGAAAAAATCATAAAATAAGAGTAAAAAATAATATTTAATTGGTATATGAAAAATTAAGAGAATCTATTGTGGGGTATTATTTTTTTAAGGAAACAAAAAGTGGTTTTGTTCCCTAAATATAGGGAAAATGGTTGAGAAGCCGTTGCTAGTGCTCTTATATGGAATCTGAGAGAGCGAAAAAAACGCAGCTTTGACTGTTTTTGCTTTTACAAGATTACGTGCCGTCACTCAAAACTTGATACAGTTTTTTTTTTTTTCAAATTAGTTTTGTATGAATTTTTTTAATATATTAGTGACCAAGCACCTGATAAGCACAAATTTTTTATATAATGTATTTTTTTTATATGTTTTTTTTTTAATAATTTAAAGAACACGTGTTATTTTTAGAGACTGATTTGTTAGAATTTGTAAAAAAAGTATGTCCAAACTATAGGGGTGAAAATGAGAGCGGTTAATAACCACCTATTAACCACTAACCGCCATAAACTGTTAATTATGCCCAAACTGCCTAACCACTTTTTTAGGTAGTTGAAGAAATAACCGCTAACTGTAACTGCGTTTTCACCCATACCAAATTACACCAAATTTAATTTTTTTACGATCCAAAAAAAAAAAAAAGAAGAAGATAAAAGTGCTATAATTTCGTTTTTTACAACACCGTGCCTAGAGAAAGATCTTTTGTCCAAACCATTTTTATTTTTTTATTTTTTTTTTTCCTTCTGAGCAAGCAGAAAAAGAGACGAAGACAATAGAGATGGACGTAATGACTTGTGTTTAGAACATTCATTTTAGAACATTATAAGGATGATATTAAAAGTCTTATTAATTTTAGGAAAAAAAAAATAAAAGAGATAAAATGATGGTATGTAGCATTATTCTTACTTCAAAATCACGCTCGGACAAGATAAAGCATAATTAAAAATTCCACACAACACAAGCCATGTAACAAAAAAATAATAATGTTAGAACTCTAACCAGGGCAGAGGTAGAAAGGGGCTTCCCCCCCCCCCCCCTTCCAGCCCCAAGGTTTACAAAAAAAAAAAAAATTAAAATTTTATACTTAATTTTTTTTTTGTTGTTTTGGCCCCACAATTTTATTTTTTTTCAATTTGGCCCCCTCAAATTGCAAAAGCTGACTTCGCCCCTTGCTCTAACAACTGTTTTCTTTAGAATTTTTTGAAAAAAATTGAAGGAACCAAATTATTTTTTGCTTTCTTATTCAAATATATTTCACAATAACTTTCATTATACTTTCCTTATATCATTTACTTCTTCTCCCCTATTTGGAATGTTTTTTCTTAAAAAAAAAAAAAAAAAATCTCAACCATGCAATTCCTTTCTCTCTATCGGATCTTGATCCCATCAGTCACCTCTTCGGAGAGCAATAAATCCTTCTTATCTTCGATGGGAGAAGAGGCGGCCCTGAAGAGTCGTCGGTCAATGATCTCGTACTCTCGATCGACTCAAACCACTATGGATGTGTTTGGTAAATGATCATGTTGGAAAATTTTTGTTTGAATAATAGTAAAAAGTTATTGATGTGATATAAAGTATAAAAATGTTTGGAATTGTTTTATAGAAAATTGAAAAAAATTTGTTTTGTAGTGAATTTTTATATTTTAATAGTAATAATAAAATTATTGAAATGATATAAAAAGTGGAAAAAAAAATAGAATGTTTTGAATTTGACTTTTTTGGAAAAAGTGAAAAAAAAAAATAGAGAGGGAGATGAAAGTGTTGCCAAACACACTCTACATTGGATCTGGCTTGCATGCTGTAATGAAAAAATTTATTAAAACTGAAAAATTATAAAAAAAAATTAAAAAGCAAAAAGTATTAAAAACTTAAAAAAAAAAAAAAAAAAAAAAAAAAAAGGGTGGTCGGTTGGCCAAGGGAATGGCTGGAGCCACCTCCTTGGCCAATTTAGTGTGGACGAACCACTCCAGATCGGCTTTGGGATGGTCCAACCATCCCCAAAAGGCTAAAAAAAAAGTTCTGGTTTTGGGGGTGGCCGGACCACCCCCAAGGGCCTGCAGGTGGTCTGGCCATCCCCCACGGCCGATATGGAGATGGCCGAGCCACCCCCAAAGGCTTTAGGGGTAGCCAAAATCACCCTCAAAGTTCTTGGGGGTGGCTCGGCCACCTTCATATCGGCCGTAGGGGGCGGTCGAAACCACCCCCAAAACCCAAACATTTTTTTTTTTGGCCTTTTGGTTGTGGTTAAACCACCCCAAAGCCAATCTAGGGTAGTTTGTCCACCCCAGATCGGCCAAGGTGGTGGCTCCAACCACACCATGGCCAAAAATGGGGTGGCCTGGCACCCCTTGGCCAACTGTCCACCCCTTTTATTTTGTTTTTGTTTTTGCTTTTAATATTTTTGCTTTTTAATAAATTTTTTTTTAATTTTTAAGTTTTAATAAATTTTAATTATTTAGTTTTTAGAGCAATGTTTTTTAAGTGAAAAACGGTACCATTTAATAGAAAATGGTATCGTTTTCCACTACGAAAACTACCGCATGCAAGCCAAATCCCTCTATGTTTTTTTTTTTTTTGAACAGAAATCGTTATTATTGCTACTTCAAGAAAATTACATCCATATTGATCCTGTGCTAGTAGGATCTTAGGGACCCGGTCGTTCCCTAAAAACAATGTTACGAACACTCACTGGGGTGTCTTCCAGCCAGTAAAGATCTATGTTGTTATGAGAGGCCATCTTTGCTAAATTATGAGCAGCCATATTACAATCACGGGGGATAGCTTGAAAACTGGTTGACCGAAAAAAGTGCCTTTCCTGTTGAATACTCTCTATGAAATGTCCCGCCTTTGAGAACATAGGAGGGTCCGACAATATTTCCTTGACCACTTGAGTTGCATCTCCTTCGAAAATCACCTCCCAGAAACCCGCTTCTTTGCTAAATTGCACAGCTTGCAGGGCTGCCATTATTTCTGTCGTTTTTGGGTCAGTCTTCACCTGTTGCGTTATACTCCTGGCCCCCATACATACACCTTTACTATCACGTGCTATGATGCCCTGACCAATCCAACCTTTGGCCACATTTAAAGCTGCGTCCCAGTTCACCTTGATAACACCATCTGGTGGGGGAATCCAGTGTGTTTGTCTACTGCTCTGTGCCTCCTCCCCTCCTTCCGAGAGAGGCGACTCCTTTTCTTTAGTGTTGCATCTTTTGTAATCCTGAAGTGCCCTTGAGGCTTCACAATAGACTGTGTTGGGATGATCAAAACGCCCCTCGAAAACCCATGCATTACGTCGTAACCAGATGCGTCTAGCAATAACTGCCATTAGCTCTAGATCTTCCTTCGTACCACGCTCCATGCAATGAGCGAGAAGTCCTTTAAAATTGGTACCTGCATAACAATACTTTTGGAACACAGATACAGAGCTACCCCAAACATCTCTGGCAGCGGGGCAAAGCCACAAAGCATGCAGGGCGTCCTCATCTTCCATCTCACAACATGGGCAAGCTTTCATCTCCGTCACCTTCCTACGAACCAGGTTTACCCTAGTGGGAAGTAGCTCATTGCAAGCCCTCCAGGTAAAAAGCTTTGTCACATTTGGAATACATAAGGCCCATACAACCTTCCAGAGATCTTCCTCCTTTCCTGTAAACGAGCATTGACCCCCCTTTGAAACTTGCAACTCCATGCCTAGATGATATGCACTCCGAACAGAGAACTCACCATTCGCTGAACATCTCCATATGAGTTTATCCTCGGACCTCAAGGGGTTTAAAGGGATACTAGTAATAACCTGAGCTTCCTCCTCCTTGAACTCTGCTTGAATGAACTCCACCTTCCATCTCATAGTATCCTGGTCAATTAAATCCGCCACCTGTGAATTTCCATTTAGCCTTTTTGGAATTGATTGAACCGAAAAGGTTGAGGGGGTGGGCAACCATTTATCACCCCAGACCTTGATCTTTCTTCCATCTCCAACCCTCCAAACAATGCCCTTGCATAAAAGATCCCTGGCATAAAAAATACTTCTCCACGCATAAGAAGGCTTAGCCCCCAGAGTTGAATCAAGAAAGGAGGAGTGGGGAAAATATTTTGCTTTAATGATGGTGGCTGCCACTGAATTTGGATCTTGCATGAATCTCCAACCTTGCTTGGCGAGAATAGCTTTATTGAACATTACTAGATCTCGAAAACCAAGACCCCCCATACTTTTGGGTCTTCCCATTTTGGACCAGCTCATCCAATGAATCTTAGAGTTTTTTGACATATGGCTCCACCAAAAGTGTTGCATCATTTTGTTTAACTCCTTGCACAAACCAATAGGCAACTGGAAGACCCCCATGCTGTACGTCGGGATCGCTTGCACCACAGCTTTTAATAAAACCTCCTTCCCTGCTTGGGACAGAAATTTTGTCTTCCAATTGTCAAGCCTTCTAGAAACTTTACCAATTATGTCCTTGAAAGCAAAAGTCCTGGATTTGCCTACAAAGGTGGGCAACCCTAAGTAAGAATCAATTCTGTGAGCCTCTGACAAACCCGAAAACTCCAGAATTTCTTGCCTTCTAGCTTGGCTAGTGTTCCTGCTGAAAAAGATAGAGGTCTTTGCCAAATTGAGCTTCTGGCCTGACCCCTTCTCATATATGCCCAAAATTCGAATAATGCGTCTCCATTCTACTGCATTAGATCTACAAAACAGCACACTGTCGTCAGCGAAAAAAAGGTGACTCAACCTCGGGCCCCTAAAGGAAGTGGGAACCCCAGTTATGACCCCATTTCTTTCAGCCTTGAAAAGGAGGGCACTTAGAGCTTCGGCACAAATGAGGAAAAGATAAGGAGAAATAGGATCTCCTTGTCTAATCCCTCTAGAAGGAATGATGTGCCCTACTGGGTTTCCATTGATAATCACTGAATATGAGACAGTCTTGATACAAGTCATCACCCACTTCACCCATTTTTCTGCAAACCCCATACTAAGCATCGCCGCTTCCAGGAAAGGCCACTCCACTCGGTCATAAGCCTTGCTCATGTCTAGTTTGATTCCCATGTAGCCCTCCTTGCTCCACATCCTAGTCTGCATTGTATGCATAGTCTCATATGCAGCTAGGATGTTATCAGTAATTAATCTCCCTGGAATAAAAGCACTCTGAGTAGGCGAAATGATGACAGGGAGAATAGCTTTCAGCCTATTCGCCAACACCTTTGAGAGCACTTTATAAATAACATTGCAGAGACTAATAGGGCGGAAATCAGAGACAGTGCGGGGGTTAGCAACTTTAGGAATTAAAGCTATGTGGGTGATATTAATACTGGACTCCAGCGTTCCAGTGTTAAAAAAATGAATAATCGCTTGACAAACCTCCTTGTGGACCAGTCCCCAATTTTGTTGATAAAAGCATGCACTGAATCCGTCTGGGCCGGGAGCTTTAAGAGGAGGCATTTGAAGCAACGCCCTGGAAATCTCCTCCACCGTAACTACCGCCACCAGGTTATCATTCATGGCATCCGTAACCTTTTTGTCCAGGGCCTGGATGCACTGATCCAGTTCAAGCTGAGTTCCCCCCTTAAAAAGCTCTCGAAAATAAGAGATAAAAGCCTCTTCAATCGCCTCCTTTGTAGTGCACCTCTGATCACTGATGTCCTGTATTTCTGATATTCTGCTACGACAATTCTTTTGGGTAGCTGCAGCATGGAAGTACTTAGAATTTCGATCTCCATGCTGCAACCAGTTAACCTTTGCTCGTTGTTGCCATTTTAGTTCTTCCTGTTCCAGCAAACTATCCAGCTCCTCCTCTATTTGTCTTTCCTCTTCCATTTGTGCCCCGTTGTCATGTAACTGGATAACTTTTAGCTCCTGTTCTTTCCTTTTTATTTTATCCTCCACTGCATCTGAATTCTTCCTCACCCACTGCTTCAGAGATTTTTTGCAGCCCAACAGTTTCCCTTGAAAGATATTCCATGGGTTCCTAGATTGTTGTGTGGCCCTCCAAACCTGTTTGATGAGTTGGTGTGGCTCCTTGTGTTTGCCCCAGCAGGCTTCATATCTGAACCTTCTACACTTGCTCCACTTGACATCCCTCGAGTTAGAGAAAGACACCAATAAGGGGTGATGATCTGGTTTGCTCCGTGGAAGCACCAAAACTTCCACAACATTAAACAAATTTGTCCACTCCCCGTTTGCTACCGCTCTGTCCAGTCTCTCCCGAGTGAAGTCCTCTCCACTCCTACCATTACACCATGTAAACCTCGGCCCAGAAAAACCCAAGTCAGAGAGGTGGCTGTCCTCCAGAGCATTTTTAAAAGCTTGCATTTGACTTGAAGATCTATACGATGAGTTTGACTTTTCTGATAACGACACAATTTCGTTGAAGTCTCCAACACAAAGCCAAGGTGCCGGATCCATTGAGGACAGAAAGCGGAGAAGACTCCAAGACTCTGATCTCCTCGTGACTTCTGGGTTGCCGTAGAAACCTGTGAATTTCCACCCCCTGCCATTGTTCACGTTCTTTACAATTGCATTGATGTGTCGTTTACTGTAGTTTTGCACTTGGATGTTATTTTCGGACTTCCACATCAACGCGAGACCACCGCTTCGGCCATGGCAGTCTACTACAAACAGACCATCAAAGCTCAATTTGACTCTCACATACTCCATAGACTGACTTCCGAGCTTGGTTTCCATTAAGAAAACCACATCAGGCTTCTTTTTCCGCACCAAACGGCGGAGTATTCGAACTGTTCGGGGGTTCCCAAGCCCCCGACAGTTCCAGCTCAAAACATTCATTTGGATGGCCGGGACTGTGCCACAGCCCCTGCCTTTTCTGCTGATTCTTCAGAGAATAAAGAGACATTTTTCCTACCTTTTTTCGGCTTCGGAGGAGCACCCTCCTCATCCAAACTCTCTTCCTTCCTCTTCCCTTCCGGACTCCTCCCGTCAGTGGGATTTCCTGGGGAATGCGTCCCCCGTCTGGCCCTCTTCTTCCTCGAGATGGTTGGAGCCCGAGCTTCCCGTTTACTGCCTTCATGGAGGTCTCCTAAAGCTGCTTCTTTTTGCTTTGCCCCTATGTTCAGACCCTCGGTTTCTTCTAGGCTGGGCAGCACGCAGTTTGGAGCTGCTTCCTCTCTTGGTTGTTTTTTATTTTCACTCCGGACACTGGGCAGCACGTTGTTTGGAGCTTCCTCCTCTCTTGGTTGTTTTTTACTTTCACTCCGGACACGTGGATGGCTCTGTTGGTCTAATATTTCCTCTCCCAACTTATTTTGACTATCAGTTGCCCGCATGAGTTCATACACCATCCGGCCTGCGTCGACATCCCACTGTCCCAAATACTGAGCCTTGGGCCCATTCACGTGCAATATTCCTTCCTTTTCTATTTCCTTTACCGAGCCTGCTGTTTCCATATTGGTTTGTCCCCTTTCCATGCTGGCTTGTTCCCTTCCCAAGCTGGCTTGTTCCTTCTCCATGCTGGCCTGTTTCTTCTGCAAGCTTGGGTTCGGAGGAGTGGAGTTCCCCCCGCCGTCCGACTCGTTCTCCGACGTCCGAGGGTATTTCTTCGACTTCGGTGGAGCACCCTCATCGTCCAACGTCTCATCCTTCCTCTTCCCTTCCGGACTCCCCCCGTCAATCCGTATTTCTGGGAGGAGTCTCCCCTGTCTGACCCGCTTCTTCCATGAGGTGGTTGACCCCCGAGTTTTCGGTTTACTGCCTCCGTTGGTATCTCCTGAGACTGCTTCTTTCTGCTTTTTCCTTTTGTTCAGACCATCAGTTACTTCTATGCTGGGCGACACGTTGATTGGGCCTGCATCCTCACTTGTTTTCTCTTTACTCCCACTCCGGACACGTGGACGATGATGCTGGTCTAATATTTCCTCTCCCAGCTTATTTGGACAATCAGATGCGCCAATGGGTTCATACACCATCCGACCAGCTCCACTATCCCACTGTCCCAAATACTGAACCTTGGCCCCATTCACGTGCAATATTCCTTCGTTACCTTTTGCTTTTGCCGAGTGTGCCTTACCTTTTGCTTTTGCCGAGTGTGCCTTTTCCATGCTGGGTTGTTCCCTGTCCATGCTGGCTTGTTCCCCTTCCATGCTGGATTGTTCCCTCTGCAAGCTAGTGTTCGGCAGAAAGGAGTTCCCCCCACCGTCCGACTCCTTCTCCGACGTTCGAGGACGCCGTTGCTGGAAGGCGCCAGGTTGGGAGCTCTTGTCTGGCCTTTCCTTACCCTGCCCCTCTGTAGTTGGACGGCCTCCTCTCCGCACGTCACCCCCTGTGCCTCTTCTGGGAGGGAATGCTACCCGAAGCCATGGCCCATATGGATACCCCTCTTCGTCACCATTTTTCTTCCCTGCCCCCTGCTCAATGCAACCCGACCTCCCATGTTTTATGACACCACAATAGTAGCAGAATTTAGGCAGCTTTTCATATTTGAAAGCTACCCAATTTGAGCGACCCTGAAGGTGTAACATGCGTCCCCGCGCTAGAGGGCTTGATAGGTCTATCGAAATCTTCACCCGCAGATATTCACCCCACCCCGCCGCTTCTTCCCACACGTCCACTTCTTCCACCACCCCCACTGAAGCCCTTATCTTTTCACCGGTTGTTTTGCCCATGCATGCCAATGGGAGGTTGTACATCCGGATCCAAAAGGACTCACGTTCAAACTTCAACTCTTTCGGTGGGGTCAGCCCATCGAAGTCGGCCAAAGAAACCAAATATCCATCAAAGATCCACGGTCTCCCTTCAAGGATCCGAGATTTGTCCTCTCCATATTCGAATTCTGCAATGAATAAATTCTCACCAATAACATTGAACATTAACTCCCCCATCGGACGCCAGATTCGGGTCAATGGATCCTTGTAGTAATCCTTCGGAATAATCCGATCTGCAATCAGTTTCCCCACAATGCACGTTCTCCCCCGCTTCACCAGAGGCTCAATCTCAGGTGCTTCTAAAGAGACTCCCACGTTTTCTTCCTCCCGTAGGGAGAATTTTCCCCACATGGAAGATAGCTCCTCCATCATACCCCCACAGCCACTAAGAAAAACACACACCCTTGTTATAATAAAGCTCTACGTCCAGGGACGAGAGAGACTACAGCTTCACCTCCTCGTTCGCTAGAGAGAACTCGGAGGGAAGAAAAAAATCAAAAAAAGGAAGGTGTTAAAGATGTTTGTGTAAGACTTCCAAATCCCTCTATGTTATCCATGTGTTTGGCTCATTTGTATGCTCATCATATTCATGTCACCAGAACCTATAACAAACCATCATGTTACAGGAAATATGAAAGCATCTTCAACCCAGATATATTTCTTTCAAAAAACAAGGACAGAGTTGTGTGGATTAAGGAGAACCCAGGAAGAGAGAGGAAAAGAGAAAATTATTTTGTAACGCTTCGAAAAATTAATTAACTGGTAATTAACTTTACTATTACAGGGAATATGAAAGCATCATCAGCTCAGATATATTTCTTTCAGAAAACAAGGACAAAGTTGTGTGGATTAAGGAGAACTCATGAATAGAGAGGAAAAGAGAAAAATTATTTTGTAACGCTTCAATAAATTAATTAACTGGTAATTAACTTTACTATTCGTCTCTCAGTCCAATTTCATAAGGAATAATACTCAAAGATCTCTACTCTTAAAAAAGAGAAAACTACACGCAGTGGTAACATAAAATATTCTATTAATATTAATTACAACCATAGCATTTGTTAAAATTATTTCTTGAAAACTTAAGTTTCGCTCCAATTTCAATATTTCAACTTTTCCTCTATATATTTTTTCAATTACTCTTTGTCCCACATTGAAAAGCTATGAGTTTTTTAAGTGCTTTATATGCATTTATCTTACTCTTATACTAAATTAAATTTTGAATACATACATGCTAGTTGTGTAACTGGCCGTCGCACGCATGGGTGTCGTATAGTCACTTAGTATTTTTCTGATGTGTAACACTGCTACTCTAACAGTCATATTTTTTTAAAAAAAATATTTAACTATTTTTTCAATTGTCAGAAACTGCTATTTCAAACTCTTTTTCAATAGTAAAAAACTGTAATAAATTGCTTCTGTAATTTATAAAAATATATATTTAAGCATATTTGGCAGTATCTTTTTCTTCTCATCTTCTTCTCTGCTGTTACAAAATTTCTTAATCAAAGTAGTGTTCAGAATTTGCAATCTGCACACTATATTCGGGCAGTATTGTATCCTGATGACAAAATTGTTGTATTCCTTATTGCAAAACTTATTGTATTAGTATAAGGCAATAGTTGTCTAAGAGACAAATTAATATTCGCGTTACTGTCCAAGAGTTCAATGATTTTCCATATAGTTTTTATTTTGCTTTCAAAATCCTACAATCAATCCTGAAACTATAACCGGATCAGTATCACTACATCAAACGGCCGCATCAGCCTCGTAGTCCATCTCAAATCTAACATCTAAAAGTGATCCAACTATAAAACAACACATGTTTTGCTGCGTCAAAAGGATTGCAAACCCAAGTTTAGGCTTTCGCAAGTAATAAATTCTCAGTAAGACTGAGGTAGATCCACAGAAAATGGTAGAACTCAAGTAAAATTTCTATATATTATATGCAGAAAAATTAAATGATTTGGTTTTTGTTTTCCACTAAGAAGTGGAGCAATGAAGTCATTAAATTAACAAAACTAAATTAAGTAAAATAAAGCTAAGGAAAAATTAATGGGAAAAACATTAGGGCTTTGAGGATCCACCTAGTATTGTATTAGGTATTATTGAGACATTTTTTTTTTACTTAACTAGGTAGAGAATAAACTCTCCTAATCGGAATATTGAACAATTAAACATTAATGAAAAATAAAGTTGATTGAGAGTCCGTTTGGGATTTTGATTTCAAAAAGTGCGATTTAAAATAATGATTTTAAAGTATGCGATTTGAAAAAGTGATTTGTAAAACCGCAGTTAAGCGTTTGGCAAAATCGCGGTTTATCCTTTAAAATCGCAAATTAACCTTTAAAATTATGTGTTTTCAAAAAATGACCATTTGACCTGCGATTTAAAAAAACAGATTTTCTGCGTTTTCAAATCGCAATTTTTTAAAAACACTGTTCCCAAACCATTTATGTTCTACGATTTGGTTTAAAATCACACTTATTATCTACAAAATCGCAATCCCAAACGCACCCTGAGTATGAGTTTAATTGAAATTTTTAATTTCAATGACAAGTTACAAGAGAGTTTAAGCATTCACTATATTTTCGAATCATAAAAAATCAAACAAATTAAGTAAGCATTTGATATAAACAAAAATCATAATGAATCAAAATAAATTTATCAACATGAAATTTTTCTCAAGTAAACATCATTCACAACAGCCAACCATTAATCTCTTAAAAACATTTAAAATAGTCTCAAGAACACATAATACAAATACTAAGCTTCACCCCTAACCCTAACTAGAAAATTAACCACTCATATATGAGCACAAAACCCATAACCAAAGTTCTAAACATTAAACACAGCAAAATAAAATAAAACTAAGGAAATGAAAATTTGCTACTCTTCGAATGGAAAGAACTTACCAGCTCCGGAATTCTCCGCTCTCTACTCTCCACCTCTCGACCCTCCTCTTCGTTTAGCCTCTAGTCCCTTTTAAAGAGGAAAAAAAAGTCCCCCAAGTCTTGGCTCACGTTTTTATTTATTTTCACTGCAGCAGTGTGATGCGATCATAATTATTTAATTAGTATTTGTGTTAGAGTCCAATAACTAGTAATCTTCGAGAAGGAATTTGATTCCAATTATTCTTAGTAGTAGAGTTGGAGTTATAGTTTAGAGCTAATAGAGTCCGGCTTAATCCTAGTCGGTCAGTTAGATAGTTTAAGAGTCCTATTTTAATTACAAGTTATCTTTGTAACCGATCAGTATTGCTCCTCTATTTAAAGGAAATTATTAATGAAGAAGATGAGTTAAATACAGTCTTCTGTATTTTTGGGAGTTCCTGACTCGCTCGAAATAGCCAATCAATGTTTTCCAGTGTCTTGTGTCATGTTGGTTCACATCACTGTGTTGGGCGTATTAATTTCTTTTTCTCCCACGTTTTGTTGTCTTTGAAACAAGGAATTTTTGTTCTGATGCTTTCTTTTCTGCAGATTCAGCATCCAGTTCTCTCAATTTCTTCGTTTTCGGCCTAAGCAACTGCTGCATTTAATTCTTCTCACGCCTTGCCTCTCCTTATCTTCTTGCTTGATTCACGGTGCTTCAAGAAATTGTGAACATCTAATTTGTTAGGACTCATTTTCAAGTCTCTTCTGCATCTAATTCTTACGTGTAGGCAAATCGAATACCATTACTTTCATACACTATCAATTTTAATTTAATATTTTTTTTTCAAATTTTGTAAGATAAAGTGATACTACTGTAACTCACAATAATCATTTATATAGCATAATGTCACTGAGTACTATACATTTATTTATAATCTCCACCAAATATAAGACTTTCACAATAAACGATATCACATAAGCAACCAAGGGTACTGGATTTATGGCTTTGTATATGCTTAATTAAGTTAGACTATCGAGGGAGTAGTTCAGTAATGGACACTTCATTAACAGAACATGGCATTGACTTGCTTGTAGACTGATCAGACTCCAGATCTTTTACGGGCATGTCTGTTATACTGCGGAGGAAAAATGCTGGTTGTTGCGGCGATGGTAGCGTAACGGAATAGCTGTTAAGTGTGAGAAGTATCGAGGACATGGTGGGTCTGTCAGCTGGATCTTCCTGAACACATAACAAGCCAATATGGATGCATCTAAGCACTTCATCTTGAGAATAAGAATCTCCCAAACTTTTATCCAACAATTCCAAGAGCCTATCATCCCTCCAATGTATCCAAGCCTGCATTAATTTATCATGTATGTAGTACACAAAATGTCAAGCTTCACTTAGACATTGTCATTAAAGACAGGAAAAATAAATTACAATATA
Organism: Alnus rubra; assembly: GCA_028654335.1. Classification (NCBI taxonomy): domain Eukaryota; kingdom Viridiplantae; phylum Streptophyta; class Magnoliopsida; order Fagales; family Betulaceae; genus Alnus; species Alnus rubra. Next base: position 23,063 of record JAJPGS010000324.1, read on the forward strand.
TATCTGTTTCATACTCACATAGCTCAAGAGGTCTTCAACACCTTGTGATTCATAAAAACTACTGTTTTTCTTGCCACTGATGATCTCTAGAATTAACACACCAAAACTATAAACGTCTGATTTCACAGAAAATTCTCCGTGCATTGCGTACTCTGGAGAAATGTAACCACTGCAAGCCAACACCACAAATATAGCACTGTCAGTTGAAAGATAATTAATAGTTTGATTATTATAATTGTTAGGGTTGAGTTCATAGCCAACTGCTTTTCCAAAATGATATAATCCGCATAATGTTTGTGCTCACATTGATCGAAGCATCCGCTTGTTACCTATGTTGTTCGATTTCAGTGATATTGATGCAGGAGAAGATCAACTCTAGTATTTTATTTATAAATATATGCGTGTTTTAGTTTTCTTTTTTAATAAGGATTTGGTTTTTTCCTTTTCCATTAGGATTATCAGTTTTGAAGTATCAATTAAATTTCAATCTTTCAGAATTATTTATTTGTTTGCTTCTTTGGGGCGACTAGGGTCATTATCATCTCTATTCATTATTTTATCTCTTCCCGAGTTCCATTTTTAGTCTTCAATTCTCATCTTCTACTGCTATCATACACTACTAGAACAACCTAGTTTTGCTCGGAGTCAGTTGAAATCAGAGCTTAACGTCTTCTTGAGACAATTTGTTTCATTAGTTTTCATGGCTGGTGGTCGTAATCGTGGTCAGTATGAATAATTTCGAGTGAGGAAGTCTTCTACTATGAACGCAAGGTACAAGACGTGACGATTGAAAACTTGCAGAGGTAGGTTGCAGAGTTTACACAGCGTCTAGCGGCGCAAAACTTGGAGAGGGATAGTGAGATGGATTATCGCAATTCAGATTCCAAATTTAAGTTGAGCTTCAAGAATTTTCTGGCACTCAACAAGCTGAAGGCTTCATTGATTGGCAGTACGAAGTAGAGCGGGTCTTTGATTATAACGATGTTCTAGATCGTTGGAAGATGAAGCCTGTTGCCATCAAACTAAAGGGTTGTGCATCTGCTTGGTGGGTGCAGCTGAAGCGATCGCGGGATAGACAATACAAACAGAAGATCTATGATTGGGATAAGATGAAGAAGAAGAACATGAATGGGCACTTTTTACCCTTTGAATACACGCAAACGTCGTTTCAAAGACTTCTTACGCTAAGACAAGGTGGGAGATTTGTTGATGATTACCGAAGAATTATACCAATTGGTTGCTCGAAACGACTTGTCCGAGACCAAGAAACAATTGGTTGCGCGATACTTGGGCGATTTGCGGCAGTCCCAACAAGATATCCTTAGTCTCCACTCCCTCTGAATGATTTCTAAAGCCTACTAGCGTGCCTTGATTGTAGAAAAGCAGTAAGTCAGGAGCAATACCAGATTTACATTGAGATGAGATCATAATACACGAGGAGTTTGTCCTCAGAAGCCTCGTTCTAATCCTCAACCTACGAAGGCCAAAGTTCCAACTCCAACATCCGTTGTTTCAGATGTGGGGAGCCCGGTCATCGATCGATAGATTGTCGAAAACCTACTAGCAGAATGGGCAAGAATCTCTTGATTGAGGATGAGACCGTAGAAGAAGTTGACATTGGAGATCCTTTTTCAGATGATGGCGATGACGAGAAGATGGGAACACAACTCTTGTTGTTAGATTAAGCTTGCTCGCTCCAAAAGATGACTTTGAAGAAGATTGGTTACGAACCAATATTTTTCATACCATTTGCACTATCGCGGAGCAATTTTGCAAGATTATTATTGACAGTTACAACTGTGAGAATGTTGTATTCAATAAGACAGTTAAGAAGCTTCAGCACTGATCGTCATCCAAAACCATACATATTGTCCTAGTTGAAAAAGGAAGTGAGGTAACAATAGATATGAGGTGTTTGGTTTCTTTTTTAATTGGTAGAAAAAAGTTCGATAATGCAGTGTGATGTAGTGTTTATGGATGCATGTTATTTATTATTAGGCAAGCCTTAGCACTATGATTGGGGTGTTGTCCATGATGGGCGACAAAATACTTATACCTTGAGCATCAAGGGAAAGAAAGTGATGTTAGCACCTCAACGAGAAGGGCATTAATCTCCTTTCAATGTCTCGATTCCTAGAGGAAGTAGAAGAAGACGGGGTTGTGTTTGTCTTGATGCCACGTGAAAAGGGTTCTAGAGTAGATGATGATGTGTCAGTAAAGTTATGAGAGGTGTTAACTGAGTTTGTTGATTTGATGCCAGAGGAATTATCCCCTAATTTGCCACCCATGAGAGATATACATCACCACTTCAATGTCCTGTCGTGGTCAAGCTTGCCAAACAAACAAGTTTATTGCCTCAATCAGAAGAAATCTGAAGAGTTGCAACGCCAAGTGATAAAGTTGCATGAAGAAGGTCACTTTGGGCGAGACAAAACTCTGGCTTTAGTCTGATCAGACTATTATTGGCTCAAGCTAACTTGAGATGTGGCACGTTGTGTGGAATGTTGTTTTATTTGCCGGAGATCAAACGAAGGCCTCATAAAATGTTATGTAGGACACTCCCAAGAGAATTTTCTAAGATCTAAGACTTTCCCGAGAGGTTTCCTGAGATTCGAGACTAAGCCTTTCCCGAGACCCGCAATTGAGACTTTCCTGAGAGCCAAGACTCTTTCGAGAAGCGTTTCAGAGAGATTCAAAGAATCAATCGCCAAAGCAATATCTGAGAGTTTCGAGCACCGAACGTTTACCGAGGCTTCATCCCAAGGGGCATATCCGAGAGATGATCACCAAGAGACATTCCGAGCCATTCCAAGCCAAGCTATTCTGAGAGTTCATTCTGAGGGGTAACCGAGACCAAGATGGAAAGCATAGCTGGCACATCAATGAAGAGAATCAAATAAGGAAGTATGTGCCCGCCAAGCTAGGAATTTTATTTGCAGAATATTTTGCATTGATCTGGACTTTATTTCTTTTATAATTTCATTTTCTTACTACAATTAGATTTACTTTTATTATTTCATTTCCTTACTAGGACTAGGTTTACTTATACTACTAGGAGTATGTTTACTTTCTCTGCAAGTTTCATTTACTATTTATATGTGCGTTTGTAATGAAAAAGACAATCAATTGAATTATTCTCAAATCTAAGAATTTATCAAAAACTATGCGGAGTTTATTGTTCTTTAAGTCTGAGGGCTTGTTTTATCTTATGGGTCAAGAGACGCAGACGCTTTTGATTGTTGTTAGCAAGTCTTCTGCTACATAAAAATGTTGGTATGCACATCCCACTACCAGTTCCCAATGGATTATGGTTCGATGTTAGCTTGGATTTTGTTTTGGGGTTACCTCGCCCTCAGAGCAACATTAATCCTATCCTCGTGACTGTGGATTGATTATTGAAGATAACCCATTTGGTAGGTTGCCGGAAGACGATGGATGCCACCCGAATTGCTCACTTATATTTTTAGGAGATTGTTTGCATGCATGGGGTTTCAAGATCTATTACATCATACAGAGATACAAAATTAATGAGTCATTTTTGGAAGAGTTTGTGGGAAAAGACGGGGACCAAGCTTAATTTAGTCTATCACCCCCAAATGGATGGTTAGACTGAGGTGGTGAATCAAAGCTTGAAAAATCTTGTGAAGAGTTTAGCGAAAAATAAGCAGAAGCAATGAGACCTGGCTTTATCACAAGAAGAGTTGCTTACAACCGGTCCAAGAACAAAATGACCCAGGTGAGTCCTTTTCAAATTGTGTATGGGCAGAATCCGCCAGGAGTACTCAACTTGGCACCCATTCCCTGTATTGGTCGGTTGGGTATTAAGGCTAATGAGATGGCAGATTAACTCTGAGGAGTTCATGAGCAGGTCAAGAAAATGATAGAAGATAGCAATGCCACATACAAAGCACACTCTGATTGCCACATACGCAAGGTAACTTTTGAGGTTGATTATTTAGTTTGGGTTGTACTCACACATGATTACTTCATTGTAGGTTAGTATAACAAGTTGCGGGAGAGGAAGATTAGGCACCGGCTAAGTCTTCCAAGTCATTTAAAGACATCTTATGTGTTCAACGTGAAGTACATGACGTGTTGTGTTGATGCTGACATAGACGAATTGAACTCAAGAGCGACTTCTTTCCAACCCAACGAGACTAAAGCAAGGAGAAGATCGACATTAGTGTTGATTTATTTTATTTATGCATGTGTATTTTAGTTTTCCTTTTTAATAAGGATTGAGTTTTTCCTTTTCTATTTGAATTAGGGTTTCCTTTTCCAATTAGGACTTGTTCAGTTTTGAAATATCAATTAAATTTCAGTATTTCATAATTATTTATCTTTTTGCTTATTTGAATCAACTAGGGTCATTCTCTTCCTTATTCTTTATTTTCCCTCTTCCTGAGTTTCCTTTTCAGTATTTAATTCTTAACTTCTGCTGCTATCATACGTAGTCAAAACAATCCTAATTCTACCCAGCATATATATATATATACCAAAAATTTAAGTTAATAGAAAACAATAGATTTAATTATTTAAATAATATTCTAACATTCTATAAGTTAGGATGAGCAATAAATATGTACTCGGTTTTGAAAAATTCAGAACTTACTAAGTTCCCACAACTTTACTTGTGTTTCCTTGTGTCTGATCAACTCCAAAAATCCTTGCCATGCCAAAATCTGAAATTTTTGGGTTCATATCGACATCTAGCAATACATTGCTGGCTTTAAGATCACGATGTATAATTCTTAATCGAGAATCTTCGTGAAGATATTGAATTCCTCGAGCAATTCCTCCTATTATCTTGTAACGTGTTGACCAATCCAACTCTTGTTTTCTTGAGTCTACAAGTTCATTAGAAACATTACTCATGCTATATATATGAACAAAATATTAGAAATTAATTACTAGTATGCAATCATAATGGCAAAGACTATTTGATATATGTTAAAGTGGACAAACCATATAGGAAATAGTCAAGACTTTTGTTGGGCACAAATTCATAGATGAGTATTTTTTCTTCTCCTTCCAAGCAAAATCCCAATAGTCTTGTTAAATTTTTGTGTTGAAGTTTGGCGACTAATACAACTTCATTCTTAAATTGTTCACCTCCTTGTCCAGAGTTTCTTGATAGCCTCTTTACAGCTATTTCTTGTCCATTAAAAAGTATACCCTGAGAATGTATTTCACCCAACCACACCAATATTAAAGCTTGTGAACTCCGAATTATATATATACACACACAGGTGCAAGTCAAGTTGGTTATAGTTACCTTGTAAACCACACCAAATCCACCTTCACCTAGTTTGTTATCAACTGAGAATTTGTTTGTGGCAGCTTCAATTGTAGCAAAATCAAATTGCAAGGACTCAACGGTTGTCATATCATTTGCATCTACAAATGTAAACAGTAGACGTAAGAGATTGCACGTACTAGAAAGAGCAACGCGTGCAGACAATAGACTTAAAAGATGGTAATAACCCATATACTTATTGTTTACCAATTTCTCCTTTGACAGCGTTGTACTTCTTTCTCCTAATTAGGAAACAGTAGCCCAAAATGAATAACACCACAGATCCAGCAATTAGAACAGCAATGGCGACTATCGTTGCTGTTGAGATTTTGTTTTTTCCTGCATGCAAATATATCATGATTCAGTCACATTCTAAACAGTACAATTGTCCTCGACCGACAAGAAGCTGTTTGTCATTGCACAAAGAACTTAACTCAAATGGTTATGATTCCTACAGTTATCACATCAACTCAGATTTTACTCCATCCTTTTACCCTTTTGCTAAGTGATTTTCGCTACAAGTGATCTACCAAATGGAGTTCATTTATCGACCGGTCCAGAGCTATAATGATGCTTTGATGTAACCGCGACATGGCACAAGTAAATTAGAATGACTGTTCTGCGGACGATTTTATTTCACAAATCTGATGTTATATACGTTGGCGGTGAATATATTGCCATTTAAATGACGAGGCTGTATGTATGCCGTTAAATAAATAAATTCAAAAAAAAAAAAAAACAGAAAAAAACAAAAGACAAAATCCTAACAATGGCTCAATCCTTCCTAAAAGATATAACTCAATCATTCATAATTCTGATCTATATATTGGACGGATGAATATATTTGCGGGATCCACGTTTGTGTGTTATATACCACATAAACATCTTACAAATATTTCACAAAGTATGCGTAGTAAGGTTTAATAGTCATTGATTTCTTTTCTTTTTTTTTTTTCTTTTTTTTTTTTAATAATAACCGATTTAAGGGTTATTAAATTGTGTCACATCATTTTTATAGAATATTTATAAGATGTTTATGTGACATATAATATTACCAGGGGTGGAACTACTAAGACCGAAGCCTCAAGCCTCAAAATATTTCTTAATTTTTTTATTCTTGTTTTTTAAAATATATATATATATATATAGTTCTGTTAATAATTACAATCAAATTTTTACCTCTTAAATTATTTATTTTTTTGTTAATTTAGCCTATTCACACCTAAAATTCTAGTTCCACCCTCAAGGCCCTTGTGGTGATTTCGTCTACCTCTATTTTGCCATTTGGTGGTGGCCGAACCACCCCAAAGGCCCTTGAGGTGGTTCGGTCACCACCATTGGCCCAAAGGGCTTCAAATTTTGTTTTTTTTTTTTTAATCTCTTTTTCCTTGATTTTTAAATTTAATTTATTTAACATTTCTTATTTTTTTTAATGAAATATGTGTCCCATGACAGGGTACTATAGAAAATATCATAAAAAAAAAAATAGCATTTTTAGCCCACTTTAATAATTTGATAAGTCACGAGCTATTTTAAAATATAAAAAAGTTCAGGGGCTTTTATATATATATATATATATATTTCCTAATAATAATAACGAAGAATGAAAAGCAATGAAATGAGTGGTGGCCACTTGACCTTTTGATCCAGCTACGGAGGGTGGAGGTGGAGGTGCAAGTGCAAGCCCTGGTCCAGGCGCAGGCCGTGTGGATACATTGTAGAACAGGTACCACTCGTACCTAACATTACAGCTAGGAAACATAACTCTTCCCCTTCCTTTCCACTAGAATGTATAGGAAGACGGTTTATAGCTGCCTGAAGACAACTATTGCAGTCGGTGCTGGACAGGTCCGGTGTGCACTGTACAAGGTTGTACATATTTTCATAATCGGAATACTGCACTTCCTTAACCCCAAACTTTTTAACACCGATAGGAAAGTTGGAGGCCTCACGTGCCAGTTGGGTCATCGTCGTGTTCACTAGCCGGTTCACCCGGTCCTGGTCAGTGGCGTTCTTTACGTTCCACATGTGAATTCTAGGCCTTACGGCCACGGTGGAGAAGATAGACTCGTTGGAGTAACGTACCGTGCACTCGTCGTACCAAATAACAGCGATCTTTTCGGTTGAACAATTACTGGCGAGCACTCGGGTTGCGTTGACCACGCATCTTCGGCAAATTTCAGTGTTGACATCTCCACGGCAGAGGAAGAGACCGTAGACAGGGTTGGAGGTGGTTTTGCCGGCGGTGGTGTTGTAGAATTGGATGTTGCCGGTGGCGTTGGAGGAAAGGGAAGAGAGCAGGGAGTTGATATTGGAACTGTAGATGCTTTTTTGGGCGAAGGAAGTGTTTGCACAGGAGTGGGAGAGGTAATTTTGGGCAGCTACATGAGTCCTGGTCAGGTTGAGGAAGATAAGCATGGAAAGGAAGACGATGGGAAGAGAGAAGGGATTCACTGAAGGCATTTTGATGAACCAATTTGCAACTTTGCAAGATTTTCAGTATTGTATTACAAGTGTTTGTATGAATGGCGATTTAGATAAGAGGAGGAGATGCGTGGTGAAGACGCAAAGACTTGCTGCTTCGGCGAGGAGTCTGCTTGACCCAAGTCAACCAAGTTAATATATTACGGAAAAGCTTCTTGCACAACAGTGCACAACCACTCATTTCGGTGAATATCTGGATTCAGGAAGAAAAGGAAAAACAGATATTTCATATATAAAATGAAAAATAAAAACAGACAAAAATAAATGAAAAAGGTGATGGGGATCACGATAAAGCAAACAAGAGCAGTGGAATAGTGACGTGAGAGCAGCTTTCGCCGGAGTTTCCCGAAGATAGAAAATGGCATTTCTAATTTTCTATGTCCCTTGTAATCCAAAGCTTGGTGAAGTTTGAACTGCCTTATTTGCAGTGGATTTGGCTTTTAGTTGCTATCAAAATAAATATAGCATCTGAACGGTTGAAAAAGCTACTACATTGTTTTTATTTTTGTTACCAACTTTAGTATTTTTCTTAAATTACCAAAATAATATCAATGATAAAATATTATCATGAAATTTAAAAAATTCTTAAAATTGTAACTAATAAAAAATCTAGAAAAGAAAATGAAAAACCAAGGGGGTCATTTTAATTTTAAAATTTTTAAAATTTTTCTTTTTGTTTATAAAAAAAATCTAAAAAATACAAAAAATACAAAAAAAAAAAAAAAAAAGGAAAACGAAGAAAAAATAATTTTATTTTGTTTAATTTTTTCATTTATTTTTTTTGTTTAATTTTTTTTTTCAGATTTATAAAGATATTTTTGTTCTATTGAAATTTTTTTTACCGTCATTGTTGTCTTTATGTTAGCCTTGAAGGACATTAATATTATTGTAATAATTTTGAAAATAAGATGATAGTTTTACAGGAATTTGCGTACTTTTTTTCTTGACCACGTAAGCCAAATTCGTTTGCAGTAAACTCAATAAATGAGAATGCTTCCCTTCAAAAAAAAAAAAATGAGAATGCTTTGAATTTATTTATTTTTTTTTTAAAGAAGTAAAAATAAAGAGAAAGGAGAGGAAATTGGTTATCAAACACACTTATTATTATTATTTTTCCCGAGTAAATCTAAAAGACTATTAATTGCCAGTATTTTTTTCCGATAACGACCTGATCCTGAAGTTTTGTTGGGGACAGATTTTTTTGTCCGTTTCAAATTCAAAGAGCTTTTTTCCAAGGCGTTGGGCCTGTGGTGGACCACTATAATTAGTAGGTGTGCGTAAGTGTCACACTTTGGTCCAAACCCATGTGCGGTAGGTAGCAATAAGTTTAAAATTATTATATAGAAAATTAAAAAAGTAATTATAGAATATTTATTTAAATAATAGTAAAAATATTGATGTGATATAAAGTATAAAAAAATTTAAAATTATTTTATAAAAGAGTAAAAAAGTTTTGTTTGGACGTTTTGTAATAATTTTTTTTATTTGGATAATAATAAAAAATTATTGATGTAATATAAAAAGTAAATAAAAAAAAAGAATATTTTTAATTTGACTTTTTTGAAAGAAGGTAAAAAAATAGAGGAGGAGTAAGAGTTATTTGTCAAACAAGCTCCATGTACTCGGTATGTAGGGAATGAACGAGTATTGAGCCTATTCCGTTCGCTCTAGCGTGCCATTCTCGATCCTTTGTAAATTTAATTTAGTATATCTATTTTTTAAAAAAAAAAATTGAAATGTAACTCATGCCATTAAGTTTTGAAGTTAAATAAAACAAAGTATATGTGAAATGTTCATTATCCTTCTATCTTTAAATAATTAAAAATTCTAAAAGCAAAAACATTGAACCCACAGCTTGGCCGTAGCTTAGTCCAGTAGCAATTTCTTTTTTCCTCTTTTCTTCTATATATATTTTAAAAAAATAAGGTTATTTTGGATATTTTGGCTTACTCTGTTATTATTTATTGTTACATCCTAACGGAAGGGTGACATTACAAATTTTTTAAATTTGGATGTACTCAATTAAGAGTTTTTAAATTTCAAATAAATAATTACAAACCCAATTAATAGGAATGTAAGCCCGGAGCCGGTTCCCGATTATTAGCCAATAACCAGAAACCGGCTCCGGGGTTCCCGGTTATTGAATTTCAGTAACCTGCACCGGAACCGAAGACTCCGATTACCCAGGTGAAACTAGTTATTCGGACCAGGTAGTGAAATCAGAAAGCAAGAGAACACACTCAAGCACCAAAACAAAAGATTTAAAGAACAAATCTACAAAAAAATGAACCGAATCTACAAAAAAAAAAAAAAAAAAAAAAAAAAAAAAAGCACCAGATCTAGCTTAACCGTCTGCTTCTTTTGCTCCGTCTGCTTCAGAAATTGCCAAATCTGTAGAGAAATAGAGAAAGACGAAGTTAGTAAGGGTGAGAAAAAATCGAGATCAAAGACGAAAGCCGATTCGGCCGAAGGAGAAGAAGAGCTAAATGGGTGTATACTGTGTAAGGCCAAAAAAGAAAACGTGTGTACAAGGACAGGGATCGGACGGTGGTGATGCGTCAGATGGTGAGGGCAGTGGAGTCGTGGGTTTGACAGTGTGAAGAAGAAGAAGAAGGCACTGGCGCGCAGTGTGAGACCGTGAGAAGTCAGAAGGAAAGGGTTAAGAACTTAAGGGGTGACGGGGTGTAGCTGCTACACTATAGCATTAGGGTAAAGGATATGGGTAATATATTAATTTTTTTTAATATATTGTTATTATACACTTGGAGCTGGTTACCCGGTTAAAACCGGGTGTTTAGAAAATTAATAATCGGCTCCGGCTCCGGATACCCGTTTAGTTGGTTATAAATAACTGGGCACCAAACCGGTTTTTCGTTTACCGGGAGCCGATTAGTACCCGGAACCAGTTTCCCGACCAGTTATAACCGATCTGGAATTACACCCCTACCAATTAAAGTTCAAGAAATTAAGTAAAATTTCTCTTAAAATGTTTGAACCTGTTGCGCTTCAAGATTGGGCTTGACTTTTGGTCTTGTGCAAAAACAACCGTCATCATATTTTAATTATTTTATGACAAAATTTCTTTAAAATTGAATTGGAATACACTCTTTTTAAACCAATGTATTAATATCGAACGTGATCCCTTTTTTTTTTTTTTCTATTCAAAGTAAGAACAAAAAAATAAAAAAATAAATAAAAATTAAAAAACAAAATAAAGTAAAGGGTGGGCAACCCAACAAAAGGCCCTAAAACAACTAGAAATCAGTACTGTAAAACCCAAAACTACTGGGAATTGATCAATAAATTGTTAGTTTGTGGAGCCTGGTACGAACGAACAGAAGAGATGGTCCGTACGGAAGCCCCAGAAGACCAGTCAAATCAGGCGTGTCCGGACGGGTAGGAGACCTTGTTCGGACAAGAGCCCCAGGGAACGCATCTAAAGAAAGAGCGTCCAGATGGGCAGGACATCTGTCCAGACAGTATGATGGTGCGTCTAGACATGTAGGGAATCAAGCTACGGCACCTTAGGAGCATCCAAACGACCAAGGAGGGCGTCCGAATGCCGCCACCTAAAAACTCTAGTTTCCTATTTAAAGGCATGTTTTGGGACTTTGGGAGTATGAAAAAATAGTGGAAAAACAAATAGGTCTTTTTATAGGTTTTTTATAGAGGTTTTTCAGAGTTTGAGAGTTGAAAAGTTTAATCAACATCTCTATATTGTAAAAGTCTCTTGCATTATTTTTCGCTATCATAGTGAAATCTGCTGCAACTCTATAGTCGTAGCTCTTAGTAGTGAACCACGTAAATCCTATGTTCTTTTGTGATTACCTGATTGTCTTTCTGCTTTCTTCTTATTTTTTGCATTCCACGAGTCTTGGGAAATAAGATTGTGTTAGTTTTATTGATTTTAACCCAACATAAATGATCCGGCCATTGGAAGAATTGAGGACATCATAGAAGGTGATAAGCGTAGGCAAAGTTCCTTAAACGAAACAACCTACGAAGCAACAACCGTTGAAAGTGAAGAGACGCACCATAACAACAGAACAAGCACTAAAATGTCACGGGGGCATTATTCTACGGCTAGTTTTGGCTAGTTGGAAGAGAAGCTGTTTATGCGAAGGCTTGTTAGGGGAGCTTATCTGCAGCACATGTGGAGTCTTCTAGATGGTGGAGTGGATTACGCTATTCAGCTGCAATCCGGTTGAGATCGGTTACGCACGTGTTGAGGGTAGTTAGTTGGTTCATTGTAGCTATGTCATTTCATTCTTTGTTAGCTGCGTTTCAGTAGCTTGTTTTGTAAGCAATTGTAGAAAGCTTTATAAGCTGTAGTTGGCGATTGTAATGAGTATATGGGATCATTGTTGTTCTTTGAACAAAGGAGATTTGCACTCTTGAACGTGCCAGGAGAGTAGCCTTCTCGAATTTGGCTGATTCTAACTATTTCAAAAGTTCATTCTTTTCTTCCTTATTTCTTCTTCTTTTTTACATTTTATACACTAATGTTTCATAACAGTTGAAGACAACTGTTACAAGTGATATCAAAGCCCACTAATCTTGGCACGCTTATGAGAACAAGGTCTGCAAGCATGGCAAACGAAGGACAGGTTTTGAAGGAGTTGAAAGCTCTCGGTTGTAGAATGGATCAGATGCAGTCGCAATTAGTGATGGTTCAGACAGTTGGACAAACAGAATTGCTGCAGCAAGTGCAAAAACTGATCGATGCCAACAATGTGAAGCTCCAGGAAATTTGGGGAGCTAATCAACGACAGTCCTAGCCTCAGAAGGATAAAGGGCTATGCCCTGATGTTATGGGGCAGAGTTTCTTTGAAGGGGAGCCTTCGGGTCAAGAAGGAAATCATTCGGGTGATGGGCTCCAGACTCGGTCCATGAAGTTCGACTTTCCTCGCTTCGATGGGGAGGATCCAGAGACTTGGAGTTGCAGGGCGGGGCAATTCTTTGATTACTATTGGACACCCGATAGGCAAAGGCAGTCTATATCCTCATTCCACATGGAAGGTAAGGCTTTATCTTGGTTTTAAGAATTAAAGGCTAGTGGTAGTTTATCTTCTTGGGATGAATTCTTGTGAGCCATGAAGATTCGGTTTGGGAAGGGATCTTATGATGACCCCATGGAAAACCTCACCAACCTTAAGCAAGTTGGGTCTTTGGAAGACTATTAAACTCAATTTGACACCTTAGCCACTAAGGTGCATGCTTTTCCTGATTTTCATAAATTGAGTATGTTTCTTGGAGGGTTAAGGGATGAAATTCGTTTGCTAGTTAAAATGTTTAATCCCAAAACCATAATCGATGCTTATTCGTTAGCTCGAATTCAGGAGGAAAGTGTTAAGGCTAATCGAAGAGTAATTAGGCCTGCATGGAATAGTTCCTCTTATAATTAGTCTTATTTTATTTTTATTTTTTTTTTTTGGGGGGGGGGGGGGGGAATACTGATTTTGTTGGGGGATACTCTAAGAGCCGTGGGTATAATGGCCCTAGGATGAATTTGTCTACTCCACAAAGGCAACCGCATGGTCAGTCATGGGCTGCTAATCAGGGTAGTAAGGAGGGAGGTATTTAAGGAAAGCCTCAGCCCTTAGTCCCTGTTCAGAAGATTACACAAGCCCAAATGGAAGATAGGCGTAAAAAAGGGTTGTGTTATACATGCGACTCTAAATGGGTTTAAGGGCATGTCTGTAGTGTCCCTAAGTTGTTCTTGATTCAAGCCATACCGGAGGACAATAATACGAGTAATAGGGAGTTACCTCAGGAGGAGGAGGATCCGGGTATTTTTTTTTTGGAGGAGTTTCCAGAAATTTCCCTCAATGCTATCATTGGGACACCTAGTCCCAAAACAATGCGGCTAGTAGGCATTGTGCAATTTCATAGCTTGACCATCCTTATTGACTCAGGGAGCATTCATAACTTCCTCTATGTTAAATTTGTAGCAATTTTGGGTTTTAAACCGTTGCAAGTGGATGGAATTTCAGTAAGAGTAGCCAATGGTCATAAGGTGTTTAGTCCAGGAAGCTGCAAGGCTGTGAGTATTAAGCTTCAAGGGTTCTCTTTTCAAACTGATTTGTTCATTCTATCGTTAGCAGGGTGTGATATGGTGCTAGGGATTCAATGGTTACAAACATTGGGCCCTATGTTATGGGATTTTGCTGCATTAAAGATGCAGTTTTCCTTTCAAGGACAACAATATGTGTTACAAGGCATTCAGTAGGGGCCTCAAGTTAATATGGTAGAGGCAGACACTTTTAAATTTCCTAGAGCAGAAAGTAAAGGGGTATTACTTCAATTGGTAGCCACTGAACCTCTTTTGAAATCTAACCCTTCTGCAGTGCATGGACCTGTGCAGGATCTTTTACAACAATTTGAGGACATTTTCAGAGAACCAAAAGGGCTGCCTCCTTTTCGATCGCATGATCATGCTATACCTCTACAAGATGGAGTTACACCAGTTTCTGTACGGCCCTACAGATACCCTTTTGATCAAAATGAGGAAATTGAGAAGATAGTTAAGGAGTTGCTACAATCGAGTGTCATTAGGCCCAGCCACAGTCCCTTTTCTTCTCCAGTTCTATTGGTGAGAAAAACCGATGCCACATGGAGGATGTGCATGGATTACTGAGCTCTTAACAAGGTAACCATTAAGGATAAATTTCCTATTCCTATAGTAGACGAGCTGTTAGACGAATTATGGGGGGCTAAAATATTTTTGAAATTGGACTTAAGGTCGAATACCATCAAATTAGGGTGGTTGAGAAGGATGAGAAGGATATTCCCAAGAAGGCTTTTAGAATTCACGAAGGACATTATGAGGTCTTAGTTATGCCTTTTGGCTTAACTAATGCCCCCTCGACTTTTCAAAGTCTAATGAACCATATTTTTAATCCATACCTTCGGAAGTTTATACTAGTGTTTTTTGACGATATTCTAGTATATAGTAAGGATATGGAACATTTGTTAGTTACTTTAGGGCTGTTGAGATAGAATCAGCTCTATGCCAAGATGTCAAAATGCAGATTTGGGGTGGCTGAGGTGGATTTTTTGGGGCATATAGTCTCGGCTGAGGGGGTATGTGCAGACTCGGGTAAAATAAAGGCCATGGTGGACTAGCCTATGCCCTCTAACATTAAATCTCTAAGGGGATTTCTTAGCCTTACAGTGTATTATAGAAAATTCATTAGAGGGTATGGTTCAATTGCATCCCCTTTAACTGATATGCTGAAAAAGAATTCTTATTCTTGGAGTGATTCAGCAAGGGCAGCTTTCAATGCTTTGAAGTCTGCAGTTACTCAGGCACCTGTCTTGGCTTTGCCAAATTTTTCTAAACAGTTCACTATTGAGTGCAATGCAAGTGGACTCGGTGTTGGGGTAGTATTGATGCATGGCAAACAGCCTGTTGCCTATTTCAGCAAAGCTTTAAAAGGGAAGGCTCTTCACATGTCTACTTATGAGAAGGAGCTCTTTGCTTTGGTCACGGCCATTCAGAAATGGCGACCTTATTTGTTAGGGCATTCCTTTGTGGTGAAGACCGATCAGCAAAGCTTGAAGTTCTTGCTAGAGCAAAAGATTGGCACCCCCTTTCAGCAAAAGTGGCTCACTAAGCTACTCGGCTATGATTTTGTTGTTGAATACAAAAAAGGGGTGGAAAACTGAGTGGCTAATGCCTTGTCACTGAGGGAATCTTGGGAGCAGGAAGTTTCTTTGTCTCTATTGTCCATTCCTAGTGTTACATGGGTGCAGGAGTTAAAGAATTGTTATAGCAGGGATGCTAACTTAAAACCATTGTGGGAAAAATGGTCTCTTCATGAGTTAGACACAAGAAAATATTATGTTAGGGATGGCCTTCTTTTCTACAAGAACAGAATAATTTTGGGATAGTCTCCTGATTTGAAAACTCAAGTTCTAATGTTTGTACACAGTGATCCTTTTGCTGGTCACTCTGGTTATGAGAGAACTCTCCAACGGGCTAAAAAAGACTTCTACTGGAAGGGTATGAGGAAGGAATTAAAAGCCTTCATTAGGCTGTGCCCTACTTGCCAACAGAATAAACATGAAAATGTATCTCCCGTAGGTCTCCTTCAGCCATTACCTATTCCTACAAGGGTGTGGTTTGATATTGCTATGGATTTTGTTGAAGGGCAAGTCTGTTATCATGGTGGTGGTTGATAGGTTGTCTAAGTATGCTCACTTTACAGCCTTAGCTCATCCCTACACTGCAACAACTGTAGCTAAGCTCTTTATGTCCTAGATTTTCAAACTCCACGGTATGCCCACCTCTATAGTATCTAACAGAGACCCAGTGTTCACTAGTTCCTTTTGGAAGGAATTCTTTCTTCTGTAGAGCACTTCACTCAAAATGAGTACAAGTTACCACCATCGGACTGATGGCCAATCAGAAATAGTCAATAAGTGTTTGAAAACTTATTTGAGGTGTTTTTCACAAGATAGACCGACTCAATGGTCCTTGTGGCTTCCATGGGCTGAATACTTGTATAATACCAGTTGACATGCTTCGATTAAACTCACTCCCTATGAAGCAGTTTATGGGGTTCCTCCCCCCAGGTTAATTACCTATGTCAGGGACGACTTAAGTTGAGGAAGTCCTCTGCACTCGGCAGTAGATTTTAACTCTTCTTCAGCATAATTTGCAACAGGCACAATAGAGAATGAAGAAGTATTCTGACTTAAAACGCATTGAGTGTTCCTTTGAAGTGGGTCAGATGGTCTACCTTATGTTGCAGCCATACAAGCAGTCTTCAGTTGCTGCTCGTCGGAACCTCAAGTTATCCCCTCGATTCTACGGGCCTTTCACTATTATTCGGAAGATAAAGGTTGTTGCTCATGAGCTCGATTTGCCTCCTACCTCTCGGATTCATCCTGTCTTTCATGTCTCTCAGCTTAAGCTTAAGTTGAGATCTTCTTCTTCAGTGTTGCCTAAACTGCCTCCTATTGATTAACATGGGGTTTTTTTTCGCCTGAGCCTGTGGAGGTGTTGAGTCATTGAGCTCGGCCTCGGAACAATCGGCCCTTTATTGAGCTTTTGATTCGTTGGGAAGGACAATCCAAGGATAATGCTACATGAGAACCATACTACCGTTTGAAGGATACTTTCCCACACCTTGTGGGCAAGGTGTTTTAAAGAGGGGAGTAGTGTCATGGGTGCATTATTCTACGGCTAGTTTTGGCTAGTTGGAAGAGAAGCTATTTGTGCGAAGGTTTGTTAGGGGAGCTTATCTGCAGCACACGTGGAGTCTTCTAGATAGTGGAGTGGATTACGCTATTCAGCAGCAATCCGGTTGAGATCGGTTACGCATGTGTTGAAGGTAGTTAGTTGGTTCATTGTAGCTATGTCGTTTCATTCTTTGTTAGCTGCGTTTCAGTAGCTTGTTTTGTAAGCAATTGTAGAAAGCTTTATAAGCTGTAGCTGGCGATTGTAATGAGTATATGGGATCATTGTTGTTCTTTGAACAATGGAGATTTGCGCTCTCGAACGTGTCAGAAGAGTAGCGTTCTCGAATTTGGCTGATTCTATACGATTTCAGAAGTTCATTCTTTTCTTCCTTATTTCTTCTTCTTTTTTACATTTTATACACTGATTTTTCATAACAGTTGAAGACAACTGTTACATAAAACGGGTTGGATCGAAGCTGCCTTAGGGAAACCAGACCACAATATACAAAACCTATTCCCTGTAATAGAGAACCATTACTGGAGAATCAGAGAAGATGGTGAGCAAGAGTGTGAACCAAAACGAGGTAGAGATAAAGGCAGCATGTGCAAGACAAGTGCAAAGGTAGAAGACGTCGGCTTGAACAGAAGAGGCCGGTGGAGGCAGAGAGAGGGTATGTCTGTTGAGATGAAGAACGAAACCTTGTAGATCTGACTTTGTAGGAGATGAAAACCAATGGAGAGAGAGAGAGAGAGAGAGAGAGAGAGAGAGAGAGAGAGAGAGAGAGAGAGAGAGAGAGAGAGAGAGAGAGAGCGAGCTAGAGAAGAACAAAGGAAGGGAGAAAGGAGGAGAATGGAGTTGTTGATGGAAGACTAGAGTGGAATACTGACGTGAGAGTGGAGTTTTCCCCAGAGTTTCCTGAAGATAGAAACGTGCTCTCTAATTGTAATGGCATTTCTATGCCACTTCGATCCAAATCTTGGTGAAGTTTCAACGGCCTTATTTTCAGTAAACTCAATAAATTTACAAGACTATTATTGCCTCATTTGTACGCACTTCGAAAGCACTTGCAAATAAACTTCTCGGTGATTCTTCAAAACGCATCTTGTTCGTATGCACTTCAGATGAGCTTGTTAGTGAGTATTCAAAGTATATCTCGTTCGTACGCAATGCAAAAGAGAATTGCAGACGAGGCAATATGACCATCTTCAAAGACTTTAATATTACAAGACCAAATCTTACCAAAATAAAAATCAAGTTACATCAAGTATTTTGAACATCAAATTTAGCCAACCTAAAAACTAACATAAGCCTCTAAAATATACTTCAAAACCGACGCCGAGACAACCTCTTCAAACAATATGAATTAGGACCAAAAATTTTAAGGAGTGGAATATAACCATAAAACCTATGCAGTAGTACTGCTACTACCACCACATTTTATTAAGCACGGCTACTTCCAAATATCAATGTGTGTATAGATTTTTTTTTCTTTCTATTCAAAGTAGGGAAGGAGGAAGGGGGAAAATTACAAGAAAATAAAAACAAATGAGACATAGCAACCCTCAAAGAAGTTGGGAATTATTGAGATACACCTGTAAAACACATGTTAAATTAGCTAGCTTTTTCAGTCATACCCGATTGTACTTATGGAGTAGTTTAGTTTAGCTAGTTAGTTAGTTTTCTTCCTTGGCAAGTTAGTTTTCCCATCTCCGTGTGTTTGGTTGCTTGTGTTTTGTATCTACCCTTGCTAGAAATCGTTCTAAGTTTGATCTCCTGGCTAAGCCTTACCTCTTTATTGGTTATCCATATAACATCAAAGGATACAAACTGTTTGACCTCTCTACTCATACCACTTTTGTTTCTCGTGATGTTATTTTTCATGAGACTATTTTTCCCTATCATCCTCATTTTATTTCTTTTCATCCACATTTTCATAACATTGTTCTCCTGGCTCCTATTTTTTATGATGATTTTACATTTTCTTCTAATCCTTCTTTTTCTTCATCTTCTGATCAGCCCCCTGTCATTCTTGTTTTTGTTTCTCCTTTCAGAAAATCTTCACGGATTAAACATAAACTTAGTTATCTTCAAGATTTCCATTGTCAACTGGCTACATCTTCTCTATCATCTCCATGTCATTCTCCAAGTACTTCAAGTAATCCTTATACTACTTCTTTTGTTCTTTCTTATTAAAAATTGTCACCTTCTTACAAACACTATGTTCTTTCAGTTTCTTCTTCAATTGAGCCCGAATTTTATCACTAAGCAGTCCAACATTCTTGCTGCCGTGATGCCATGCAAGCTTAAATCAAGGCTCTTGAGGATAATAATACTTGGACCCTTATACCTTTACCTTCTAACAAAACTTCCATAGGTTGCAAGTGGGTGTTTAAGATCAAACATAATTCTGATGGTTCCATTGAAAGGCATAAGGCACGGCTTGTAGCAAAAGGATTTACTCAATGTGAAGGCTTGGACTATTTTGAGACTTTCTCTCCCGTGGCTAAATTGATCATTGTTCGGTGTTTACTAGCTTTGACAGCCATTAATAATTGGCACCTTCACCGGCCAGATGTCAACAATGCATTCTTACATGGTGATCTTGATGAAGAAGTCTTCATGAAGCCTCCTCCAGGTTTCATCTCTAAAGGGGACACTCGGATTTGTAGATTGAACAAATCCCTTTATGGCTTGAAGCAAGCCTCTCCACAGTAGTTCTCTAAGTTTTCTTCCACTTTACTTCTTCATGGTTTTACACAATCTAAATCTGATTACTCTTTGTTTACTAAGTCCACAAGATCATCATTTATGGCTCTCCTTGTTTATGTGGATGATATAGTTTTGGCAAGTAATCATCAGCAATTTATTTGTGAGTTCACTATTTTTCTGAATACTCATTTCAAGCTTAAAGATTTGGGTCCTTTGAAGTTTTTTAAGTTTTTCTTGGTTTGGAGATTGCTCGGTCTACTATTGGAATTTCTTTGTGCCAACGCAAGTTTGCTTTGAATATTTATAAGTGATACTGGTCACTTGACTGCTAAGCTTTCTGTTTTCCCGATGGACTCTAATGCTAAATTTTCTACTTCGGATGGTGAATTGATTGATGATCCTAAGATCTATCGCAGGTTGATTGGTAGTGTAACGACCTACCCCCAACAACAAAATATTGTCCGCTTTTGGCTCCCTCAAACCAGACTTCCCAGGAGGTCACCCATTGATGGGCCCCATGGTAGGCCGAATCTTAAAGATCCCTTACAAGTTCCAGATGGGCCAATCACAAAGTCAAGGGCGAAGAAGATCAAGGAGGCAATGCAAGGATTGGTGCAATCCACTTGGGCCGAGTTTGCAAATTTATCGAGCAAGACTCCAACATTCAAGATGGGCTTGAAAGAAGAAGAACCAACTTTAATTCATGTGATACAAGCAACAGATGGGGGCGGCATAGCCTAGTGGTTTCTTGCAAACTCTTTATTTCACTAAGTATAGGCATATGGGCCTATTTTTATGTTTCTATGGTTGTGGGCCTTTAAGCCTATTTGTTTTATTAAGTGGACTTCTTTTATTAGCTATAGAAGTGTAGTTTAGGATATTTTGGGCTTGAAGATGTTCAGCCCATGTCTTTTAATTGATGTAGGCCTTAGTAGGATTAGGGTTTTATGGAGAGATTTTAAAAAGACTTGTAGCCGCATATGCTAGACAAGTTGATTGTGAATGAAGTTTTATTCTTCATAGAAAACTTTTCAGTTTTCTCTACTTGTTCTTGATTGAACTAAGAACTTATCAAAGGCAAACCCTTTGTGGCGTTCTAACCAAATTTAGGTTCTTGAAACAAGATTTCAACGGGTCTAGATTCTTTGGACTTGATTCTTGGCTTTCTTGGGTAGATTTCAATTTGTTTGTGGGTTCAAAGGGGATTTCATCCTGCGGGTTCACATCATTTGGTATCAGAGCTCAGGCTCCAAATCAGGTCTTATTTATCCTTCTTATTTATCCTTTTCCTTTTTCCTTTTCTTTTTCTTCTTTTCCTTTTTTTTTTTTTAGTTCTTGCATTTGGATCTACAACTCCTTTCTTCATTCTTATTAATTTCGTGTGTTCTGTTCGAAGAAAAAAAAAATAAATAAAAAAAATCGTGTGTTAGAATTCAGATCTGTGATTTTCACAATTGGTTACTCGTGTAATTGATTCAGGAATTCAGATTTGTGAATTCTTTAATTAATTACACCAGTCTATGCTTTAATTTTTTCAAATCTGAAATTGTCAAATTTGAATTCCATTCTTGATTGCTTTTTTCAAATCTTTGCTTAAATTTTTCAGATTTGAATCTTTGCTTTAACTTCCATATCTGTAATTTTTCAAATTTAAAAAAAAAAAAAAAAAAAAAAAAAAAAAAAAGAAGCTATTTGATATACTTTGCAATCCGGAAATTGAAGTGATTTGGTGTTGATTGATCTTTATCTTTAAAGGGATCGAGTGTATCATCTTTAGTATCTTGTGTCCTAATTGTTCTTTCCTCGTACAAATTCTTTTAGATCCGTGTCATTTTATTCCTTTTTTGTTTCTGGAATCTGTTGCTGGTTGGAATAATACAAGGTGATGTCTTGATTTAGTTCAACTAGTTCTTAAAGAACTTGAAAGGGAAAATAGGTGAGGTGAAAGACTAAAAGAGTGGAAACACGAGTGGAGTGACAATATTTGAGTGTAAACACGTAAGGGAGTGTGTGAGGTTTTTACCACTAACATATTTTTTGTTTTGTAGTGCATTAAAAATGTCTCATAAGAGTGATTCAACACCTAAGGAGGAGGTGGATAATTCATTCTTTGTATTGCGGGCCATGCAACAACAGTTTGAACAGTTGAATTTGGTGTTGGAGGAGGTGAAGAATAGGATGGATCAGCAGGAGGTAGTCATTAGAAATCTGCAAGGTGGGCGAGATAGGAGGAGACGTGCGCCTAGCATTGAAAATGAGTTTGAAAACGAAGGAGATGATGATGATGAGGAAGACATAGCATCTGAAGTTGGAAGGGGCGGAGTTGACAGACCTAGAGGAGGTAGGCGTGGAAGAGGACATGGGAGAAATCCAAGGGGTCGAGATGAGGTAGATAGGAACCTTGGGAGCATCAAAATGAAAATACCATCTTTCCAAGGTAGGACTGACCCTGAAGCCTATTTAGAGTGGGAGAAGAAAATAGAGTTGATTTTTGATTGTCACAATTATTCAGAAGAGAAGAAGGTGAAGTTGGCGGTAATTGAGTTCACTGATTATGCAATTATTTGGTGGGATCAATTAATGACCAATAGGAGGAGGAATCATGAGAGACCTATAGAAACATGGGGTGAGTTGAAAGCTCTCATGAGGCGAAGATTTGTACCTAGCCACTACTATAGAGACCTCTACCAAAAATTACAAAACCTTACAGAAGGGTCAAGGAGTGTAGAAGATTACCATAAGGAGATGGAGGTGTCTATGATTCGGGCCAATGTAGAGGAGGATCGGGAGGCCACAATGGCCAGATTTTTAAGTGGTTTGAATAGGGACATAGCCAATGTAGTTGAGTTGCAACATTATGTGGAGGTAGAAGATATGGTGCACATGGCTATGAAGGTGGAGAGGCAATTAAAGAGAAATGGGGCAGCAAGGTATACTTCAGTTTCTAGCACTCCTTGGAAACCACAGTGGGATAGAAATGCTCAAGCTATAGTAAAGGGAAAGGCCGAACCACCTAAGGGAAAAGATGAGGGAACTAGCAAGAACAAACCCAAGGTTGATTTCCAACCTTCAAGGAATAGAGATATTAAATGTTTTAAGTGTTTGGGTTCCGGGCACATTGCGTCTCAATGTCCAAACAAGCGAGTGATGGTTCTGCGAGACAATGGGGAGGTGATGACTGATAGTGAAGATGATAGTGATGAGATGCCCGAGTTGGTTAATGCTAGTGATGATGATGGAGTGGAATACCCCGTAGAAGGTGAGTCTCTTGTTGCCAGGCGTGCTCTCAATACGCAAATTAAGATAGACGATATGGAGCAACAGAGAGAGAACATATTTCATACCAGATGTTATGTAAACAACAAGGTGTGTAGTATGATTATAGACGGGGGAAGTTGCACCAATGTAGCTAGTACCACCCTAGTTGAAAAGCTGAGCTTACCTTTATTGAAGCACCCTAGACCTTATAAGTTGCAATGGTTGAATGAATGTGGGGAGGTCAAGGTCAATAAGCAAGTTTTGGTGGCTTTTACCATTGGAAGGTATAGTGATGAGGTGCTTTGTGATGTAGTTCCTATGCATGCTGGCCATATTTTGTTGGGGAGGCCATGGCAGTATGATAGGAGGGTGATTCATGATGGGTTTACAAACAGGTACAACTTTGTGAAGGATGGAAAAACATTCAAGCTTGCTCCTTTAACCCCAAAACAGGTCTATGAGGACCAACTGAAGCTGAAAAGTGAGATTGAGCAAAAAAAAAAGAGTGAAAAAGAAAATAAAGAGGTGCTTGAGAATAAAGAAAAGAGAGTGGAGCCACGAGAGAAAAAAGAAAGAGGACTTGCAGAGAGAAAAGGGAAGGCAAAGATTAGTTTTTATGCAAAGGAGAGTGAGGTTAAGAGGGCCTTCTTAGCAGATCAGCCTATGATTTTTCTTGTTTACAAAGAATCTTATCTTAATCTTGATGAAACTAACCAATCTCTTCCTAGTTTGGCTCTTTCTTTGTTGCAGGAGTTTGATGATGTATTTCCAGAGGAGATGCCGAGTGGGTTGCCACCCATTAGAGGCATTGAGCACCAAATTGATTTCATACCTGGAGCAGTTATTCCAAACCGACCAGCCTATAGGAGTAATCCGGAGGAGACCAAGGAGCTTCAAAGGCAAGTTGAAGATTTGTTGAGCAAGGGGTACGTGAGGGAGAGCATGAGCCCATGTGCAGTACCAGTGCTACTAGTGCCAAAGAAGGATGGGACTTGGAGGATGTGCATTGATTGCAGAGCGGTCAACAATATTACGGTAAAGTACCGTCATCCCATTCCTAGATTAGATGATATGCTTGATGAATTGCATGGCTCATGTATTTTCAGTAAAATAGATCTTAAAAGTGGATATCATCAAATTAGAATGAAAGAGGGAGATGAATGGAAAACAGCTTTTAAGACTAAACATGGACTTTATGAATGGTTGGTTATGCCATTTGGACTTACAAATGCGCCTAGTACTTTCATGAGATTAATGAACCATGTCTTACATGCGTTCATAGGCAAATTTGTAGTCGTGTACTTTGATGATATCTTAGTGTATAGCACGAACTTAGATGAACATATTGAGCATTTAAGATGTGTGTTAGATGTGTTGAGATGTGAAAAGTTGTATGCTAATTTTATGAAATGTACCTTTTGCATGGAAAAAGTTGTTTTTCTTGGTTATGTTGTTAGTACAAAAGGTATTGAGGTGGATGAAGAAAAAGTAAAGGCTATCAAGGAGTGGCCAACGCCTAAAAGCATCACTGAGGTAAGAAGCTTTCATGGTTTAGCTAGCTTTTATAGGCGTTTTGTTAAGGATTTTAGCACCATTGCTGCACCACTCACTGAAATAATTAAAAAGAACGTTGGATTTCATTGGGGGAGTGATCAAGCAAATGCATTTGCTACTATCAAAGAAAGGTTGTGTTCTACACCTGTGTTAGCATTACCTGATTTTAACAAAACTTTTGAGATTGAATGTGATGCCTCAGGAATAGGAATTGGAGCCGTTTTAATGCAGGATAGGCGGCCCATAGCCTTCTTCAGTGAGAAGCTAAGTGGGGCGGCCTTGAATTACCCCACTTATGACAAAGAACTTTATGCTCTTGTTCGCGCTCTAGAGACGTGGCAGCACTACCTTTGGCCTAAGGAATTTGTGATCCACACCGATCATGAATCATTAAAGCATCTCAAGAGTCAAGGTAAATTAAATAAGCGACATGCTAGATGGATTGAATACATTGAGACCTTTCCCTATGTCATCCGTTACAAGCAAGGTAAGGAGAACATTGTTGCTGATGCTTTATCACGAAGGTATGTACTTCTTACTTCTCTGAGTGCTAAAATGCTTGGGTTTGAATATGTGAAAGACATGTACGTCAATGACGCTGATTTTTCTGATGTGTATATAGCGTGTGATAAAGCGGCATTTGGTAAGTTTTACAAGCATGATGGTTATTTGTTTAAAGAAAGCAAATTGTGTGTGCCAAATTGTTCAATGCGTGAATTATTGGTACGTGAGGCACATGGTGGGGGATTAATGGGACATTTTGGTGTGAGAAAAACCTTAGAAATTTTACATGAACATTTCTTTTGGCCTAGGATGAGAAGAGACGTCACCCGAATATGTGATAGGTGCATTACATGTCGCAAGGCCAAATCTAAGGTTTTACCACACGGGTTGTATACACCCTTACCCGTTCCCAGTGAGCCATGGGTAGACATATCTATGGACTTTGTTTTGGGGTTGCCTAGGACAAAAAAAGGTAGTGATTCTATTTTTGTGATAGTGGACAAATTTAGTAAAATGGCACATTTCATTCCATGCCATAAAACAGATGATGCTACCAACATAGCTGATTTGTTTTTCAAGGAAATAGTGCGACTCCATGGTGTCCCTAGAAGTATTGTTTCTGATAGGGATGTTAAATTCCTTAGCTACTTTTGGAAGATTTTGTGGGGAAAATTAGGTACCAAACTTTTATTTTCCACTACTTGTCATCCACAGACTGACGGACAGACTGAAGTAGTCAACAGGACTTTAACTCAACTCTTACGCACTGTCATTCAAAAGAATTTGAAAACTTGGGAGGACTGTTTACCATTTATAGAGTTTGCATATAATAGGACTATGCATACTACTACTTCTTATTCTCCCTTTGAAATTGTTTATGGTTTTAATCCACTTACTCCTTTAGATTTGATGCCTTTACCTATTGATGACAGGAGTAGTTTGGATGGACACAGGAAGGCCGAATTGGTGAAGTCAATTCATGAGAGGGTACGACTTCAAATTGCGCAGAAGAATGAAAAGTTTGCTTCCCAAGCCAATAAAGGGCGAAGGCGTGTCATCTTTGAACCAGGCGATTGGGTTTGGGTTCACATGCGCAAAGAACGATTCCCAGCCCATAGAAGGACTAAATTGCATCCTCGCGGCGATGGAACTTTCCAAATCCTTGAGAAAATTAATGATAATGCTTATAAAGTGGATCTTCCCGGTGAGTATAATGTCTCTGCTACTTTCAATGTTTCTGATCTTTCTCCCTATGATGCAGGTGACGATTCGAGGTCGAATCCTTTTGAGGAGAGGGGGAATGATGGGCCCCATGGTAGGCCGAATCTTAAAGATCCCTTACAAGTTCCAGATGGGCCAATCACAAAGTCAAGGGCGAAGAAGATCAAGGAGGCAATGCAAGGATTGGTGCAATCCACTTGGGCCGAGTTTGCAAATTTATCGAGCAAGACTCCAACATTCAAGATGGGCTTGAAAGAAGAAGAACCAACTTTAATTCATGTGATACAAGCAACAGATGGGGGCGGCATAGCCTAGTGGTTTCTTGCAAACTCTTTATTTCACTAAGTATAGGCATATGGGCCTATTTTTATGTTTCTATGGTTGTGGGCCTTTAAGCCTATTTGTTTTATTAAGTGGACTTCTTTTATTAGCTATAGAAGTGTAGTTTAGGATATTTTGGGCTTGAAGATGTTCAGCCCATGTCTTTTAATTGATGTAGGCCTTAGTAGGATTAGGGTTTTATAGAGAGATTTTAAAAAGACTTGTAGCCGCATATGCTAGACAAGTTGATTGTGAATGAAGTTTTTTTCTTCATAGAAAACTTTTCAGTTTTCTCTACTTGTTCTTGATTGAACTAAGAACTTATCAAAGGCAAACCCTTTGTGGCGTTCTAACCAAATTTAGGTTCTTGAAACAAGATTTCAACGGGTCTAGATTCTTTGGACTTGATTCTTGGCTTTCTTGGGTAGATTTCAATTTGTTTGTGGGTTCAAAGGGGATTTCATCCTGCGGGTTCACATCACCCATCCTGGCACTACTCTCACATAAGCACGCTTAACTGCGAAGTTCTGATAAGTTCATGGCTATCATGGCTATCATGGCTTTAAAACGCGTTGTGTTAAGAATAGTGCGTTTATACATATAAGCGCATCCACATTCCCAAGCGATGTTGGACGTCACAATCACACCCTCTTGGGACCTAGCATCCCCGCTGGCGACCCTCATGGGATTACCTCATTCTTAGCGTCCAAGTGAGTGCCCGCTAGCGACCCTCATAAGCTTGTGCACACTCCCCTCATCTCAGACTGGGCAATGACTTCGATACCATTTAATATAGCAACATCATAGTAATCAATATCATTGTATAATCAAACAAACTAATGTAAAGTTATTTTTTAAAATGAACTCAGTTGAAAAGAAAATGTTATTGGTTGAGTTTTAGTATTTTTATAGAAAAAGAGTTTAGATATTGGGAATTAATGTCAAGACAAACATATTATGTTAAGTGGCTTTCCAAATTAAAAAGATAAGCGTACCTAAGTGAATATAATTACTATTTATAAGTAACGACCCACCCCCAACGACACAATATTGTCTGCTTTTGGGGTGGGTCGTTACAAATGGTATCAAAGCTATTGCTCAACCTGAGATGGGGAGAGGGTGCACAAGCCTATGAGGGTCGCTAGCGGGCACTCGCTGGGACGCCAAGAATGAGATGATCCCATGAGGGTCACTAGCGGGGACGCTGGGTCCCAAGAGGGAGTGATTGTGATGTCCCACATCGTCTGGGAATGTGGATGTGCTTATATGTATAAACGCACCATTATTGACACAACGCATTTTAAAGCCGTGATGGCCATGAACCTATCAAAACTCCGCAGTTAAGCGTGCTTCTACGATAGTAATACCAGGATGGGTGACCTCTTGGGAAGTCTGGTTCGGAGGAATCAAAAGCGGACAATATTGTATCGTTTGGGGTAGGTCGTTACTGGTAGGTCGTTACTGGTAGGCTGTTGTATTTCACAATAACTCGCCCTAACATAACTTATGTTGTCCACACCTTAAGTCAGTTCATGCAGGCTCCTCGCAAGCCTCATTTGGATGTTGCATTTTGCATTCTTCGTTACATAAAGGCTGCCCATAGTAAGGACTTTTTTTTTTCTTTTTTTCTTTTTCAGCTTCTTCTTCTTGAAGGCTTTTTGTGACTTTGACCGAGCTAGTTGCCTTGACACCCGCAGATCAGTTTTCGGGTTTTGTGTTTTTCTGGGAGATTCTTTAATTTCTTGGAAATCTAAGAAACAAACTATTGTTTCTAGTTCTTTTGCTGAGGCCGAATATCGATCTATGGCTACTGTTTGCTGTGAGCTTACTTGGTTGTTCCAGCTTCTCAAGGATTTTTAGGTTTTTCATCCTCAAGCAGCTCTTTTGTTCTAATCTACGAGTTGGCTGATTTGTTTACTAACCCTCTTGGCTCTACTGTTTTTCAATCTTTGTTATTCATCTTGAGGGAGGTATTGAGATACACATGTAAAACACGTGTTAAATTAGGTGGCTTTTTCGGTTATACCTGATTGTACTTAGCTAGCAGTTTAGTTTAGCTAGCTAGTTAGTTTTCTTCCTCAGCAAGTTAGTTGATAGTCTTGCTTTCTGCAGAATGTATAAATACTGTTTGTAAACATTTCATTGATTGAATACAATTCAATAGAACTCCAAATTCTCTCTGCTCTCATTTTTTATAGAAATGAACCAAATAAATGAGTCGGTCCTTCAAAGTAACTGATGCTGCCAAAAGAGACGGTAAGGATAGACAAAGTTCTGTAAACAGAACAATCTACAGTGGATAAAAATCATTGCTGGCCAACAAACACGACAATCAGTAGTTGATTGAGAGGAGGGTAGCACTGCCAAAAGAAGACACGGAGGCAAGTATAAAACAGTCTCCTCCACAAGGATAAACCATACACAATCAGGGAGACAAGGGGCCACAAAATAGACCAAGAATAGAAGAATACAGGAAAAATAAAAAAAATAAACGACAACACCGGCAGATGGAGCAGCGAAGGAAGGCGAAAAGCTGGCTGTGCGAGCAAACCAAGCATCAGCGAGTGAGGGACACGTGCCGGCGCTTGGGGAGCTGATGGAGACGTTGAGAGTGGCGGAGGGTAGTGGAGTAGCTGATGGAGTCGGTGGCGAGGAGTGTGTGGCAAGGCTGAAGACAGACGAGAGTAGATCTGAGTTAGAAACACTCAAATGTACTTTCCTTGGGTGGCGCGTGGGGCCACTCCCGATGGACAAACGAAGATGGAGAGGAGTGGCGGCTAGACATGGAGGATATGCAGGGGGCAGAGAAGTTGTCATTTTTTAAGGAAAACAGAGAAAAACAAGAAAAAAGAGCAAAAACACCCAAGAAAAACAGGAGAGACACCGTGCAAAGCGGAAAGGAGAAGGGAGGAAGCAAAGCACATCCCTCCTCCCCTAGAATACCGCATAAGGCAGAGAGAAACCTCACTACCTGTAACTCAAAAGATATATATTTTGTACGTATGTTCGACCTAAACGACCTGTAACTCAAAAGATATTGTCCTTAGTTTACATTCCTCAAAGAAAAGGCATACGCAACCATAAGCTCTAGTTTCAGCACCAAGACAGCAAGTAACTAAGACAACACCTCGCTTGCCCACACTATCGAGGGTATACTTGAGTGAGCGATGCTTCATCAACAGAAAATGTAGCAGACTGGGTTGTTGTAGAATCATCATGCGCCACTTCTGTTTTCATGTTCCTCTTTGCTCCACTCCGAAGCAAAAATGCTGGATGCTGAGGTAACTGTAGGCTAACAGAGTGACTCTCAAGCATGAGAACTATTGTTGCCATTGTTGGTCGGCTGGCTGGATCTTCCTGAACACACAATAAGCCAATATGGATGCATCTAATGACTTCATTTTTGGAAAAAGAATCTCTCATGGTTGGATCCAACAATTCTAAGGGCGTTCCATTCCTCCACTCTTTCCAGGTCTGCAACAATTCATCAAACAATATTCAGAATCCTTATGTTTTCCCCTTTTTTAGTACGTAGTGCTTAATTACGCCAGGCCCAGGATGGCCCTAATGATTTTTTCTTTTCTATTCAGCACTAGGAGGCGATTATATTGGCTTGCACAAAGCAAAGCAAAATTGAAATAATTGATCCATACTCACAAAGCTTAAGAGGTTCTCATCATGTTCTGATAAACAATTGTTCCTTTTTCCACTGATAATCTCTAGAAGTAGGACACCAAAGCTAAATACATCAGACTTCACAGAGAATCGTCCATGCATTGCATACTCTGGAGACATGTAACCACTACAAACCAATACCACCAATGTTAAACAAGATGTAACATGTTGGAAAACAGAACTATGGAAGCTCATGGACCAATTTATCTCTAATAATTTGAGTTCAAACAGAACTCCCAAATTATCAAGGTTGCAACTTTTTCTTTTCAGAAATTCTCATAAGCTACAAGAAAAGAAATGAATTTGTTGATTTAAACTATGCAAATACAATTATAATTACAAACTTACAATGTTCCCGCGATTCTACTTGTATTTCCTTGGGTTTGATCCATTGCAAATATCCTTGCCATGCCAAAATCTGAAATCTTTGCATTCATATCGCCATCTAATAAAACATTACTAGCTTTAAGATCACGATGTATAATTCTAAGTCGAGAATCTTCATGAAGATAAAGAAGTCCCCGAGCAATCCCTCCTATAATCTTGTAACGACTTAACCAATCCAGTTGTCTTTGCCTT
Source organism: Alnus rubra (assembly GCA_028654335.1). NCBI lineage: Eukaryota > Viridiplantae > Streptophyta > Magnoliopsida > Fagales > Betulaceae > Alnus > Alnus rubra. The sequence continues at coordinate 53,851 of JAJPGS010000324.1, forward strand.
TCAGAGTCTGTAATTTTATCAAAATTAAACATTCAACTTAGAAATAATTAAGTCTCAAATGGATGATGAAATATTATATTTCAGCTAAAAATAATGTTGGAATAAAATTTTCAGCTCCTTGTTTACAGCAGTCAGCTTGTGAAAAGTTCATGACAAGTGAATCATTTGAGACATTTTGTGCCCTTGATATGTCATATGATTTTGAAATGAAAAATTAATAAAGAAGTAGATATAAGTTTAGATTGCCAAACCGAATAAAAAGTAATCAAGGCTGCTGTTGGGCACATATTCATATACGAGTATCTTTTCGTGTCCTTCGAAGCAAAATCCTAAGAGCCTCACTAAATTTCTATGTTGAAGCTTCGCAACCAGCATAACCTCATTCTTAAATTCTTCTGCACCCTGCCCAGAGCTTTTGGATAGCCTCTTCACTGCTATTTCTTGTCCATTGTAAAAGATACCCTGAGATTACATTTGAAACAAGGTTAGAACATTCAATGAACACACACATATGTATATGTATTGATAAATATAACTAAATTTCGTTGCTAACTATATTCTACCTTGTACACCGTACCAAATCCACCTTTACCAATCTTGTTATCATCAGAAAAGTTGTTTGTGGCAGCTTCAATCAGACCCAAGTCAAATTGCTGGGACTCTGCAGACGTAATTTCAACCCCAACTACGTACACAGCAAAACAGTAAATATATTGAATTCTGATAATTCAAAAAAATTATTGTAGCGGAATGTTTAGGTGTAAGGATATAAGGGATTAATTATAAATGAAGATCAACTAAAGCTTTTCTTTTTTGTTTACCATTTTCTGCTAGTAATGTATTGTAATTCTTCTTTGTTCTTCTACGCAGGAAGTAACAGCCAATGGAGAAAATCACGGCAGAACCCGCAATTGGGACAACAATGGCGATGATAGTAGTTAGAGATGACTTGCTTTTTCCTGCATTAACCATTAACATACGTCGTTGGGACAACAACGGGGATGTAGTAATTAGTAATTTTGCTTTCATGATCCGATCGATTACTCTAAAAGTCTCTATGTACTATGTTGCATATGGACAAGTTTTTCATTTAAAATAATCTCATATTGTTAAAAATCACTGATTTGGAAAAACAACCAATTTTGACAACAAGTTGATGGTGTTATCGAGAATCAGAATCTTTTTCATACCTGGAGCAAGAAGAGGAAATGCAGGCGAAGCAGCTGTGAAGTTGTAAAATGGGTACAATTCATATCTAATATTACAACTTGGTAGCAGAACCCTTCCGCCTTGTTTTCCATCACAGCACGTAGGAAGACCTCCTATGGCACTTCGGAAACACCTTTCGCAATCGGACACATTCAGGTCCGGCGTGCACTGCACGAGGCTGTACAGCGTCTGTGAACTGTTGAACGCCACTTCCTCCGTCGCAAACTTCTTGCCCGTCGAAGAATTCGACGCAAGGGTCGCCAACGAATTCATTGTGTTGGCCAACAACTTGTTGAAGCGGTCTTTCTCTGCCTCTAGGATAATCTGCGTGCTCGACATGTATACCCTGGGCGTTTCTTTCATGGTGTCGAAGACGGATTCGTTGGAGTAACGTAAGAAGCACTCGTCGTACCATATTATAGCCTCTCTGTTTAAGGGGCAGCGTCCTAGTATTTCTTTGGTTGCGTTGGCAACGCAGTCTTGACAGACGGCGGCGCTGACGTCGCCTCTGCACAAAAAGAGCCCGAAGACCCAGCCGTCAGGACCGTACTCGCCAGCCTTGGCCCTGGAGAACCCAGAGGCCCGTGTGGCGATAGAGGAAAGAGAAGAGAGGACGAAGTCGAGATTGGATTGGTAGGGGCTGTTGGCGGTGAGCAAGGTTGAGTTTGAGCACAAGTGAGAGCTATAAGTGGGTGCTGCTTCACTGCCACTGGTAAGGCTAAGCAACGAAATCACCAATAGACACGAAAGGAATATAAGAAATTTGAAAGAAGACATTTTTATTTTTTTTGGCAGAGTTCATCAGTTAATCAATCTCTCGATCTAGTGATCTCTTCCATAGTTCCATTCCATATTTGTTTCAATTTTATGTTTATGTTGCGTCAAGGAGACGAAGATATGACGAGGACAGGGTGGTGAACAGTGATGCAGTTGGGTCCCTTTTTACTCTCGTCCACAAAAGCGGCTTTGACTCTTCTGCCCAGTAGGTGGTGAACAGTGATTCTATCAAGAAGTAGATATAAGTATAGATTGGCCAAACCGAATAAAAATTAATCAAGGCTGCTGTTGGGCACATATTCGTAAATAAGTATCTTTTCGTCTCCTTCCGAGCAATATCCTAAGAGTCTCATTAAATTTAGGGTTAAGAACTCCTCTTGTCTTTAAATTTTAGAAATTTTATTTTTTAGTCCTTAAATTTTAATTTGCATCACAGATGATACTTCAATTTTAGAAAATAATCGAATAAGTACTTCGGTTAACTTCTCAGTCCAAAAATTAACGGACCACCACGTGTCAACTTCAGAGGTTGACATGTGACACTATATAAAAAAATTAAAAATTAAAAATATTTAAAAATGAATTAAAAAAATAATATTAAAAAAAATTGAAAAAAAAAAAAAAAAAAAAAAAACAAGGGGTGGCTTGGCCGGTATGGGGTGGTTGCCAAAGGGGATGGCAGCTACCCCTTGTATTTTTTTTTTTTTTCAACTTTTTTTTTAAATTTTTTTTAATTCATTTTTAATTTTTAATTTTTTTTTATATAGTGTCACGTGTCAACGGTCAACCTGAGGTTGACACGTGACGGTCTGCTAGTTTTTAGATGGAAAAATTAACCGAGGTATTTATTCGGTCATTTTTCAAAACTGAAGTATCATTTATGATGCAAATTGAAACACAAAAACAAAAAAAATAAAGTTTCTAAAACTCAAAAAGACTAAAAAAGTGTTTAACTCTTAAATTTATGTGTTGAAGCTTCGCAACGCATTTGAATCATTTGCAGTTCATTTCAACCGGAAAGAATCTAGTTAATGTTGTTCATCCCTCGAGGATTGAGATCTCCGGCAATACCATAAAAATTGCCTAGCTACAATTTCTTTAATCTGTACCGTCCATTTGCAGTTCATTCTTCTCCTTCTCTCAAAATTTTCAGATCATCCCACCCAGCGTCATTTCAATTTCTCCCCAAAATTTTTTTTTTGCCCCCAAAAACTTTTCGCCTCTCCCTCCTTCCTCCATCTCCTCCCTCCCTCCACCCCACCTACAGCCACCCACCAGCTGAGCACCGTCGACCACCAGCTACCACCGCCACCGGTTCTTCCATCTCCGGCCTCCATCCCCCGTACAACTCTGACGAGTCAAGCGAAATCACCACCACCACCGCAGACGACTCCGACGACCCATCCACCGTAAGGTCTTCTCTGTTCTGTTTCGATTTTCCTTTGGATTTTCTCTTCTTCATACAGATCTGGTTTTTTGAGTTGTTTTTGGATCTGCTTTTTTGAGTTGTGATCCATCCCCATCTGCATCTTTTCCCACTGTACAGATCCGAAATTTGTTGCATATTCTGCTTCCGAAATGCTTCTTGTTGTCAAAGACAATGAAGTATTCAAGTGTTGCAGATTGGGTTTGTTTGTTTTTTTTTTTTTTTTTTTTTCCATTTCCTGCTTTGCTTTCGTAGTAGTATGTGTAGTATTTACTGAATCAGAATAATGGTCTTCATGATGCATTATTTTGTAAATTTGACGAATGACCCTTTTTTTTGTATAATTTCGTCTTATGTATGTTTTTTTTGGTGATGTCTCATTTATCATTTTACGGTTATTCTAGTGCTGGTTTGTTTGCGTGTTTGTGTGTATTTCTATATGACTTTTAACCCCCCATCATTCCTTTATTCACTGCACTTAATCTATGGATGATTGAGAGCAGAGCTGAGACTTTGATTGGGACTTGGGAGCATATGGTTTGTACCTGAATTCACTTTGATTTGTTGTTTGTTAAAGTTTTTGTAGTGCTGTTTGGGTTTTGCACTTTTTCTTGAGTTTGATATTGTCGCTTTGGATTGAATGGGTAAGACTTTGAATTGGGAGTCCATTTCTTCAAGCTTGATTGTAATCCGTTGTAAATTGTAATGCTTGATATTGTTAAAGTTTTGCACTTTGTGACTTTGATTTTGATTTTTCAGGTTTTACTCTTGAGCTGAGACTTTGAATTGGGAGCACATGTTTTGTAGCTGAATTTAAAGTTTCAAACTTAGCATAACGTTGCTTTACAAGTTGCTGGTTTGGCAATTGTGTTCTCTTGTTTCTTATCAGCATCTAAATTTTATATTTGTGATGCTTTTCTCCCCATAGTTATGTAACTTTATCCTTTTATATCACCAAGGTCTGTAACCATCCATGTAGGATTATGTGTGTACGTATAAATGTATTTGTATTTGCAGCTCCAATTTTGCAGCTCCAATTGTGCATACTATTCCTTCATGTAGGATTGTGCTTGCTTTGAGTTGAAATTTAAAACATTATTCTGTAAAATTCAATATTCAGTTGAGTTGTCTTAAGGGTCAGATTTTGTGACTGCAATGCTGGTGATGAATGGCCAGTTTATCTGCTAATTGGCTGGCGACTTCCAATTAAAAATAACAGAAAAATGACAACTCAAGAAAATGAAAACAACAAATCGAAGGGGTGCTCTAGCAAAATGGATCTTTGTTATCGGCTCTAAATACATATTATTGTTACTAACTTTGATTCCATTTCCTTCGTACTGACAAAATGTATTTGATCACATTACATTTAAAAGCTTTGTATTCTCATCATTGATCAATGTGACTTAACCAACCAAAAATCAAACAAACAAAAGAAAGCTTCTTTCTCAATATTAAGTAAAATACGTCAAAGTGCCCAAATTGAGAATCTTCAGGAAACTCCTCCATAACGGAATAAGAGCTCAATACCAATTTACAAATCATTCTTCAGAACCTCAATACAGACCAATTTAGGAACAAAATGACATCAAATATTCCTCAAATAGAAATATTGAATCACACCATGCATTAATTTGCCTCACATCAAATGCTCCACCAAAACACTAAAGTATGCTCCACGGTAGCATTTATGATGTATGTTTCTAACACAATCCATGACTAAGCAATGTCTCACTGCATGTTTTAAAAATAACCAATTTCAGCAGGAAAAAAGAAAAAGAAAAAGAAAAGTAGACTATACATAATGCTATATAAGTATGATAAACTTTCAATTTAAACTACATGCTTACCAAAAGTGACAACTAGAAAATCAACCTTGATTAACAGTGTCAAAACCTGATTCTCCAGGATTTAAGATTATAGATAGTACCGACATTTATTTATACAATTCATCGGTTATCATATGAAGCTTGTTTTGTTTTATAATACCTGAGTAATTACACTATTTTTAATTCCAATTACATTGTCACGTTGAATATCAATTACAGGAGGCAAAAAAAATATTCAAACAAACATAATTTACAAGGAATAGAAGCGTCTTCTTTTTTCTGTTTTGTTTGTTATTTGTGTAGTTTGGTTTTTAAAATACACTAGAAACAATCCAGTGCAGGGAAAAAGAAACAATGTTAAAATACAAGCATAACAGAAAAACATGAGTGTCTTAAAAAAAAATATCAGAAAAACCAATGTATTGTTTGGGAAAAAACATGGAAAAAATAACATTGGCAAGCAAAGCTAATAGTGGTTCTGGTGGAGGGCCAGGACATACAAATTGAACAAATTCGATTAAATACCAAGGTGGCAATGCCAAGGTCAACGAAAAAAAAATTGTCTTACTTCCAAAGTCGCCCTTGTACATATATGATCTTTGGCTTGGGTTGTATTTTCGAACTCCACCTTTCGTGGCTTGGAAAGTCTCACCGAAAAAAGAATGAAACAAACAGAGACGAAAGCAAAGCAGGAAATGAAAAAAAAAAAAAAAAAAAAAAAAAAAAGAAGAAGCCCCAATCTGCAACACTTAAATACTTCATTGTATTTGACAACAACATGCATTTCGGAAGCAGAATATGCAACAAATTTCGGATCTATACAGTGGGAAGAGATGTAGATGGGGATGGATCAAGCAACTCAAAAAACCAAATCTGTATGAAGAAGAGAAAATCGAAGGAAAATCAAAACAAAAATGACAAGACCTTACGGTGGATGGGTCGTTGAGTCATTTGCAGTGGTGGTGGTGGTAATTCGGCTTGGCTCGTCGTGGCGGAACGGTCGATGGGTCGTTGGAGTCGTCGGAGCTGAACAGGGGATGGAGGCCGGAGATGGAAGAACTAGTGGCGGTGGTAGCCGGTGTTCGAAGGTGCTCAGCTGGTGGGTGGCTGTCGGTCGGGTGGAGGGAGGGAGGGAGGAGATGGAGCAAATTTTTTGGGACAATTGCACCGTTGGTCCATGTAGTATGTCATAATTATTTTTCACTCCCTATGGTTTAAAAAGTGCATGGGAGGTCCTTGTGGTATGTAATAATTACAAATCGATCCCTAGCGTCAAATTATGTTTAAATTTTTAACAGATTCCGTCAAATGCCACGTGTCGCCATCTTATTGGTGACACGTGGCGCTGACATGGACATCTTAATAAAATAATATAATTTTATTAAAAAATAAATAAATAAACTTATTTTTTTAAAAAAAAAAAAAACAAAAAAAAAATGGGACAGGGGGTGGCAGCCACCCCCAGCCAATGGGGGTGGCGCGCCGCCACCCCCAGATCTACTACGGGTGGCCCGATGGCCACTGGGGGTGGCTGCGCGCCACCCTCTGCCCTATTTTTTTCTTTTTTTCTTTTTTTTTTTGTTTTTTTTTTAAAATAAGTTTATTTATTTATTTTTTAATAAATTTATATTATTTTATTAAGATGCCCATGTCAGCGCCACGTGTCGTCAATAAGATGACGACACGTGGCATTTGACGGAATCTGTTAAAAATTTAAACAGAATTTGACGCCAGGGATCGATTTGTAATTATTACATACCACAAGGACCTCCCATGCACTTTTTAAATCATAGGGAGTGAAAAATAATTATGGCATACCACATGGACCAACGGTGCAATTATCCCAAATTTTTTTGGGAGGAGAAATTGAAATGACACTGGGTGGGATGATCTGAAAATTTTGAGAGAGTGAGAAGAATGAGAGAGAGAGAGAGAGAGAGAGAGAGGAACCGAGAAAAAGTGTACATCTGAGAAAAAGAAGGATTCATGCGGATTGCGACGAGGTGTCATCATAATAGCCGTTCTTTTAAATGGACCGAAACATAAATATCTTGTAGGTACCGAAACATTAATTAGAAAAAGTAGTTGAGAACTCAAAAGGCTTTGACGTAGTTGGAAATGGAACGATGACTCTAACTTTTGAAATGGTCAAAAAAGGTAGTAAACTTACTCTTTTTTTTTATTATTCTTTTTTTAAAAAAAAAAATTGAACAAAATTACAACAGGAAATAAATTACATAACAAGGACTAACAACTCAAAATTTAATCTAAAAACGAAAGTACGCGGGGGCAACATTTTCGGAGATGCGAACCCTATGGTTTGTTGCACAGATGCAAAAAAATCAAGGTCACCAGTGAAGGTGATTTGTGATATATAAAGGGTCACAAGGACTCAAATACCAAAACATGGATAAATAAGGAGAAGTTGTAACATAAAAGCCTAAAAACAAACACATAAACAAAAAAATAGACAACAGATAAACAGTAGCAGTTAAGGAAGGTGGAGTGGGAGCCGTTATTGACAGCACGTGAGAACCATGCACCGCCGAGTGGTGGCCTCTCATAAGCGGAAAATGACGGCATCAGCTGGATCCACCAAAAGTCGTGGCGGAGGAAGGCAGGGGAAGCGAGCGGAGCCGCCATGCGCCAGAAAGAGAGAAACTCCCCCTAGCGCGTGTGGGCCACACGCCAGTGCATGGGCGGAAGTTGGAGGTGTGATGACAGTTGGTGGATGCAGGGGACGCCGGTGAACCCATTGATGAAGAGCGTGTCATGCAATAATGAATATATGAGTGTAGATTTGAATCCAAAGATATCAAACTTACAATCTATACAAAAATCACAAAAAATTTGGTGGAGGAAAATTGAGCAAACTGGTATAATCTGTTGTGTAGAAATAGGGTATTGAAAAAACATAAATTTTGCTATAAAAAGTTCTAGCAGGATAGACACCTCAAAAGAGATGGAGGGTTTAGGAAAGGGGTGGAAAAAAAGTTTTTGGCTTCCCTTCCGTATCCTTTGATGCAGTAGGTGGGTGGGTGGGGAGATTACCTCAAAAGAGGTAGAGATTACAGGGTGAGAAGGCACAGGATAGGGTGGGGAGGGCTCCCAAGTCGGTTTACTTAGATAGAATATCAGGGGAGGAGGAGAGAGAACAAAGAGTTTTGGTTTTTAGAAGGTGATGAGTTTAACTTCTTCTTTCTTTTTTTCTTTTCTTTTTTTTTTCTTTTTTTCTTTCAGTAATTAATTAGAGGGTAGAGTGGTGGGTGGATTTGGTAGTAATTTTACATTCATAATCTGCTTACTCTAATAGTCTCTATCTAGTACTATGTTGCGAATGGAGAGGTTTTTCTACTAAATTGGGTTTAAAGAAGTTCCTCAAACATAATTTATAAAATTGTCATGTCTCTTTTAAGTAGAATAACATATTTCTTTTAATAGAGCTAGCATATGAAAATGACATTTTTTTAAGAGAGTTTTCCCTAACTCTTTTAATGCTATTAAAAAGCATGCGAAAATGATAAATAACAATTTTATAGATTGAAATTAAAGGAAGTTCCTCTATCTGCTCAATTTAAAGGAAAACTGTCAGTTGCATATATTACTGTCATTATTTTATTTTGTTGTTTTTAACCAATTAAGTATTGGATAGCAGCAAACTGAAAGTATGTTGTGTATGTTTGAAGATACAAAATCAAGTTGCACGTGTTGTTTAAACTGCAGAGCAATTGACAACTATACTCTAGTTAGTTAGTGCTATACTCTAGTTGATTAGTGAGCTGGCTGTTAGATTAGTGAGCTGACATTTAGTTAGAGAATTGGTTATTATTCTTGATTAGTCAGTTTGTAATATTGCTTAGTATATATTCTGTAAATTCAGTTTATTCAATACATAGAAATCATTGTTCTCCAAACTCTCAATTTCCAATTTGGTATCAGAGCTATTTCTCTGATTTTTTTTTTTTTTTTTTCGCATCACTCTTGTCTTTCTCTTCTCAAATTTTTTCTTAAGCATTCATCCATGGCAGCTCCTTCCAGTCAAACTGAAACCCTTGCTCTCTTAGAAATAGATTATTTGAATCCATTTTTTCTACATCACAGTGATAGTCCCGGGGCTATACTTGTTTCACAACAACTCACTGGTGACAATTATAGCACCTGGAAAAGAGCAATGCTGATGGCTTTAACAACGAAGAACAAGTTCAGTTTTGTCAATGGTTCTCTTCCTAAACCATTGGACTTACTGGATTTTGATCCTTTGAGTTTTTCATGGTGCCGCTATAATAATATGGTCCTTTCTTGGTTGATCAACTCTATCTCGAAAGAGATAGCAACCAACATCATCTACATCGATTCTGCAGCAAATATGTGGACAGATCTTCAGGATCGGTTTCCACAACTCAATGGTCCAAGAATTTTTCAACTTCAGCAGAATATGTCCTCTCTTTTTCAAAACAATGATTTTGTAAGTACTTATTTTATAGCTCTCAAAGGTCTTTGGGATGAACTTGATAATCATCAACCACTTCCTTGCTGCACGTGTGCTGCTATGAAGATCTTGCAAGCCAAACATCAGTGTCAGTATGTTTATCAATTCCTCATGGGATTGAATGAGAGTTTTTCTCATATTCGTGGACAGATCTTGTTGATAGATCCCCTGCCGCTAGGGGTGGTTACGGGGTGGGGCGGTGCGAATTTCCGCCATTTTTGGCCCCTCCCTGCAACCCTGCGGGTTTAGTAAATCCAGAAATTGCCTCATCCGCCAATCAGGTTGCCTCCACTTCTTCTCCTCAAGATCAATTGATTTCTACTATAGGAGGTAACATATCAATCTCTTCTCATTTCTCTCATTTAGATACAAAACATTCGGCATTTGCATCTTCTATATCATTAGCTCAAAAAACTCCTTTCACAAACTCACCAAAAGCTCCATGGATCATTGATACTGGGGCAACAGATCATATGATCTGTTCTATCTCTTTATTCACTTCAATTACCTCAATTACTTCTAAAACAGTAAAATTACCTAATGGACAATATGACACTGTCACTCATATTGGCACAGTTAAAATTTCAGAAACTTTTATTTTAATTGATGTTTTTTGCAATCCTTCCTTTTCCTTCAATTTGATTTCGGTTAGCAAGCTGATTAAAAATATGCAGTGTTGCTTCATTTTCTTTTTCCAATTCTGTTTCATTCAACACCTTACAAGATGGATGACGATTGTAATAGGTAAAGAGGAAGGAGGTCTATATCATTTACTGCAAGATCCGGTTTTTGTTTTACTTTTCAATTCTGTTTTGAATAAATCTACTTTGTTAAATTCTGCTTTAACAAATTCTATTGTATTGCATTTCAATAATCATAATGGTAATCCGGATTAGTCTGTAACTAGTAGCTTATAGCATTACAGACTTGGTCACTTGTCGGATAAGCCATTGCAATTGCTTTCTCTTGTAATTCCTCAACTTGTTCATGAATCCAATAAATCTTGCAGTGTTTGTCCTTTAGCCAAACATCATCGACTTTTTTTTCCTCATAGTGAATTAGTTTCTCATAATCCATTTGACTTAATTCATTGTGATATATGGGGTCCTTTTTCTACAAAATCTCTTTGTGGTTCTTCTTACTTCTTAACTATAGTTGATGACAACACTAGATTCACATGGGTTCATTTGTTACAACACAATCTCAAACTCGAAATCATATTCAGAATTTCTTTAACATGGTTGAAACACAATTCAAATTGAAAATCAAGTGTTTACGTTCAGATAATGGTGTTGAGTTCAAAATTATATGGATTTTATTTTTATTGAAACATATCATATATATATATATATATATATATATATATATATATATATATATATAAAAGCCGAGTTCCAACTTAGAGATGGCATAGAATTAGGACACGTGGTATAAATTCATACTTTTTAAACATTGAACCGGTCATTTGAGTGAAAAACTAGTAATTTAAGTAAAACTAAACCGGTCTGTGTATTTCAAGTAAAATAAACGGTGCATTTAATATGACTAATTAACTCTCTTATATTGAATAAAAAATGAATAGAAATGTCAAAAAAAAAATTTGTCATTAAATTCTCACTAATTTCTCTCTTTCTATTCCTTTAAGTAAATCTGGGAAAAAAAAAAAGAAGGTAAAATTGAACTGCTCCATGTATTTCAAGTGAAATAAACGGTGTATTTAATATTCCTAATCAAATCTCTTCCATTGAATAGAAAATGAATAGAAACATTTAATTTTGTTGTCATTAAATTCTCACTAATTTCTACCTCTCTTCCTTTAAGTAAAATCTTTTACTCCAACACCGCTTCCCCTCCCACTAAATATCCGTTACAAACTAAACCTCAAAGCGTCAAACGTCAGTTTTTTTTCTTTAGGAAATGTCAAAAGTCACTATAATATCTCTCGCTTTCTCGAATAAATATATGGAGAAGTAATGGTTTGTGGCTATGCAAAACTGCAATGTTGTTTACATTATCGGAGAGTGGTGCTCAAGGCAAAGAGAACAAAGTTTTTGCTATAAATGCTCAAATCAAAAAAGGTAAAATTTTATTTGATTATTGTGCACAAAAGGAATATAAATGCTTTTAAAATACTAAAGAGTTAATTAAGCATTAAATTTGAATTTTTTTTTTTAATGCTCAAAATTATATGGATTTTATTTTTATTGAAACATATCATATATATATATATATAAAAGCCGAGTTACAACTTAGAGTTGGCATAAAATTAAGACATGTGGTATGAATCCATACTTTTTAAACATTGAACTGGTCATTTGAGTAAAAAACTGGTAATTTAAGTAAAACTAAACCGGTCTGTGTATTTCAAGTAAAATAAACGGTGCATTTAATATGACTAATTAACTCTCTTATATTGAATAAAAAATGAATAGAAACGTCAAATTTTTTTTGTCATTAAATTCTCACTAATTTCTACCTCTCTCTTCCTTTAAGTAAAATCTTTTACTCCAACACTGCTTCCCCTCCCACTAAATATCCGTTACAAACTAAACCTCAAAGAGTCAAATGTCAGTTTTTTTTTTCTTTAGGAAATGTCAAAAGTCACTCTAATATCTCTAGCTTTCTCAAATAAATATATGAAGAAGTAATGGTTTGTGGCTATGCAAAACTGCAATGTTGTTTACATTACCGGAGAGTGATGCTCAAAGCAAAGAGAGCAAAGTTTTTGCTATTGTTGGAACCTTTTTGTTTGTAATACTGCTATAGCCTTTTTTTTTTAAGTTTGCCTTTCAAGTTTGTTGGGGTTGTGTTCAATAGAATTGTAAATAATATGTTTGTATTTATTTTATGTGTTTCTGTTTTTCTGTTTTGATTTTCTATCCTTATTTTTGCATTGATAATTTATATTATTTTTTTATTTTTGTTGAATAAGTAATTTCTTTTACGCTATATATAAGAATGATGGTCGAATTAAAAAATATCTATATGACCGTAGTTTCTTCCTATACCTATAAATTTCTTTGGAACTGGAAAAGTATATAAAAAAATAGTTATTTTCTATTATATTAGTGGTTATCATTTTACATTTTTTTTTTTACTTTATTTTCTATGATTTTGTATTTTCTTTACATTTTTTTTTGTCCCTATTTCTTAATTTATATTATTTTTTTTGTTTAAATTGCTTTTTTTTTTCTTTTTTTTTTTCTTTTTCCTTTTCTAAATTTTACATTGAATTCAAGGAAACTATGGAGAGAGAGAGTTTACATTAATTGTTGTTTTGAGTATGAGGTATGAAGATTTTTTAATTTACATTGTTCACTGATTTTTTTTTTCTCTGTATAATGCACATTGTTAATGTGCTTAATTGATAGACAATATTGATTTTCAAGGTTTCATATGAACCGGAAAAGCATATGGGAAAGAAAACTCTACTTTATTCTATTAGTATTTTTTATTTTTACTTTTTGTCTATATTTTCTATGGTTCTCTTATTTCGTTTCATCTCCTTTTTTTTTTTCTTAATGTAATTAATATATTATTTTTCATTCAAATTGCTTATTTTATCTTTTGTAAATTTTACACTAAATTCAAGAAAATGATGGTGAGAGAGAGTTTCCTATGGTTGTTTTTTGTACGGGGTATGATGGTTTTTTTAGCGTATTATGTTTATTGAATAGTTTTTTATTACTTTGTGTAATACAAAAAAGAACACTATTATATAGACATAAATTTAGGAAATTTCTTGCAATTCACATATAAGATTGACATGTGTCCTTTGGCATGTGAGAAACACATGTTATTTAAATAGTACATGCTTTTTTAATAGCATTAATAAAATAACATGTGTTTCTCACATATTTAAAGGATATATGCATTTTTTAAATGTGAGTTGTAAAAAATTTCCTACAAACCAGTTTATAAGAAAATTTTGTCCCTATTATATTATATTAGTATTTTTCAGTTTTCATTTTTTATCTATATTTTCTATGATTCTCTTCTTCCATTCTTTTTTATTATTATTATAAAACTAAATTATAAAGAAGAATCCCGTGCATAGCACGGATTATGAACTAGTATAAATAAATGTAAAGTACTAAGTGATATTGTGCTATATAAATGATTATGAATCTCACTATTTTTTATTTTTTTTTTGTTAACCCAAAGCCTTCCCATACTTTAAACTCTATAACTCCACTCGACATCCTATCCAAGCTTTTCATATGATTCATCTTCCTCTTGAACCATTAACTTTTCGACAGGCTGCTGCTAAACCGAAGTGGTGTGCTGCAATGAGCAGTGAATACAGTGCTTTAATGAATAATCAGACTTGGACTTTCTGTCCACAACCTAGTAATCATAATGTGATGAGAAATAAATGGGTATCTAAAGTTGAAGAAAAACCTGGTGGAAGTGTGGATAGATACAAAGTCCAATTAGGTGCCAAGGCGTTGATCAGAAAGTGGAAGTGACTGCTATGAGATCTTTAGTTGAGTTACCAAATCAGCAACAATCCCCATAGTACATTCTCGTTTTTGTAGTTAACTTTAACCGGTGCATATGTCAATTGGATACCTTGATGAAGAAGTGTATATGGAAAATCCTTAAGGCTTATCGCTTCTGAAAGGATTAGGGGCATGTTGGTAGGCCCAGAGGTGATCGTCAATCAGGACCCTTATTTGGATCTGATTCAGCTGGTAGGAATAAATAAATTCAATCATTTAATTATATTTTACAACTTAAAAACCGACATTGAGACAAGAATAAATAATAATAAAAAGTTTCACACTGCACAAGTGTAGTAACAAAAAAAAAAAAAAAAAAGAGAGAGAGAGAGTAAATATTCAATTTTTATTACAAAATTCGTTACAAATTGAGGTGACGGATGATAATTAATGTTAGACTTGTCAATATTATAACTAACCTTAAGCTACGTATCTCCTAAAAGTGATTGGTTTTTTCCCTAAAGCAGCCCTCTCCCACCGTACAGCACTATAATGAAAATTCCTCAATAAAATTGTACATGCTGTTGAAGTTTTCATGATTGGAGTCCTGCGGATTTTCACACCGTTTCTAGGGTTCAGCAGTGCCTGAATTTGATGAGGTGCGGACCGTGCGGTCATGGGGAGGGAGTTATCCTGCAGCTAGCCCTCTCCTCGCACTGTGTAAGGGATATAATATTCGCATAATTGATTGTAGTTGGGCTTTGGGTAATAGACACGTTGTAAATGTGGGTTGTGAAGTGGGTATTCATTTGGGCTTAGTTTGTTAAGTAGTTAGTAGTTATGAGAGATATAAAAGCCCAATGGATAGGAAAGAAGAGTGATCGATTGTATGAAGAGTTTTGAAACTGTTTCTTGGAGCTAAGGGATGAGCTCGAATCACCTGGAGTCCTGCTGAACTCGAATCAGCCTATCTTTCAATAATTCAATACAATTTCATTTCTTTCTCTACCCAATTCTAATCTTCCATCACAAATATATCGACAAAAATTCCAAAAAGAAACATTTTCATTACACACTGCTGCACTCCTTGGGCCCAATTCAGGAACTGGGTTTTTTTTTTTTTCCCTAATATTCCAATTTCTCAAATACTGTGCCAGATCTGAAGATTGCTCTGTTTCTTACAGATGAGGCTTCTATCTCTGCAACCTTTACCTCCGCCTTGCAGCAAGTCGCAATACTTTGCAGCTTCATTTTCAGCTTCTCTCTGATCTTGAACGTTGCCAAGAAAATTTTTGTTTGGTTAAGAGGAAATCAGAACAGAGTACAAAAAATTGGCTTCAAACCAAAAATACTTCCAACATTTGGTTCAGCCTCCTCAGGCTTTTTAAAATGATGACGTTTGGGTTAATAAGAACCCAAAACAATCATGGCCGTTCATAAAATTCCAGAATCTGAAGCCGGATTCAAATATATTTGTTTTCACTTCTGCATTTTATTAGGCAAATCTACTTTTAAACGGGCGTCTATGTTTATATATGAATGTACATATGTTCGACCAAAGTTTAAATTCTAGGTAGCAATATAACACCAAGACAGACACAACACCTCGCTTCCTCACACTATCGAGGGTGTATTTGGGTGATCGATGCGTCATCAACAGAATATGGAACTGATTGGGTTGTAGAATCATCATGCCCCGCTTCCTTTGTATTCATGTTCCTCTTTGCTTTTCTCCGAAACAAAAATGCCGGCTGCTGCGGCAACTGCAGGCTCACAGAGTGACTGTCGAGCATGAGAACAACTGTTGCCATTGTTGGTCGGCTGGCTGGATCCTCCTGAACACACAATAAGCCAATATGGATGCATCTAATCACTTCATTTTTTGAAAATGAATCTCTCAGAGTTGGATCCAACAATTTCAAGGGGGTTCCATTCTTCCACTGTTTCCATATCTGCAATAATTCATTAAACAATATTCAGAATCCTTATCTTTTCCACTTTTTCAGTAGTGATTGATTATTAGTATTTTTTTTTTTTTTTCTCTTCAGCACTAGGAGTCGATTACACTGGCTTTCACAAAGTAAAGCAAAATTGAAATAATCTGATCCATACTCACAAAGCTTAAGAGGTCCTCATCATGTTCTGATTGGTAGAAACAATTGTTCATTTTCCCACTGATAATCTCTAGAAGTAGGACGCCAAAGCTAAATACATCGGACTTCACAGAGAATCGTCCATGCATTGCATACTCTGGAGACATGTAGCCACTACAAACCAAAACCATTATTGTAATAGTTTCTTATTAAAAAAAATAAAAATAAAAAAGTAACATTGTGGAAGCTCATGGGCCAATTAGTTCAAACAGAACTCCCAAATTATCAAGGTTGCAACTTTTTCTTATCAGCAATTCTCATAATTAAGCTACTAGCTAGAAAAGAAATGAATTTGTTGATTTAAACTACGAAAAATACAGTTATGGTAATAAAGAACTTACTATGTTCCCACGATTCTACTCGTATTTCCTTGGGTTTGATCCATTACAAATATCCTTGCCATGCCAAAATCTGAAATCTTTGGATTCATATTGCCGTCTAATAAAACATTGCTAGCTTTAAGATCACGATGAATAATTCTAAGCCGAGAATCTTCATGAAGATAAAGAAGCCCTCGAGCAATCCCTCCTATAATCTTGTAACGGGTTAACCAATCCAATTGTCTTTGCCTTTCTGTATCTGTATTTGTCAAAATTAAATATTCAACTTGGAAATAAATAAGTCTCAAATGGTCCCAAAATGAAAAATTAATAAAAAAAGTAGATATAAGTTTAGATTGGCCAAACCAAATAAAAAGTAATCAAGGCTGCTGTTGGGCACATATTCATAAACGAGTATCTTTTCGTCTCCTTCCAAGCAAAATCCTAAAAGCCTCACTAGATTTCTATGTTGAAGCTTCGCAACCAACATAACCTCATTCTTAAATTCTTCTGCACCCTGCCCAGAGCTTTTGGATAGCCTCTTCACTGCTATTTCTTGTCCATTGTAAAGGATTCCCTGAGAATATATTTGAAACAAGGTTATATAGAACATTCAATGAACACACACATATATACGTATGTATTTATAAATATAAATAAATTCTGTTGCTAACTATATTTTACCTTGTAAACCGTACCAAATCCTCCTTTTCCAATCTTGTTATCATCAGAGAAGTTGTTTGTGGCAGCTTCAATTGTACCCAAGTCAAATTGCAGGGACTCTACACATGTAATTTCAACCCCAACTACACAACAAAACAGTAAATATATTGAATTCTGATAATTCAAAAAATTATTATAGCCGAATGTTTAGCTGCAAGGAGATTAGAGATTAATTACATATGATGATCAACTAAAGCTATTCTTTTTTGTTTACCATTTTCTGCTAGGAATGTATTGTAAGTCTTCTTTGTTCTTCTACGCAGGAAGAAACAGCCAATGGAGAAAAGCACGACAGAACCAGCAATTGGGACAACAATGGCGATGATAATAATTAGAGATGACTTGCTTTTTCCTGCATTAACAATTATCATGTGTCATTGTGATTAATGAAAGCATGAAATTCTCTTTAAAAAACAAACAAACTATGATGGTTCGTTGTGGGAATATATATATATATATATATATATAAAACAGTGATCAAACAATAATAATATCCATATGCTAGATGCAATAATAGTAAATATCTGGCAGGTACCGAAACATTAACTAGAAAAAGTAGTTGAGAATTCAAAAGGCTTTGGCGTAGTTGGAAATTGAACGATGACTTTGACTTTTGGGATGGTCTAAGAGCATCTCCAACTATACTAGGCTATATTAGCTATTCAAAATACATATTTTTTATTTTTAGCTACTAACTTTTCAATATAAACTCCAACATATTCTTTATTACTGTTTACTTTCTTTAAATATTATTTTGCAATGTTTTAAAAATAAATATAGAAGTACATATATCGAAAGCACACAACTCGATGGCTCTTTCTCCGACAAGAGAAACAATATTTTATTAATTTTAGTTTCGGCTCTTCTGAACCTAATTTGTTAAAGATGAAAATTAAGTGACATTAGCTAAAAATACCTATTACGAGAGCTTTATCTAATCCGTTGAAGATGCTCTTAGAGTCTATACATATTTTTTCCACCTCTTCAAACTCAGGCTTATAAAATTGTTATGTATCTTTTAAGCATTTGAGAAGCAAATGCTTTTTTAATAATATAGGAAAAGCACATATATATTTAATAAGTTTCTCTGAGAGCACCTTTAATGCTATTAAAAAACATGTGAGAACAGCTCAAAAAAAACATGTGAGAAGATTATACAATAAATCTTAGACCAGGTTGAAAGAAACTAATTTGGAGAAAAAAATTTGTTGGTTAAATAAATTATGGTAATTATTTTACTCTATTGCATTTAACGGCTCCTCAATAAAAAAGAAGGCGGGACCACGTTGAGTTCTGCCCCCAAATTTAAAAAAACCCCGCAAAATATATAATTTTATGAATGAACCCCCTCAAAATTAAATTTTTACCCCCTCTCCAAAAAGTTTTTTTTTTTTTTTTTGAGTTTTTTCCCTAAACCCAAAATACACAATTACATCTGTAAAAAAAAATACGATCTTGTGATCTTTTTAAGGATTCCTCTCTTCAAATATAAATTTTTTTCAGATCAAAAGAGGTGATTTGGGTCTTTGCAGCCAGAAGACCCAAATCACTGATTTTAGTTTTTTAAGAAAGATGAACTCAGAGTCTCAGACTATACGTGAAAATCACAAACTACTGATGCTTTTTATAACGTACCTGGAGGAAGAGAAGGAGGTCCAGCAGATACTGTCAGATTGTAAAATCGAAACATCTCGTATCTAATATTAGAGCTCGGAAGCAGAACCTTTCCGCCTTGTTTTCCCGAGCAGCACTGAGGAAGAGAGCCTATGGCGCTTTCCAAGCAACTCATACACTGTTCCGCGCTCATCTCCGGCGAGCACTGCACCATGCAGTACAGCGTCTGTGAGCCCGTAAACTTTTCTTCCGCCACCGCAAACTTCTTGTCCGATTGAGAATTCGCGGCTCTCGTCGCCAGCGACTTCATCGTGCTGGACAACAACGGGTTGAAGCGGTCCAGCTCCAGGACGTTCTGGGTGCTGGTCGGCAAGTTCTGGAAGGGCACCTTGTCGTTCAGGTAGGACTCGTTGGAGTACTGTAACGTGCACTCGTCGTACCAGATTAGCCCCACCTTGTCGGAGGGGCAGCGGTTTCTTATATCTGTCATGGCAGTGGAGATGCAGTTTTTACAGAGATCCGGGGTGAGATCAGCGCGGCAGAGCAAACGGCCGATGACGACGTCGGGAGGGGCCTGGCCGGCCTTGGTTGTGTAGAAGCCGTCGGGGCGGGTGGCGTTAGACGAAAGAGCGGAGAGGAGGAGGTTGAGGTTGGCTTGGTAGGTGCTGTTGGGAGTGAAAAAGCTTGAATTTGAGCAAGTGTGATCGGCGTAAGTAGGTGCTGCTTCGGTGGTAATTAGGCTAATAAGTAAGGTTAAGAGGGAGAGAGTGATCACAAGGCATATGGGAAATTTGAAGGAAGCAGCGCCGGCCATGATGGTGATTATTCTGACTGATCACTCTGTTACTTGCAAATTTGCAAGTGTCTTCAGCTTCACTTTTCCAATCTTTCTTCCACTTCATGCGTCTTTTTTTGGTTTATTATGCAGATCGATAAGACTGGAGAGGCTGGAAGGCTTTGACTATTCTGCGTACGTATGTGGAAAAAAAGAAACAAGAAGAAATTACCCGATTAAAGTTTGGACTTTTCTAGCCATCTTGACGTATGTATTTGGAGTATTACATATTCCAATGAGAATATGAAGGGGAAGTGGTGGAATTTATTTATTTATTTATTTTTGTTAAAACTGTTGGCTTTGTGTAAGTTGTTAAATTATGTTTTGTATGTCTTCATTTGTTTTTAAGGTATGGTATACAATTTTATTTATTAAAAAAAAAAAATTCAAGTGATGAAGGTGTTTTTTGATTGAATTAAAACCGGAGGAAATTTATAATTACATTAATATTGTATCTTATAAGCAGTGCCCTTTGAAGATTGTTCTATTCTAAAAAGAAATAGCATCTAGTACTTATATTAGTTATGACATGCTAAAATTAGCATGAATACTTTAAAAATATTTGTTAATTTTTCACCCATATCATTTAGCGTTTAATTTTCCTGACATGCTAATTAGAAATAAAATAAATGTGATTATTAATATTCTTATTAGAGCTCATTTAACATCGAAAAAATTTATCAAATCGTAAAATTGATGTCAATGGTATATTTATAACAGAAATATTGTTTCTCTCTCTCCTCATTCCTCATTTACGTCAACTTTCTATTGCCTCATCTCTATAAGGACGAACCGGACATTTTAATGGGAGGGGCTAAATATATATATATATATATATATATATATATATATATATATATATATATATATATATATATATATATATATACCTCCCTCAAGAATGATGTTCCGGATGCCCAGCTCTCTGCACAACTTAATTCCAAGACGAGCAGCAAAAGCTTCTGCAGTGGCTGGATCAGAGATGTACGGCTGGGTCATGCATAAAGCAGCCGTAAGCTGTCCCTAACAGCCAGACTCACTCCCATAATCTTTTTCTTCTTATCAA
The DNA here is from genome assembly GCA_028654335.1 of Alnus rubra. Lineage (NCBI taxonomy): Eukaryota > Viridiplantae > Streptophyta > Magnoliopsida > Fagales > Betulaceae > Alnus > Alnus rubra. Next base: position 74,734 of record JAJPGS010000324.1, read on the forward strand.
CGGCGTCCCAGTTGAGTTTCAGCCGTCCACTTCACTTCAATATGCGGTGTTTCTTCTACACTTCAATATTTTTTCTTCTTAAAAGTTGAGGGGGGGCCATGGCCCCTACCGGCCCCCCCTTCCCTCCGTCTCTAATCTTGATGGACTTCCGTGCTATGATTTTGAACTAGTAGCAGTCTTTTTCCCGTCACATGAACTCTTGAATTGGTATTTTAACCATTAGGTCACGTGGTTGTGGGAGATTATTTATGTAATTTATTTAATCAAATAAAAATTAGGTTGTTTAATCACTTATCCAGCCAGGTAGGTCCTATAAGTAGTCTCTTACAACTACATGCTCGAATTATCTCAAATTTGGACAAATAATTATAGAGAATCCTGATCTGTATTCTAATACTTTACAGGAACTTCATTAATTCATGACTATTACTTCACAACTTGGCCTGGACCACTTATGTCGCAAAATATGTGGCCAATGTCTTCCTGGAACAAATAGTAAAGAGAATGCCATTTAACATGACCATGATAGGACTATTTCACAATTACAAAAATTATGTGATCATGATAAGAGTATTTCACAATTACAAAACTTACATGACCTAACCATGATAGAAGTACAAAGATAATAACTTCAGGACTATTTCATAAGTCAATCAGAGGCAATGTGCATGGAATTGAAGATATCCATTAGAAAACGAATACTTGAGAGCTCAACACTTTTAAGTGTAGGTAAGGTACATTGATTGTTGAATATGACATACTTGAAATAAGATGGGCTTCTCATGCATTGCAAACCCCGGGTTGGTTGGAATCATGGCATTGGCCACGATTGTCATCAAAGCAAGTTTTTGGAATGGATTGTTACTGATATCACAAGTTAATTGTCATAAAAGGGTTAGCAGCACTCCTTAGCTCAAATGGAGAGAAATTACGGACAATATCTACCGTAGATCAACTTGAGAATAAAGCATAAACATAAACTTTCAACAAAGAAAATTCTATAAACTTTCACCAAGAACATTCTACACCATATTATTGAGTCTGTGCACATTGTTAGATGAGACAAATTCACCTGTGAGCATAACCAGGACACAATGGATACATCACATCTTTGTAGGGCTACATTGAAAGCCTTTTCAAAGCTGCTTGAAGTATCGGGCGGCCTTGAACTTATAGTGCTTGTACTTTTTCATGAGTCTCCTCATACAATTCTTGGCCTTCTCCAGTTTCTTTGTTAGAACCGTCTGACTTTCTTCAGCAGCTTTTTGCTTATCCTCAGCAACTCGTTGACCTTCCTCGGCAGCTCTCTGCTTCTCTTCAGCAACGCGCAAATCAGTCCGCATGAGATAACCACTAGCCGAGAGAACCCCGCACCTAGCCTCAGCATCATTCAATCGAGCTTGTAACTCAGTCGACTCCCAAGACCACTCTCCCAACTGAGTTGTAAGCTCCCAAGACTTCTCCTCAGCTAGAGTCTCTTTCCGCTTACTCTCCGTGAGTTTCTTGTCCCGATCAGCTAAAAGTTTCTTGAGATTCTCCACCTTGGGTTCAAGGTTCCTTAACTGCGTGACTTCACACTCCAAGCTCCTCACCCGAGTCCTCAGCTCGGTCACCTCTTGAGGATAACCCCGAAGGTACTCAGTATGTTGATCATAAAGAGCCACCAACTTGATAGATTGTTGAAAGAAAAAAAGAAGAAGAGGTTAGCATAATCTAAATGATAAAGGAAAAAACAATAGAAATAATAGACATTCATACCGCAATCTGTTGATGAACAAGGACATCATTGAACCTCTCGGGAGGAACCCTGCCGGATACATTCCCTTGAAGAAAATTCTTCGATATTATAGCCTTAATAGCCTCTATTGGTTCACCTTGCATGCCTTTGGCCAAGGACCAAATCGGCAACCTCCTCCTGGAGTTACTTTTGCCAGAAGAGCTAGCAAAACCCGAGAGCCCAACTCCTTAAGGAGAAAAAGGGTAAATGTAGGGGAAGTTTCTCCCCTTGTTCCCGGAGTCGATGTTCTCGATCCTTCTACCTCTGGGTTTGAGGGGGGATCCCTCGGTTCTCCTTCCTCCAAGTTCGGGGGAAGGGGGATCCCTCGATTCTCCTACCTCCAAGTTTGGTGGAGGATCCCTCGGCTCTTCTACCTCCAAGTTCGGTGGGGGATCCCTCGATTCTTCCGACTCTAAATTTAGAACACATATCCCCGGCTCTTTCATAGCCAAGGTTCGCAAAGTCGCAAAGGTTGGAGTAGACGTCCCCAACCCTTTTGCATCCGGGGTTAGCAAAACCTCTGAAGACATTCTCGACTCCTCTGTAGCTGGGGTTTGTGAGTCCTCCAGAGTCCTCCTCGATGCCTCTAGGGTCCCAGGTGTTTCCTTGGTTAGAACCGCCACTGGAGCTAGGGGGTCAGCAAAAATCTCCTCTCCCAGAGACGACAGAGTAAAGAAAAAACTTCCAACAAATAAAGGAGAAGGAGAAAGAGTTACCCTTGCCTTTCTAGCTAAAGGCACAACTTCTAGATCTTCAAACTCGGAGCCATTCGAGACATGCATGAATTCAAAGTCCACAGGGGAAACTTCTTCCCAGTCCGACAAATCTTCTTCAGATGACACAGAAATAGTCAGAATGCGAATCCTCAAGTGGTCATAACAAGCCTGTGACTCGGCCACGAGATCCCGCAAATGTTGATTTACGTTAGCATGCTTGGGCCTCTTTGCGGCCTCATCACCCCCTCCCGCCTCGGGTGTATGTGGCCTCTTTTTAGCCATCGTTTTGACCCTCTGGCCGTTGCGTCGGAAGTCGCCACCCCCGGCCCTTAGAGTATCACCCATCAACTTGCTAACTGGTTGTAGCGTCTTCTTCTGATCCTTAGTCGGGACTCGTACAAAATCCCTGGGCATCTTCCCTTTCCCCTTGTCTGGAAAGCCTTGAACTTTCTTTTTCCCCTTATCCAGGGCGCCTTGCTTCTTCTCCTTCCCCTTCTTCGGGGCATCTTGCTTCGGAGCAGCAGTCTCAACTCCACTCTTCTTCTTCATCTTGGACTTGCCCTTTTTGTCAAAAGGGAACCTATTCTCCGGTATCCAATACCCGAGAATATCCCGCATATTTGCATCTTTGACAATATGATTGAAATTGATCAAATTGAAGTTTGATCCTTGCCGGGGGAAGTGGAGCATTGTTTCCACCTGGTGTCGCTCGAGTGCTTCCAACTCAAGAGGTTCCTTCAAATCATCAACCAAAGGGGCCCATTACCGGAGCACCCTCTGATCCTCGAAAAGCACCTTGGAGTCAGCTGCCTCCCATTGACCCGAGACTCAGAAGGTTTGTTGCGTCCATTGTTTGTTGTTGGAGTAGGTCGGACAAAGGTAGATACAAATTGGCTTCACAACCATCGAGAACTCCACCATCCCGTCGCGCTTGCCTGCCGGTCAGTAGATATTAAAAAATTCCAAAATTATCATCCAAGCTCCCGTCGCGGTTCACCACAGAATGAAAGAGGCAAAAAGGTACCTCCATGTGTTCGGCAATATCTGAGTTGGAACAATGCCCAAGAAAATCGCCAGCTCTCGAGCAATGGCCGACAATGGGAACTGAAGCCTGGCCATCAACATTCTTTCGAAGATTGTAACTTCACCGCCATTGATAGTCCGAGTGGCCGGATTTTGGAAAGGAAGTCTGACGGAAGGAAGAATGTTGTAGGTATGGCGGAGGCGATGCTCGCCTACCACTACCACCTTCGCCTTCAACCATGTCTCGTGTGGTATCAAGACCGGAGGAGCTCTCCCAACGTTATCATTGTCGGAATCTGAATCGGAAGCCATTATATCACCGAAATTAAAGAAACAAGGAACCGGAAAAAGGAGAGATTGCTGGAGATGAGGAACACTAGAAGCTCGAGAGAGTTGGAGAGAAATGAGACTGAATGGTGAAAGATGAAATGAAATGGGATGAGGAGGAAGGTTTATATAGAGCCTTCCCCGGAAACACAAAAGTCGGGCTTTAAATGAAAAGCACGTACAACAGATCGAGAATCGAAGCGTCATACCGAGAAGATGCGTAGCACGCGGAAACTGGGAATTGAAGCGTCATACTGAGAAAATGCGTAGAGCACACGAAAACCACGTGAAAACAAGAAATCGAAGCGTCATACTGAGAAGACACAGAGTTCGAGCCGTTTGACAAATTGATCGGTTGATTGACAGGTCTGCGCACAGAGCTCATGGCGTCAGACGGATTGATCGGTTAATTGATAGACCTGCGCACGGAGCTCAAGGCAATTGACGGTTCGACTCATTGATTGACAACCTTGTGCTAGACAATCGAGTGACGAGTATCCAGGACTCAAGACAATTGACTGGTGAGCCCCGGGAAGTTCCACTTTCGTAATATATAATTCCCTTACCCGAGGACCATCTCGGATAAAAGGAATTAGGGGGTAACTGTTGGGAAATATTCTCACTAATTAGTAAAATAAGCCTGACAATCCAAGTCGGCCCATTTCCTATTTTACAGCCTAAATGAAAGCCAGCTACATAGTCCTTTAACCGGGCCCATCAATCCACCTCAAGGGCCGAGCCGAGTGATCCACCACATGGCAAAGTCAAGCCCACCCAGAAGTAATCTACAAGGAGCCCATCAAGAGTCCGAGATACCTGGAGGTGTCTCGGACATTAAAGCCCACATTCCAGATAACAATCCCGCGCACCCACATTCCGGATAGCAATCCACAGTCTGAAACGTGGGTACACATGATCCGGATGCGAGAAAATACATAGGCCGGACACGTGGAGACCCACGTTCTGGAAGACATGAACACCCACGTTTCGGAAGTGGAGACCCACGATTAAAGAGCCGGTTCCCTCCATTTCCGGGGAAACCCAACTCGGCTCTTCAGTATAAATACAAACCTACCTTCGGGTATTCTTTAGCGGAAATTATTGTGATTGAACCCTTGATTCACATTCTCCAGAAAAACTAACTTAAGCATCGGAGTGAGACCAGCTAACACCCCCAGCAAGCACCCCTACCATTATTATTTTGCAGGGGAAGACAAGAACTTTTCAAAAGATTTTGTTATCAAACCGAAAACTGTTTTAACACGAGTAAATATGAATGGTGGTTTATAGGGGTGTAAACCCGGAGGCGATTCCCTGTTATTGGCCAAAATCGGGAACCGGCTCTAGGGTCCTTTGTTTTTAAGAATTAGAAACCAGCTCCGGAACCAGGTAACTGGTTAACCGGGGTAGCCAGTTAACTGCCTGGTTGGTACTCGGTTATCCGGACCGGAGCACAAAATAGAAATTTTCACATTTTTCTTCACTTTCCTAGCAAACAAACAAGCAAAAAAGTAAGAATAAGCATGGGAACAGAGCAAAAAATAGGAATTTTCACATTTTTCTTCACGTTCCTAGTAAACAAATAAGCAAACAAGTGAGAATAAGCATGAAAATTCATTGCCAAAAAGACAAAGAAAACAATATCGTAAGAAGGGCGAGAAAAGATATTACCAGGTGATTGAAGACTAGATGGTGATGAATCATCAGTTGATGATTTGATGATTGAAGAGGTGTCAATTAGATGGTGATGCTCCTTGGGTGAATCCCTCTTTGACACTCTATTGTCTTGCTCCATGGCCGAATCCCTCTCTGACGTTCTCATTTCTGTGTAGGGTTGTTGGTTGTACGGGTAGACATGTTATGGGCTTGATCGGGTGGAAAGGAGTGGTGGAGAACTGTTGACATTTGGGATTTTAGGGTTTGTTCATCATGGAGGCGTAGAGAAGATCACAAGAATCTAGAAAATGTTATAATGTTATATGGAGAATTGAGGAATCACGATGGGCCGGGTGGTTTTGACAAAACCAACTATTAAAAGACTTGTGGGCTGGGCTATTGGTTGCGCTAAGGCAATGTAGTAATTTTTTCTATTTATATATATACTCAGAGCCAATTACCCGGTTATAACTGAGTTTCTAAGAATCTAATAACGGGAACCGGCTCAGAGTGCCTGGTTACCCGATTATAAATAACCAGGTACCAAACCGATTTCTCGGTTTCCTGATTACCCGGAGCTGGTTGATGTCCAGTTACTGGTTCTTGAACCGGCTGAATTTACTCCCTTAGTGATTTAGAAAAGAGGACATGATGAGTGGTGGTAAAGATGCAAAGACTTGCCGTGTCGGCGAGTCTGTGTAGGTCTACTTGATGCAATTCAACCAAGTTAGTCAAGCAACTTTAATTGCTTGTCTGTTTTTATTGGGAGAGATCGGATTCCTTTTCCGGGGAGATCAGGGAGAAATTAAAGGAAAAATAGATATTTTTCATATTATAAAATGAAAATAAAAAACAAAGATAATTATCTAATACAAACAAATAAATGTAAAAGGTCAGGGATTCACGATCAGGGTTGTGGAAAGCTAACAAAAGGCCAAAATACAAGGATGGAAGAGTTGGTGGAATAGTGACGTGACAGCGGAGTTTTCGCCTGAGGATAGAAACGTGCTCAGTGCTCTCTAAAATGGTAACGTCATTTCTATGCCCCCTGCGATCCAAACCTAGGTGAAGTTTCAACGTACGGCCAATTCAATAAATCTCTACAAGACTATTATTGCCAGTCTTTTCCGGCAAACTTAAAAAGTTTTTTTAGGGACAGATTTTTTGTCCGTTTCAAATGCATAGAGCTTTTTTCCATGGTGATGGTGGACAGTTATAATTATGGCATGCGTGAATCAATGTGCGGTAGTTTGGATCACAATCCCATGTAATTATTTATCCGAATTTATAAAAATTTAGTCAAATAATTATAAAGAATCCTAATATGTATAATTTGTTCCAAGAGAAAAATGTTAAAACAAATATTTATATTTTTATATTTTTCTTGTATTCTTCTTCTTGTTTAAAATTACTGTCAAATCAAAATAATAATTTCTTATAAATACAACGATAATTTTAAAAATTACATTAATTTTCAAATGACATAAAAAAGACATGCATGGGTGTCTTTGTTCTAATATTACCCTACGAAAAGACAAGTGTGAAGCCTTTGTAACGGATTAAAATATCTGATAAACACGTGTCCAACTATGATAGATATGGAATAGAATCCTCTCCATTTTTCTCACAGATTTAACAGTATATATTCTTCACATGTTGAATATATTCTCACAAGCATTTAACGTTTTTAATTAACGTAACATTACAAATAAAAATTGAACATTAAAATAATTTCTCTGCTTTTAATTACTTGAAACAAACTTGAATTTGAGCCGGTGTAATCGGCGAGAGTAGGTACTGCTTCGGTGGTAAGGCTAAGGAAGGTTTAGTGGGAGAGAGTGGCAAAGCAGATGGGAAATTTGAAGGAAGCCATGTTGTTGATTATTCTGAGCCACTGTACGTGTTACTCGCACTTTTGCAACTGTCATGACTCATCAGCATCACTTTACCAATCTTTCTTCCGCTTCACGTGTTTTTTTTTTTGGGTTTATTATGCAGATAAGAGGGGGGAACATGAGTGGTGAGTACTAGAAGAGTGAGGCAGGAAGGCTTGACTATTCTTTTCTTTTCTTTTTTTGAGTTTTGAGTTTGGACTTTACTTGCCATCTTGACGTATATATTTTGTATTCACAGACCGGGTGTATTCCGATAGCAATTAAGCGGAAAAAGTATTCATACCTTCTTAAACTATGCTCTAAATTATCAATGTGTCCTTTAAATTACCAATTACATTAATGTCTCTCTTAAACTATCAAACAATGTCAATGTCTCCTTAACAAAAATATCCTTCATCAAATTATAAAATTTATATAAAAAACAAAAAATTATTTTAATATTAGAACATCAAGTAGTATTAGCATTCAATGTTTTAAATAAGATTAGATGGACATTACATGCGCACATGAGCACTCTCTTGCCTACTCCATTTATCTAGAGATACAAAGTCTAGAGATACAAAGTGTAGTTTGAGTTTATGTTGGGATGTGTTACAAAAACACCCAAATTTACACACTTTTTACACACCCCCTCACATGGGGTGGGTCCCACCACCACAAGGGGCCCACCCCATGTGAGGGGTGTAGAAAGTGTGTAAATTTGGGTGTTTTTTTGGCCTTATCCTGTTAGATAATATGCTTAAGTAATTGGACTATCGAGGGTGTAATTCGGTTATGGACACTTCATTAACAGAACATGGCATTGACTTGGTTGTAGATTGATCGGACTCCATATCCTTTCTGGGCATCTCTTTTTTATCGAGGAAAAATCCAGGCTGTTGCGGTGATGGTAGTGTAATAGAGCCCCTATTCAGTGCAAGAAGTATCAAAGCCATGGCAGGTCTGTCAGCTGGATCTTCTTGAACACATAATAAGCCAATTTGGATGCATCTAAGCACTTCATCTCGAGAATAAGAATCTCCCAAACTTTGATCCAACAATTCTAATGGCCTACCATCCCTCCAATGTATCCAAGCCTGCATCAAATTATCACACACTTAATGTTAACCTTCTCTTCTTTGTACTTGACATTAAAGACAGGAAAAAGAAATTACAGTATTTGTTTCATACTCACATAGCTCAAGAGGTCTTCAGCAACTTCCGATTCGTAAAAATTACTATTTTTCTTGCCACTGATAATCTCTAGAATTAACACACCAAAACTATATACATCCGACTTCACAGAAAAACTCTCCCCTCATTGCGTACTCTGGAGACATGTAACCACTGCATCCCAAATATAGCAGTCACTTGAAAGATAATACACAGTCTTATTAACTTAATTCTAATAATTCTAATTGTTAAGGTTGATGAGTTCTTAAACATAACTGCTTTTCCAAAATGATATAATCCACACAACATTTGCGAGCACACAAATCAAATTAAGCATACACTTGTTACCTATGTTGTTCGATTTCAGTGATCTATAAGTTATCTAGGATGAACAATAAATGTACTCCTTAGTTTTGATGAAGCAAAGCGGAAGAAAAATTAGAACTTACTAAGTCCCCACAACTCTACTTGTGTTTCCTTGTGTTTGATCAATTCCAAAAATCCTTGCCATGCCAAAATCTGAAATTTTTGGGTTCATATCCACATCTAGCAATACATTGCTGGCTTTAAGATCACGATGTATAATTCTTAATCGAGAATCTTCATGAAGATATTGAATTCCTCGAGCAATTCCGCCTATTATCTTGTACCGTATTGACCAATCCAATTCCTCTTGTTTTCTTGGGTCTACAAGTTCATTAGAAAAATTACTCATGCTATATGAACAAAAGATATATTAGATATAAATGTATATTGATTAGAAATCACTATTATGCAATCACAATGGCAAAAGCTATTGGATATATGTTAAAGTGGACATACCATATAGAAAATAGTCTAGACTTTTGTTCGGTACAAATTCATAGACGAGTATCTTCTCTTCTCCTTCCAAGCAAAATCCTAATAGCCTTGTTAAATTTCTGTGTTGAAGTTTGGCTACTAATACAACTTCATTCTTAAATTGTTCTCCTCCTTGTCCAGAGTTTCTCGATAACCTCTTGACAGCTATTTCTTGTCCATTAGGAAGTATACCCTGAGAACGTATTTCACCCAATCTTTAGTATAGTTCACTAAGTACAATTCTTAGAATCCCAATATTAAAGCTTGTGAACTCTAAATTATTCATATATATATATATATATGAGTTAATTAGTTGGTTGTACTTACCTTGTAAACCACACCAAATCCACCTTCACCTAGCTTGTTATCATCTGAGAATTTGTTTGTGGCAGTCTCAACTGTAGCAAAATCAAATTGCAAGGACTCCACAGTTGTCATATCATTTGCATCTACAAAGGTAAGCAGTAAACGTAAGAGATTGCACTACAAGGAGCAGCGTGTGCTGACAAGAGACTTAAAAGATCCTAATAACCCATATACTTATTCTTTACCAATTTCTCCTTTGACAGCATCGTACTTCTTTCTCCTAATTAGGAAATAGTATCCCAAAATGAATAGCACCACAGAGCCAGCAATTGGAATAACAATGGCGACTATCGTTGCTGTTGAGATTTTGTCTTTTCCTGCACGCATATAATTCAGTCACAGTTCACTGCAAGTGATCTACCAATTATCACATCAAGTCAGATTTTACTCCATCCTCTTACCCTTTTGCTAAGAGATTTTCGCTACAAGTGATCTACCAAATTAAATGGAGTTTGTGAGGGAGAGAATCACATAGAGAGTTCATTGAGAGTATATTAATATACATATTTGGACACCATATATACTAGCTAGTTAGTTCAAAAGCTTAAGTTAATGAGGTCCATTTAGGCATATAACTACTCATTTTCTTTATTTTTTCTCAATGTAACACACTTGCAAGTTACAACAGAGTTCATATATCGGGGTCCAAAACTTAAAATGAACCCTTGATGTAAAGGCAACATGGCAAAAGTAAATTAATGATTGTTCCGAAGACGAGTCATTTTACTGTCAAGATTATATTCTAATTTATATATGTTGCAACGTAGTAAATATATAGTCATTTAAATAACATAGCAACAGTATATACAAAGTTAAATGGATCTTAAACAGCAAATCGTTAAAGTTAGGACTCAATCATTCATAATTGCGGCCCACTTTGAACATGTCTTTCACTTTGTACCTAATTTTTCCAATATTATGAATACATGGTGATCCACACAAAAGTATTTATAGAACTAATCTAATAAATTAAGCTTCGTAAAGCATGCCGTCCATGTTGCCATTCCATCACTTAAATAATAATAATGAAGAATGAAAAGCAGTGAGATGGAGATGAGTGGTCCACTTCACCTTTTGATCCAGCTAGGGAGCCTGGAGATGGAGGTGAAAGCCCCGGTGCAGGCGCCGGCGCTGTGGGTACATTGTAAAAGAGGTACAATTCGTACCCAACATTACAACTAGGGAAGAGAGTTCTTGCTCCTTGCTTTCCACTACAACATATAGAAAGACGGTTTATAGCTGCTTGAAGACAACTATTGCAGTCGGTGCGGGACAGGTCCCGTGTGCACTGTACAATGCTGTACAGATTTTGAAAATCGGAAAATTTCACTTCCTTAACTCCAAACTTCTTAACTCCGACCGGAAAGTTGGAGGCCTCACGTGCCATTTCGGTCAACGTCGTGTTCACTAGCCGGTTAAACCGGTCCTGCTCGGTCATGTTCTGTGTGTTGTACAAGTGAAATATAGGCATTACGGCCACTTTGGAGTAGATAGACTCGTTGGAGTAGCGTACCATGCACTCGTCGTACCAAGTAATAGCAACCTTCTCCCCTGAACACTTACTGGACAGCTTTTCGGTTGCGTTAACCACGCATCTTCTGCACATATCACCATTGACATCTCCGCGGCAGTTGAAGAGACCGTAGACGGGGTTGGAAGTGGTTTGACCGGCGGTGGTGTTGTAGAATTCGATGTTGCCGGTGGCGTTGGAGGAGAGGGAAGAGAGGAGAGAGTTGATATTGGAACTGTAGATTCTATTTTGGGCGAAGGTAGTGTTTTCACAGACGTGTTTGAGGTAATTTTGGGCAGCTGCGTATGTGATGAGGTTGAGGAAGGTAAGCACAGAAAGGAACGCGATGGGAAGAGAGAAGGGATTGACGGAAGTCATTTTGATGAATCAATTTACAATGCATGTCTTGATGAACGCGAGTCTGAATCGCGGTTTAGACAAGAGGAGGGCATGATGAGTGGCGTGCAGACGCAAATACTTGCCGTTTCGCGCGACGAGGTGTCTGCTAATTGACGCAAGTCAAGCAACTTTAATGCTTGTCTGTCCTCATTGGTGGAGAAAAGGAAAAATAGATATTTAATATATAAAAAAAAATGAAAATAAAATACAAAGATATTTATGTAATGCAGACAAATAAATGAAAAAGGTGAAGGGGATCACGATAAGGGTTCTGTTCAAAAAAAGACTTTTGGGAGTTTGGAAGAGACGTTGATGGAAGACTAGAGTGGAATAGTGACGTGAGAGCGAAGTTTTCGCCAGAGTTTCCAGAAGATAGAAACGTGCTCTCCAATAGCATTTCTATGCCCATTGCGAATTTGCGATCCACATCTGAAGTCATTCCCTGTGTTTCTGCTGAAAAACACCGACGTCTTGGCTGCATTCAACTGTTGTCCCGATGCCCTTTCGTACACATTAAGTATCTCCATTATCGTGGACCATTCCATGGCATTAGCCCTACAAAAGAGGAGGCAGTCATCTGCAAAGAAGAGGTGGCTCAGCCTAGTCCCTCCCACTGCAATAGGCACCCCCGAAATCTTGCCTTCCCTTTCTGCATTCCTTATAAGAGCACTAAGACCCTCCGCACGGAGCAAAAATAGATATGGAGAGAGTGGGTCACCCTGCCGAAGACCACGAGCTGGAGAAAATTGTTTCATAGGTTGGCCATTAATCAGCACCGAATAAGAAACTGTGGAGACACAATTCATTATCAACTGAATCCATTGTTCAGCAAATCCCATCTTCCTCATCATCTTCTCCAGAAAAACCCACTCCACCCTATCATAAGCTTTGCTCATATCTAGCTTCACCGCCATGTATCCTTTCTTCCCCCTCATCCTTGTGTTCATAGTATGAAGTGCTTCATAGGCCACTATTATATTGTCAGTGATCAATCTACCGGGTACAAAGGCACTTTGGTTTGGGGATATGATGTCCGGCAACACCTTCTTTAGTCGGTTGGCCAAGACCTTAGCCACAATTTTATACAGCACGTTGCACAGGCTTATAGGACGAAAATCACCCACAGAAACAGGAACATGCATCTTAGGAATTAGGACAATATAAGTTGAGTTGAATGAAGGATCAAACAAACCTTTGTTCAGAAAATCCAGAGCTACCTTTCTTACTTCTTCACCAACTATGTCCCAGTGCTGCTGATAAAAGCAAACCCCGAACCCATCTGGTCCGGGGGCTTTCAACGGATGCATTTGTGCCAAGGCTTCATTAATCTCCTCCGGTGTGAAGCACCTTGTGAGCCCTGCATTCATCTGAGATGTTACCCGAGCTTGGACACCTGCAAGCACTTCCTCAATTCCTTCCGGCTCTGCTGTGGCGAACAGGGATTGAAAATGCTGATTGAAGGCTCTACCCAAGTCCTCTGGATTCGACCACGAGAGTCCATTCTGGTCTGTAACCGATCGGATATAATTAGTCCTCCGTCTTTGTGTAGCCCAAGCATGAAAGTACTGGGTGTTACGGTCTCCGTGTTTGTACCAATTCCTCTTAGCTCGTTGCCTCCATTTAATATCTTCCATCTCCATCAATTGGTGAATCTCCTGCTGTAGGATTTTTATCTTCTCCACATTACTCGGATTCTCGTTATCTTGTAACCCCTCAAGTCTTCTAGTCAAGCCTTTAAGGGATCTATTGAAAGAGCCAAATTTGGAAGAACTCCAGCAGGAAAGAGCCTGTTGACATTGTCTAAGCTTCTGGAGAATGTCTTGCATAGGTGACCCTGAGCCTCCCACTTCGTACCAAGCCTTCTTAATTACCTCCGCGCAATCTTCACTAACATTCCAGCTTGCTTCAAATCTAAAGATTCCGGGGATTCGGATTGGGGGAGAGGTGAAAGAGACCCAGAGAGGTCTATGATCCGAACTACGAGCAGCCATCACTTGCACTTCAAATTCTGGGAATAGCTAAAATGATGAAGGTGATGTGGGTAATTTAAAAAAAATGGATGAATAAAATAGAGAAAATTGGTTTTTTTTTTTTAATAAAAAAATTATTTTGGCTAGTAAAATTTAGTGAGGCTACTAAGAATGTTCTAAGGATTTTAAAATGTGCAATTTGAAAACGTGATTTTTAATAACATAGTTAAGCGTTTGATAAAATCGCAGTTTGACTTTTAAAATTGAGCGTTTTTAAAAAGACACACCCTTGCATGTGATTTAAAATCGTAATTTTTTAAAAACGTAATCCTAAACAATCTATTTTCTGCGATTTGGTTTAAAATTGTACTTTTTGTCTACGAAATTATAATGTCAAACGCACCCTTATAAGCATAGGAATAATTTTTATATAACAATAATGTTATATATCTTATATTTATTTTACGATGTTAAATTGGCAGTGTAATTAATCAATACATTTTTTTATTTTCTAATAATGATTGATTTAATCATTTGTTAACCGTATTACATCGAGATTATAAAATAATTATAAAATAAAAATATAATTTATAGTATTATTCCACGTATAAATTTGAGAGATGAGGTTTAAAATGTTTGAAGCTATTGAGCTTGAAGATTGGGCTTAACTTTTGGACTCGAGCAAAAACGTTTACTAGTAGTTCTAACTAGCTATTTTAGGGAAAATTGTTAAATTAGTTCTTATAGTTTAAGGTTGTGACAAATATCTTCTTGAATTTTAAAAAGGGACTAAACATTCTTTGGAGTAAAAGAAAAAAATAGGTCCATGCCATTACAAAAGTTTATAGAATTCATTTATGTACCATATTGGTATCAATTATATTGTGACATGTATCACTAGCTTGCAATAGAAAGAGAAAAAATAAAATAAAATGGGGGTAGTCAAACCACCCCTTTTGTCAAACCACCCTATGGCCTTGGAGGTGTTCGGCTAACCCCTCTATTTTTATCTTATTTTTTTATATATATATATTTTAATATTTGGTTTTATAATATATATATATATACATTTATTTTTATTTTTTTTTATTGTAGGTGACATGTGTCCCAATATAATTGATATTGATATGATACAATTATGTTAATCTTTCTAATGATGGATACATTTTTTTTTCTTTTTCTTTTTTCCACTTACTCTGGGGAGTGTTTAGTCACTTTTTAAACCTCAAGTTTTGTCACAACCTCAAAGCACATGGACCAATTTAGTGATTTTTTCATTATTTTATGATAAATTTTTCCTCAAAATTAGATTGGAAGAAATTATTTTCAAACCAATCTATTAATATAGGATCACCACTGTCTACATTTTAGGTAAAATGGAGATGATTCATTTCATAGTTAATATTAGACTTCATAGATCTAATGATATATATGCTACCACATAATGACTATGTTGACATGTCATATATTATTAAATGCAACAAAATAAAATATTAACTTAAAATAGATGTTCTCCATTATAATTAAAATGGAGAAGATCCAATCCTATTCCACTTTATTATATTGAGCTCCAAAAATAATTTGAATTGGAAAAAGTGAGTATTTCGAAGAAGGAATTATTTGATCTAGATGTAGATGTTCTAAAGTCTTACTTCAAAAAAAAAAAAAAAAATTCTAAAGTCGTGATATCGATCTGTAGAAATTTGTTTTGAGGAACACATGCGCAAGCAACTGAGCACCAATAATTCATATTAAACTCCAAAAGGAGGTAAGAATTTTGAAGAACATATTATGTAATATATATAGTGGTAGTTGTTTTCAAGTCGTCAAATATATATTTACCTAACATATTCAACCAAACCAGCAGCCCCTTCCTTTTCTTTATTTATTTCTTTTTTCTTCTTCTTCTTCTTTTAATTTTTTTTTTAATTATTATTATTATTATAAATGGCCGACTTTCATTATCAATAAAGTATCTAACTAATTACAAAGAAATTTTAGCAAAGATAAAGCAAAAGATACCCACCTAAAGAATTCAATAAGAAGAAAACAACATAAAAAAAAAAAAAAAACATAACAATATCAAACTAAAATCTCATCTAAATCTCCCAAGCAATCCTGCTGAAAATAACATTTCTTTTAATGGCCCACAATAAATACAAAATGCACTAACAATGAGCGTTTTCTCTGACATGGACAAGGCGCAAGAAAACAACCAATTAGAACAACATAGAAAGTACAACCAGTGCCCTCTAAATAGTGGAGTGGACTTTTATTCAAAAGTTGTTGCAATAGTGGGGACACTATTTTGACTTTGAAATCTGAAGACATTAAAAGCTGTGGACCATTGACCCTTTGAAAAGACGAGGTTTCAGATCTTTATTTAGATTATCTTCTGACTGAGTGTGTTTGGGATTGCGATTTCATAGACAATAAGTGTGATTTTAAACCAAATCGCAGAACATAGATCGTTTGAGAACTGCGTTTTTAAAAATTACAATTTGAAAACGCAGAAAATCTGCTTTTTCAAATCGCAGATAAGATGATGCTTTTTTGAAAACGCAGAATTTTAATAGTAAATTCGCGATTTTAAAGTCCAAACTGCGATTTTGCCAAACGCTTAACTGCGTTTTTAAAAATCACTTTTTTCAAATCGCACATTTTAAAATTGTTATTTTAAATCGCACTTTTTGAAATCGCAAACCCAAACGGACCCTAAAGGAGGGCATCATGACGAAGCCCATATACTGAGAAAACATTAAATTAGCTCCCAGTACAAAAACCCTTTAGACTGCTATCAAATAATTTTTTTTTAATTTATTAAATAACTCTTTTACATTTGGAGTTGATACCAAATAAATAATTTCGTCATATTCAATCAATTCTTTTTAACAAAACATTCCTAAAATTTTAACTATATCTTAAAAAAGAAAAAAAAGAGACCCATCTCTCCATGATTTACCTCCTTAATTTGTGAGATGGTGGAGCCCGGATCTGAAAGGGGGAGATCCATTCCCTCTATGATTTATATATACATGTCTGTCCTAATTTTTAAGTCTAAAAATACATATACATTTAACTTAGTAAAAAAGAATTTTTTTTTAAAAAAAATAAATCAAAGGAGGCTATGCCCCTCCTTTGATCTATACATGGGTCCATTCCTATCCATGGCTCCTCCATGAAGGATTGAAGGGTGAATCCGTGGCCATGGAGGGGCGATTCATCCCCTTTGTGATCCACCCCCTTCTCTAAGGATATGTCAAAGGAGGGGCATGGCCACCTTTGATTTAATTTTTTTAAAAAAATTTTAAAATTTTGTTCTTTTAATTTTTTTAAAAAATATTTTTTAACAAATCATTTTGAGGCATAATTAAAACTTTATGGGCATTCTATTAGAAGAAATAACAGAAGAGATATGCTAATATGTGACGGTCTCTATCAACTTTTGGATCAGTCATGCATTGTTAAGAAAAAAAATTAAAAATCAAAAGTCAGTTAAGACGCCAACATAAACATTGTGAGATAAAAATACGATATATAGCATTAATCATTTGATAAAAATCCAAATTAGTGGGAACTAGTTTGATATTTTTTCTATTAAATAAGATTTTTTTTTTTGAAAATTTTATTAAATAAAATGAGTAATAGTATAAACTACATTTTTCCAACCAATCTCTGGATTTATTTTTTATTTTTATTTTTATTTTTTTAACAATGACTAATCCAATGATTCATTGGTATTACCACATCAACATTGTGTAGGTATGACAATCATGTCCACATGTCAGATTTAGATCGTGTAGAAATATAAGTATATTAGGTCAACCCCAACACAACCCATTTAATTAAATAGATCAAACTCCTTAACTTTAACTCGCTCATATCGTGTTGGATTCATATCGAGTTTACAGATCATGTAAAAAACTGCTGACCTTAAATTTCACTTGTCGGGTTTAGTCGTGTCAAGGCATAGGTATAAGACTATATATATCAACTCTAACTCGTCCTATTTAATTAAATAAGTCAAATCTCTCAATTATAGCTCAACAAATTCGTGTTGAGGTCATATAAAAAATTATTAATCCTAATATGGGATAAAAATATGATTTTTAGCTTGACTCAAATAAGATAGAGGTTTCCATTTATTTGGATAAATGTAATTCCAAGTCCTATATGTCTTCCTGAATTTACAAGCCACAAATACTTGCACTCTGGCAGTCAGTTTTCTTACTTTTATTGTACAAAATCCCACATAATCTAAATGTCCTGCCCAGTGTGCCCACCCTTATTTGCACAATATTTGGCACACTCTTTTGCTTCCTTTACACTAATGAGGGTGTACTTCGGGAATGGATGCTTCATCGACAGACCATGGCATTGACATGCTAATAGACTGACCAGACGCCATATCCTTTGCAGGCATGTTCGGGTCTGCTTGAGTGCCAAGGAAAAACGCCGGCTGTTCAGGGGATTCTAGAATGACAGAGTAGCTATTGAGCGTGTGCAGCACTGATGCCATGGTTGGTCTATTAGCTGCATCTTTCTGAACACATAATAAGCCAATATGGATGCATCTCATGACTTCCTCTCTCGAATAAGAATCTCCCAAAGCTGGGTCCAACAATTCCAAGGGTTTTTCATCCCTCCAACGTATCCAAGCCTGCACATTTTAATTATCAAGTAATTAGGTGATGATATTGGCATTAATTAAGAAAGGGAAACAAATTAGGCTCTAGTTAGTTTATACTCACATAGCTCAAGAGGTCCTCAGCACCTTTTGATTCAAAGTTATTGTTCTTCTTCCCACTGATAATTTCTAAGACTAAGACGCCAAAACTATACACATCAGACTTCTCAGAGAATTCTCCATGCATTGCATATTCTGGAGACATATAACCACTGCAAACCAACACAAAAATATAAAGACAAATTAATAGAATGAATTTTAGTGCCATGAGCAGCACTATATGGCACTTGAATGAATTGAGTAATTTTGATGATACAAAACAAATGAAAAAAACTTAGAACTTACTATGTCCCCACAATTTTACTTGTGTCTCCTTGAATTTGATGAACTTCAAGAATCCTTGTCATGCCAAAATCAGAAATTTTTGGGTTCATATCCGCATCGAGCAATATACTACTAGCTTTTAGGTCGCGATGTATAATTTTAAGTTTAGAATCTTCGTGAAGATATTTAATTCCTTGTGCAATCCCTCCTATTATCTTGTAACGTCTTGACCAATCCAATTGTGCTCGCTTTTTTCGATCTACAAATCCATCAAAAGAAAATATTCAAAAAAAAGCATATAGATGCGAATGCAAAAGACCATTGGAGGAATGTTCAGATGGACAGACCACATAGAAAATTGTCAAGGCTTCTATTGGAGACAAATTCATAGATGAGCATCTTATCTTCTCCTTCCATGCAGAATCCGATCAACCTTGCTAAATTTTTGTGTTGAAGTTTAGCTGCCACTAAAACCTCATTCTTAAATTGCTCTTCATATTGTCCAGATCTTCTCCAGAACCTTTTCACAACTATTTCTTGTCCATTAGGAAGTGTACCCTGACAATGTATGTTATTTAACCAGCTTTAGCTGGAGCTCTTAAAATCGCAAATCCAAAAGCTTCTAAAAAATATTCTCATACAATACATGAGTCGTATCAAAAATTGTCAGCCTTAGTTCAAATGGTGTGAATTTGCTAAATATACTTCTTTGAGTACATCGAGAAATGAATGTTCATCACGTACCTTATAAACTTCCCCAAATCCACCTTCACCTATCTTCTTGTCCTTTGAGAATTTTTTTGTGGCGGTTTCAATTGTTCCAAAATCAAATTTCAAGGACTCTGCAGTTGTTATTTCCTTTGCAATTTCAT
Source organism: Alnus rubra (assembly GCA_028654335.1). Taxonomy (NCBI): domain Eukaryota; kingdom Viridiplantae; phylum Streptophyta; class Magnoliopsida; order Fagales; family Betulaceae; genus Alnus; species Alnus rubra. Next base: position 94,248 of record JAJPGS010000324.1, read on the forward strand.
TTGCTGCTATGATAACCAAAAAAAAAAAAAAAACGTAAGAGATTAACACTGCAAAATGCAAATAGCAAATTTTACAGACATGAGGCCAGGACATCAAAGTTTGGTTACAATCAACTCATTCTTTCTCATTTTTTTAGATTTACTTATTAGATAGCAAGAAATTTACTATCACTCTCTTTGTCCTGGTTTAAGTATATTATTTCTTTTTTGGGATATAACACAAATTCATTTTCTAAAAGTGGAAGTTTCCTATCCCAATTTCTTATCACTTTCATATTTTTTTTTAAAAAAAATCATGCTACCTTTAATTTAAAATAAATAGTATTTGAAAAAGATCATTTTGGGACAGGTTTAATATCTATATTATATTTTAACACTCCCTCACTTGCGGTTTAGACTGCTAGACACATAAAACTTTGGAATCTGATTCTTGCACAACAGGTTCTACACAACTTGTGCACAACTTACTCACATGGATGGGATCCACCCACTCAAATGGGTCTCACTCATGTGAGTGATTGTGCACAAATTATGCACAACTTGTTGTGCACCAAGCTTTTCCCTAAAACTTTTGGAAAATGTTAGATTTACAATACCAATACAACAACTGTATAATAATCCCTCATATGAGGGTGGGTCCCACATACTGGGGCCACCCTCATGTGAGAGGTTGTTGTATTGGTGTTGTACAAGAATCAAATCCCAAAACTTTTACTACAACCTCTTTATAAACTTGAGGTGTTAGTCCATAATTGGTGAAACGATTAACAACAAATTTGTTTAGTTAGTGGTTCACTTATCAACTATATACTTTTAATATTTCATCAATTATGAACTATCACGGTAGTTTATAAAGGAATTGTAGTAAAAATTGTAGTAATTTGAGCATTTTATGCAGTTTAAACACGCCTTAAACAATGGATCACGACACATATATATATATGTTTGAAAATTCAAAAGTTCAAGAAGAGAGACATGATTTGAATACAATACGACTTTCATACCTTGATAAATAAGGATTAGATCGCATTTCTTAGATTTTTCTCCCTTTATAGCATTGGACTTCTTTCTTGCTCTCCGGCTTAGGAAACAGTAGGCCAGAACGAGTAGCAACACAGAGCCAGCAATTGGAGCAACAATGGAAATTATTGTTACTTTTGAGATTTTGCTTTTTCCTGCATAAACATTATCATATTTCATTGATATGCCAGAGTACAAAATTAACAAAGATCTATAAAGAGATAAAGATTCACACCAAAATAATCTCGTACGGGACAAAATTTGTACTAATTTAACAAAGATTTATAAAGCATGATCTGAAAATTGAAGCACCATCACTCAGTAAAGTCGAGATAGTAAACCTGACGATGGAGGTTGAAGAGCTGCTGTAGGTGTGGGCGCTGTGGGTACATGGTAGAAGAGGTACAACTCGTACCCAACATTACAACTAGGGAAGAGAGTTCTTGCTCCTTGCTTTCCACTACAACATATAGAAAGAAGGTTTATAGCTGCCTGAAGACAACTATTGCAGTCGGTGCTGGACAGGTCCCGTGTGCACTGTACGATGCTGTACAGATTTTGAAAATCGGAAAACTTCACTGCCTTAACTCCAAATTTCTTAACACCGAGCGGAAAGTTGGAGGCCTCTCGTGCCATTTTGGTCAACGTCGTGTTCACTAGCCTGTTAAACCGGTCCTGCTCGGTCATGTTCTGTGTGTTGTACAAGTGAAATATAGGCATTACGGCCACTTTGGAGTAGATAGACTCGTTGGAGTAGCGTACCATGCACTCGTCGTACCAAGTAACAGCAACCTTCTCCCCTGAGCACTTACTGGACAGCTTTTGGGTTGCGTTGACCACGCATCTTCGGCACATATCACCATCGACATCTCCGCGGCAGTTGAAGAGACCGTAGACGGGGTTGGAGGTGGTTTGGCCGGCGGTGGTGTTGTAGAATTCGATGTTGCCGGTGGCGTTGGAGGAGAGGGAAGAGAGGAGGGAGTTGATATTGGAACTGTAGATGCTATTTTCAGCGAAGGTAGTGTTTGCACAGACGTGTTTGAGGTAATTTTGGGCAGCAGCGTAAGTGATGAGGTTGAGAAAGGTAAGCACGGAAAGGAACGCGACGGGAAGAGAGAAGGGATTGAAGGAAGTCATTTTGATAAATCAGACTCTTCCTCTCTGCAACTCTGCAAGATTTTTGGTTTTTGTTGACGAACATGGTGATCGAGCACTGAGCAGGGGGGAGCAGGACTTTTTAGTTTGGCTTGGACCACACTTTGGTGTAAAATAATTTGTTTCCTCGCTTCAAAAAGTCTGGTCAAGATGATTATATTTATAATTTTTGAGATAAAGATGATCTTGATATTTATGAATTTTTTCGAATTAATAAAAATTTGAATAAATTAGATTTTTTTTTTTTTATTATTATTTTTATATACATAAATTTTAAATGAGACTTAACAAAAATGATAAAGAGATAAAGATGGTGATAAAGAGATAAAGATGAATCACACAAATTACGTACAATAATGCTATCAGGAGAGAAAAGTGGAGGTGTGTGTGTCAGTGTGAGAGAGAGAGATACAGTAACATGAGTGGTGTAAATGAATGCCAAACTATCAGGACACGCAAGTGAGGCGAGTTTAGTAGTATCCTTTCTAGAAAGGAAAATGACAAAAGATTCCGGTCAGACTTGTGGAAAATTCAGACTCGTGACAACCGTACATTTATTGAAGAATTTCTGAGTGCGTGTGTTGGAAAAAAAAGAAAAAAAGAAAAAAAGAAAAAAGAAAGAAAAACTTAGTTGGTTTTTGTTATTTCTGGGTGCGTATCTTTTGCACACCTCCATCTTCTGAAAATTCAGAGTCAAAATTCTTGGGACCACATGTGGGTTATAAAAATGAGAAATGCTGGGGGTACCCACCAGCATCTCACCAAAATCTAAGTAAAAAAACTGAAAATGAATTTACTAAATAAAAATACAGAGCCACTTAGGCTTTGGTGGGATGCTGGTGGGTACCCCAGCAATTCCCTATAAAAATTTAATGATAAGTTTTTAAAAGAGGTGTAGAAAATAAGCAAAAAAAAAAAATGACATTAAACACATTTCTTAGAAAAAAGCTTGATATAGACACCAGATTATCAATTCGCCAGTGCTAACCCTTGGATACAGTAACCGCTAACCATGCGTCCGAAGGTGATCAATATAATTACTTTCATACACTATCAATTTTAATTTATTTATTTTTCAAATGATATTACTGAAACTCCATATAATAATTTATATAGCACAATCTCACTTAGTATTATATATAATCTGCACCCAAATATTAAGACTTTCACAATATCAATTAACAATGCTGTACTCCTCCACAGGAACATTAAGTAGTATTAGCATTCAATATCAACAAATCTTAACATATTGTCTTGAGTTTTGGGCCTTGGATTACTGGGCTGGTAGGTGCTTAAGTCAGACTATCGAGGGTCTAGTTCAGTAATGGAAGCTTCATTAATTGACCATGGCATTGATTTGGTTGTAGATTGATTAGACTTCATATCCTTTATGGGCATGTCTGTTTTACTGTGGAGGAAAAATCCTGGCTGATGGGGTGATGATAGTGTAACGGAGCCGCTGTTGAGTGTGAGAAGTATGGAAGCCATGGTGGGCCTGTCAGCTGGATCTTCCTGTACACATAAAAAGCCAATCTGGATGCATCTAAGCACTTCATCTCGAGAATAAGAATCTCCCAAACTTTGATCCAACAACTCCAAGGGCCTACCATCCCTCCAACGTATCCAACCCTGCATCAAATTATCACACCATTAATGTCAAGCTTCTCTTCTCTCTACTTGGCATTAAAGATATGAGAAAGAAATTACAATTTTTGTTTCATACTCACATAGGTCACGAGGTCTTCAGCACCATTTGATTCATAAAAACTACTGTTTTTCTTGCCACTGATAATCTCTAGAATTAACACACCAAAACTGTACACATCTAACTTCACAGAAATTTCCCCTCGCATTGCGTACTCTGGAGACATGTAACCGCTGCAAGCCACCACCACAAATATAGTAGTGTCACTTGAAAGGCAACAAATAGTCTTATTAATTAACTTAATTCTAATTGTTAGGGTTGACGAGTTCTTAGCAATAACTACTTTTCCATAATGATATAATACACAAAATTTGTGCTCACCCACATCAAAGCATACACTTGTTACCTATGTTGTTCGATTTCAGTGATCTATAGGTTAGCTAGGATAAACAATAAATGTACTGCATAGTTTTGATGAAGCAGAGCAGAAGAAAAAATCAAAACTTACTAAGTCCCCACAACTCTACTTGTGTTTCCTTGTGTTTGATCTACTCCAAAAATCCTTGCCATGCCAAAATCTGAAATCTTTGGGTTCATATCCACATCTAGCAATACATTGCTGACTTTAAGATCACGATGTATAATTCTTAATCGAGAATCTTCATGAAGATATTGAATTCCTCGAGCAATTCCGCCTATTATCTTGTAACGTGTTGACCAATTCAATTCCTCTTGTTTTCTTGGGTCTACAAGTTCATTAGAAAAATTACTTATGCTATATGAACAAAAGATTAGATACAAATGCATATTGATTAGAAATTACTATTATGCAATCATAATGGCCAAGACTATTGGATATATGTTAAAGTGGACATACCAAATAGAAAATAGTCCAGACTTTTGTTGGGCACAAATTCATAGACGAGTATCTTTTCTTCTCCTTCCAAGCAAAATCCCAATAGCCTTGTTAAATTTTTGTGTTGAAGTTTGGCTACTAATACAACTTCATTCTTGAATTGTTCTCCTCCTTGTCCAGAGTTTCTGGATAGCCTCTTGACAGCTATTTCTTGTCCATTGGGAAGTATACCCTGAGAATGGATTTCACCCAACCTTTAGAACAGTTCACTTGGTAAAATTTCTAGAATCCCAATATTAATTAAGCTTGTGAACTCTGAATTATTCATATATATGTATGAGTTAATTAGTTGGTTATGCTTACCTTGTAAACCACACCAAATCCACCTTCACCTAGCTTGTTATCATCTGAGAATTTGTTTGTGGCAGCCTCAATTGTAGCCAAATCAAATTGCAACGACTCCACAGTTGTCATATCATTTGCATCTACAAAGGTAAGCAGTAAACGTAATTAAGAGATTGCACTACAAGGAGCAGCGTGTGCAGACAAGAGACTTAAAACATCCTAATAACTCATATACTTATTCTTTACCAATTTCTCCTTTGACAGCATTGTACTTCTTTCTCCTAATTAGGAAACAGTATCCCAAAATGAATAGCACCACAGAGCCAGCAATTGGAACAACAATGGCGACTATCGTTGTTGTTGAGATTTTGTCTTTTCCTGCATGCATATCATGATTCAGTCACAGTTCACTGGTCCTCGACCGACAAGAGAAGCTGTTTGTCATAGCATAAATTAAGAACTTAATTCAAATGGTTATGATTCCAATTATCACATCAAGTCGGATTTTGCTCCATCCTTTTACCCTTTTGCTAAGAGAATTTCGCTGCAAGTGATCTACCAAATGGAGTTCTTATAATTAACCTTTGATTTAATGGATTAAGATAGAACCCAGCAATTTGGGGCAAATTTTTGAAGATTTCAATCCTTTTACAAATTTAATGTTATATATATACATTGTCACATAATAAATATGTTGTCATTTAAATAACAGAACAGGTTTAGACAGTTAAATAGATCAAAACAAAATTCTCATCCTTAAAAGTTACAATTCAATCCTCATCCAGTCATCCTAAAAGAATCAACTCAACAATTATTTACAGGTGTTAATTTAATAAAGCTTCCTAAAGCTGTAAAAGCATGCTGTCCATGTTGACATTCGATGAATCACTTAATAATTAATAATAATGAAGAATGAAAAGCAGAGAAATGAGTGGTCCAGTACTTCACCTTTTGATCCAGCTACGGAGCCTGGAGGTGGAGGTGCGAGCCCTGGTGCAGGCGCGGGCGCTGTGGATTCATTATAGAACTGGTACAACTCGTACCTAACATTACAACTAGGAAAGAGAACTCTGCCCCCTTGCTTTCCACTACAACACATAGGAAGACGGTTTATAGCTGCCTGAAGACAACTATTGCAGTCGGTGCTGGACAGGTCCGGTGTGCACTGTACAAGGTTGTACAGATTTTGAAAATCGGAAAACTTCACTTCCTTAACCCCAAACTTCTTAACACCGATCGGAAAGTTGGAGGCCTCACGTGCCATTTCGGTCATCGTCGTGTTCAATAGCCGGTTAAACCGGTCCTGTTCGGTGATGTTCTGTGAGTTCAACAAGTAAATTATAGGTCTTACGGCCACGGTGGAGAAGATAGACTCGTTGGAGTAGCGTAACATGCACTCGTCGTACCAGATAACAGCGATCTTTTCCTTTGAACACTTATCGGCGAGCTCTTGGGTTGCGTTGGCCACGCATTTTCGGCAAACTTCAGGACCGACATCTCCACGGCAGAGGAAGAGACCGTAGACGGGGTTGGAGGAGGTGGTTTGGCCGGCTGTGGTGTTGTAGAATTCGGTGTTGCCGGTGGCGTTGGAGGAAAGGGAAGAGAGGAGGGAGTTGATATTGGAACTGTAGAAGCTATTTTGGGGGAAGGAAGTGTTTGCACAGAAGTGGTAGAGGTAATTTTGGGCAGCTACATGAGTCGTGGTCAGGTTGAGGAAGATAAGCATGGAAAGGAACACGAAGGGAAGAGAAAAGGGATTGAAGGAATGCATTTTGATGAACCAATTTTGCAAGATTTTCGGTATTGTTTTGGTGCGAGTATATATATGAAGGGTGGTTTAGACAAAGAGGAGGACATGATGAGTGGTACTGGTGAAGGCGCAAAGACTTGCCGTGTCGGGGAGTGTGTACGTCTGCGTGATGCAAGTCAACCAAGTTAGTCAAGCAACTTTAATTGCTTGTCTTATCTTATTGGGGGGAGATCAGGGAGAAAGGGAAATATATAGATATTTCATATTATAAAATGAAAATAAAAAAACAAAGATACCTATCTAATTCTAATACAAACAAATAAATGCAAAAGGTTAAGGGGATCACGAATCGATCAGGGTTGTGGAAAGCTAACAAAAGGCCAAAATACTAGGATGGAAGACTTTGAGTGGAATAGTGACGTGACAGCGGCGTTTTCGCCTGAGGATCGAAACGTGCTCAGTGGTCAATGCTCTCTAAAATGGTGACGTCATTTCTATGCCCCTGCGATCCAAATCTAGCTGAAGTTTCAACGTACGGCCAATTCAATAAACCTGTGCAAGACTATTGGCCTCGTTTGCCAAGCACGGGACGGAACACAGTAGTCAGCATTACTGTTTATATACTTTCTTTTTCTTTTTCTTTTATCATTTTTTATATTTTCTAATATCAATAATATTAAAATATTCTTTTTTATTATTATTATTATTCAAATAAAAAAATTTATTATAGTACAAATTTTTTTACTTTTTTATACAATTTTTTTTTAATTTATATCACATTATCACTTTTTACTAATTTTAAAATTAACAATTAACAATTTTATGTATAAGTCTTTACCAAACAAGTTCATTATTGTCGATCTTTTCCGGCAAAGACTTAAAGCTTGTTTTAGGGGCAGATTTTTTTGTCTGTTTCAAATTCATAGAGCTTTTTTTTTTTTCATGGATTTGGTGGTCCCCCCTTTTCATGGAGTTGGTGGACCTTTATAAATATGGCATGCGCCTGACTATCTGACTTTGTCCAAACCCACGTGCGGTAGTTTGGATTAAAATTATTTGTAATTATTCGTTCGAATTTACGAGAATTCAAATAAATAATTATAGAGGATTTTAATTCGTTTAATTTGTTAAAGAAGAAAAAATGCTAAAATGAATATTTATATTTTTCTTGTGTTCTAGTCGTTTAAAATTACTGTTAAATTAAAATCTAATAATAATTTCTTACAAGTACAATGATAATTTTAAAAATTACATGAATTTTAAAAAGCCATAAAAAAGATATGGGTGTCTTCATTTTAATATTAATTTTTCTTTTTTTCTTTTTTAGTTTATTATGCAGATAAGAGGGGGGGAATGAGTGGTGACTAGTGAGTGAGGCAGGAAGGGCTTGACTATTCTGTCATTTCTGTGTAAAAAAGAAAAAAAAAAAAAGGTTTAGGTCAATTTCGATAGTAATTAATGTTCTGTTTGTTTCGATGTAAAATATTTTTAATGAAATTAATTTTTTTTAAAATAATATTTTTCGGCGTTCGGTTCGTACGAAAAAATCACTAACGCCATAAAACGGAATCCGGCAACTGTCGCCGAATTCTGGCGGACCAGATCCCGACAAAATTGGCCGGAAGTCGGCCAGTTTGGCCAGATTCAGGCCAATTTTGCCGGAATCTAGCCTAGTTTGGTCGAAATCCAAACAATACAGACAAAATTCGACTACGTTGCGGAATTCCGGCAACTGTCGCCGAATTCTGGCGGACCAGATCCCGACAAAATTGGCCGGAAGTCGGCCAGTTTGGCCAGATTCAGGCCAATTTTGCCGGAATCTAGCCTAGTTTGGTCGAAATCCAAACAATACAGACAAAATTCGACTACGTTGCGGAATTCCGGCAATCGAATATCAAAATTCTGGGATCTTTAGCGGTAGAGTTGGTTACCAACAAATTTCAATGTCCGGTGGTGGCAGATTCTCATAAACGTGCGTGCAAGAATGAAAAGTTTAACTCCAGAAAACTATTACGATTTTCAAAACCGTAAATCGTTTTCCAAAAATTAAAGAGGATTTTACGTTCAAACTGAAAATAATTTCCGTTAACCATTATATTCGCCTCCATCAAACACCAAAAAATGCCGAAAACATTTTCCAGAAAACATTTTACGCCGAAACAAACGAAGCATTAATTATTATCTAATTGTCAATGTGTTCTCCAAACTATAACTTGTGTCAATGTCCTCCTAACAAAAATACCCTTCAAAAAATTATAAAATTATTAAAATTATATAAAAACAAAACAAAAATTCTAAAAAATGAAAAATGAAATAAAAAAATAAAAACCAATGTTTCCAATTTTTTTTTTGAAAATTTTTTTTTGTTTTTTATAATTTTCAGTTTGGGCCACCCCTTGGATTTTAATTATTATTATTAAGTTTTAAAAAAGAAAGAAATTGAAGGAAAATGTGAGGAGGAAGGAGCCGAACAAACTGAGAACAGAGCATTGGAATTTGAATATTCTAAGATTTCAAGATATTTCTTTGATGCGAATTTCACAGTTTCGAGGTCGGAATTGGCAATAGAATAGAATGAAAAGAGTTTTGACTTTCTCACACGAGGACGTCTCTGTGTACTCGTCCAGTCACAAGACGGTGTTTTCCAACCTCCAATCAGAGTTTTTTTTTTTTCTCTGGAAAATGAGAGCTTCTACGCATGCGCAACGCATCCGTCCCTCTTCAGTCTTTTTTCCACGTGTCATTGTTTTTTCCTTTTTTTTAAAACAAACAAAAGAAGCAATCAAAACAAAGGGGTGTCGCCATTTACGTTCAATTTTCAAAATTTCAGCCATTTTCCAAATCTCCCCTCTCCACCGTGCCCTCCCCCACCGACAGGAAATCCGACGCCGACGCCGCTCGCTCTCTCTCGGAGTCCCTCGAAACTAGCAGACCGGCCCACCGGCCGAAAATCCGAATCCGACGCCCTTGCCAACGAACGCCGACGCCGCTCGCTCTCCCATCTGACACCCAGCTCTCTCTCCGTCGGACCCAGCACAGACCGGCCGCCCAGGTCTGACGCCGACGTCGAACCCAGCAGACCGGCCCACCGTTTCTCTTCCAGCTCTCTCACAGACCGACACCGGACCAGCAGACCGGGTTTCTCGACGACCCACCGATCGGCCGTCCCAGATCTCTCTCTCGAACTCAGAGGACCGGCCCACCGACGACCCACCCGCCTAGCTCTGTCGGACCCAGCATAGACCGGCCGCCTAGATCTGACGCCGACGTCGCACTCTCTGTCGAGCCCAGCAGACCGGCCCACCAATTCTCTCCCAGCTCTCTCACAGACCTGCACCGGATCTCCGACGTTGCCCAGATCGACCGGGTTTCTCGACGACCCACCCGTGCGGACCCAGCTCTCTCACAGACCAGGAGCCGGCGACCACCGTATTCTCTCTCTACGGTATCTCTCTCTCTCTCTTGATAAGCCAATCGTTTCAGCTTCCCCCTCCCTCACCGACAGTGTTTCAGCTTCCTCCCACACCACCGAGCAGCAAAGCCCTAGCCGCTGACCAGTTTCCCCTTTCCTAACCGCCGGATTTCAAAACCGTCTTCATATCTGACGAAACCCGTCTCATTCTGTCCAATTTTTTTTTCAGCCCATCCCTCTCCTCCAGTGGCATATGAAGTTCTAGTTATTGTGATGGTCAATTTTTTTCCAAGTAGTTCTAGAATATCTTTTTCACCTTTTTTTTCCCTGTTTGAATTGGATTTCTGTAGACATTTAGAATGCTCTTGCTATTATCTGGTTGCAAGTATGGACATTTCCAATCATTTAGAATGCTTTTGCTATTTTCTGTATATATTTAGCATGCTTTTTGCCCTAAAATAATTTAGTTGCTTCCCATTTTCATGGATGGTTTGGAGGACTAGTTGTTTTCCATGGTGGCAGATTTACTTGTTTTTTTGATGAACAGAGCTGTTTAGTAGATTCATTGATTGATTGTGTATCCAAAACCAATAACATAGTGTATAATGAATGACATGTTATTTATTTAGTGACTCAACTAAAAAAACCCATATTTATAACAACTATTTTGGGTTCTGAGGTGAGGTTGGGGGTTTTGTTAATTTAGAATGGGCTTTTGTTGCTTTGTAATGAGAGAGAGATTGGAGCTGTTTTGTGTGTTGCTTTGGAAAGTTCAGGACGCTGAGCATTTTTATCTGTGTATAATAATGCATGGTTGGTTATGGAATGTATGTGTTATTCAAGAAATATAGTTTTGTTAATGGTTCATAGTAAAAGGTTAGTTGAAAATGAAGATGAGAGGGTCTGAGCACATATACAAGTGTTGGAATAAAACAAAAGAAGAAATAATTTTGTTATTTTCTCTGGAAACCTGAGGATTGTTTATTTTTTATTTTGATATTTTTTTGACTGGTGATTGTTTGACATGCTCGCATGCTCAGATTGGTTGGTTGGTTGAATGATATTTTCTACGGTTGGTTGGTTGGTCTTTTGCATAGGCAAGACAAAATGTCTGTAAATAGTGGTGCGTCAAGTGCGTCAAGTGCATGTCCGTTATGTTATTGTGGAGTGCCTGCACGTGTAAGGTATTCTTGGACTGATACAAATACTGCCAGAAAGTGGTATGGCTGTGAAAATTATAAGGTACTTTTTGAAATTAATATTGTGTTATACTTTGTTTGCTAGTAGGTGGTGATAACATTTTTTAATCTTGCTTTGTCATGCAGAGAAAGGGTGATTGTGATTTTTTTGCATGGGCTAATAATGAGATGACTACGTATGAGACGAAGATAATGGAACGCCTGAAAGTCCTTGACGATAGAAGAAATGCAGATAATGATAGACTTAAGAAACTAATTGAAACAAAAATTAATGATCAATATCTTATACTTGAGAAGCTGATTGAAAAAAAATATAATGATCAATATGTTAAACTTGAGAAGCTGATTGAAGAAAAATATAAAAATAAATATATTAAACTTCGACGGGAGCTGGAGCAATGTCAAAGCAATGGAAAGATATTTTGGGGTATGATAGTAGTAGTCATATTGCTTTTTGTTTTTTACCTTAGTGGCTATAATGAATCTCGAGGTACTTATTTGATGTTAAACTAAAAGAAAATAAGAGTTATGTATCAAGTTGGGATGTATTGTATTGTAGTATGTTGGATTGTAATGCGGTGACTTTGTAGAGTAATGTTATTTTGTGATTGGATGTAATATGACAGTTTATTTCATTGAACTTTTAGTTGGATGTAATATGCTAGTTTAGTTGCTAGTAATGAATGGTATTTAATGTAATGTTATGTTTAGTCCGCTATTTGTTTTTGAGTTGTTTAAACAATTGTCTATGAATCAGCTTTTGATTCTGTTCAAATCTCTGCTAAAATTGGCTGCTAGTAAAGATGGGGCTAAGAGAATATGAAAGAACAATGTTTTCCTTTTTTTCTTCCATTTAGTTCTTTTAAAGGGACCAAAGCCATGCTTTGTGGCAATGACCGTGCGCAGGACCAAATGCAAGTGTTGCCATTGTAGACTGAAGCTGCACAGATAATGACTGATTTTTTTTTTTAACAAAGATTTCATTTTGTGGTTGTATAAAGTGATTGAGCAGTTTTCCAAGCATGGAACATTATACCTCATTTATTCTGTTAGCTAAACACATTTTAATTTGATTTTATAATTTTGGTTATTCTGTTAGCTAAACATACTTAGGATTTAGGAATGAAAAATTCATTCGGTGAATGTTTGCTTCATTCATGTTAGCCCCAATATGTGCATTCCAATGATTATGATGACTTTGGGAGTGAAATTGAGATGCTTGAACAAGGACTTAAATTAGTAGTCAAGTTGGTATTTTAGTGGCATCCGAGTTTCTTTTTCTTTTTCCTTTGTTTTTCAACATTTCATTACCGTATGGGTCATGCAATGCCCTCTAAATTGTCATGTGATGCAACCTTCCTACCAACACCATAATAGAGTATAGAAGTGGGAAAATAAAATTGCATTGACAATTGACATTTTGGAAGCAAAGATGGATATGCATTCCCGTATCTGCATCTCTTGTGGACTTCCAAGACACACATCACATTACATAAAAAAAAAAAAAACCATAGATAATGACTCGACCCATGGACATATATAATGACTAAAACAAGCTGCTGGTCCCATATTATTGAGACCCTTTTTTCTGGAAGTTGAATTGGTCAGCATTTGGCTCTCCTCACTTCCTCAGTCCCTACTGTTTGATGACCAAAGACTGGTCTCTGCAGAAAAAAAACACTCGGTTGTTGTGCATGCCACAGCAGCTCCCATGTGTAACACAACTGCTATGCCAGTTGTCAAAGATTGCATGCCTACATTATCAACCATTGAAGATCAGCCACCAGTCAACATTAATTCAGCAGGTCAACCAGCAAGGCAGTCGACTATTAAAGGAAATCAACATAACAAATATTCTATGCAAGGCAAATATTACCCAGATCAGTAGCTCAATATCTACCCTGCCCTGCATTGATCACTCAATCATGATACCGTATTGTAAAGAAGAACAACAAAGCTATACCAAGACAATAACAAAAGCAGTGGAAGTTACATTGACAGTTACTAAGTTGTCCAATTCCTCTCACCTCTGTTATAACAAGTAAAACTCCAATTAGAAGGCAAAGAATACCACTGCAGATGCTACCCCCACTGCAGATGCTACCCCATAGTCCATCAGCCACCCAATCAGGACACTATAATAAATACAATAATAGAAAACATAGTAGCAGAACACTATAATAAATACAATAATAGAAAACTGCCGGGTACCTTATAATTTCGAACAGCACAGTTGGGAAACTTGTAAAGAGATATAATACTATAAGGGTAGTTTGAATAGATGATCTCCTGCCTATTTGGTTCAAGAACAACAAAAACCTGTTGAAGAAAGATACATTACAAGACTTCTAGGCACCAAAAAAGTAGAAGACAGACTTCATATTGATTTATGATTTCATGAGGTTGTATCATCTGTTAGTTTATGCACTGGATGTTAGTTTCCAATTCAAGTTTCAAACATTTCTAACCATTCAGTGAGAGTGCTATTAGCTTTTGTGTGACATGTTCTGTGTCTACTTAATTAATTGACAAAGAATGGGCATGAGAACCAGAGGATTTTGACAAGTCTTAACAACTAAATTATCCTTTGCCAAAATATAGGTACATACATATAGTTTGAACAAAGTCAGTGAAAGATGAGCTTAAAAAATTAGGGAAAAAGGATAGAATCCTCACAATCATTAGCCATTTCAGAGACAAACAAGGCATGCAGGCATACAGACCAATACAATATTGAAAGCATCTCATAAGGTAAAAAATCTACAAAGTCTAAGCTTCAGTCACACTACATCTTATCATTTCATGATTTATAGAACTGGATATAGAGGCTTTAAGGAACATTCCAAGAAGCACTCCACTCATGTTTGTTTAACAAAGATCAAGATTTGATGTCAAAGACAAGTAGATAGGATACCTCGTTTTCTTACAGAACTGGATACAGAGGCTTTAAGGAACATTTCATGGAGGAGGAAAGATCTTCCAGATTTCTTCAGTTTTATCCAACTTAGCCAATTCTAATGGCTACAAAAACTCACCTATAGTTTCAAGTGAGCATAAGATTTACTTGTGGTTTGAAAATTCTTTGAAAATAAATACAAGACATGGAAGGGGGGAAAAATTAACAATTAACAACTAACTTCTATTTTACTTACAAAGGAAGGGGGAAAAGGAAAATTGGACCACAGCATCACCAAAAAAATTCCAGCAAGAATATCACCTGAAATAGCATGCAAGTACACCTTAGAAAATAGCAATAAAAACGACCAAATTTGAAGAAAATGATAAAAAAACCAAATACTTACCAAATACTTATGTCAAGTAAATGAAATCTCCTTCAACAGGACATGATGGCTGTGAATTCCCAAAAGTCTGAAACAAAAACTTTGTATGATTAACATATTCGTCAACATGTACAAATCAACATACACATCTACGAACATATATATATATATATATATATATATATATATATATATTTTTTTTTCTCTCCATACCTGTGCAACAACACTACTTTGAGTTCCAATTACTTGGTCACGCTGAAAATCAGTTACAAAAGTGAATGGATCTTCACTTGTGTCTAGTTCATCTACTAGTGATCTTTGGCATGTCTTCAATAAACAAAAATATGGAATAACATGTTACATATAATATTAAAATTACAAATCAAATATGTGAACATAATTTGTAATGCGCATCAACATCGGCTTTCAAATATTTTAATACCTTTTTTTTTTTCCTCTGCCGTTTGGGATTTGTGGCACTCTTGTTTGATGATTTTGACTTTTTGACCGCTTTTTCAACTGCGGACTCCTTTCTGTTTGATGGTTTTCTCCCTTTAGTATGAGCCACTAGAGGACTACACACCTCTACTCCATCGCCGGTCATAGATGCACTTGGGAGCAATTTTGCACTTGGAAGTGATTGGGAATGTGGACTTTGTTCACATCTTGGACCACTAAATTTTGTAGTTAGCATATCAACATAATTTTCCACTTCCGTGCAATGGTCCACGTTTGGTGCTACGATTGTGGCTAACTTCAACATTTTTTTGCTCAGTTCAGCATATCGATCTGCATTAGGGTTGCCACTCAAAGGATCATAACTACTTTTAATTAACTTATATGGCCGCTCCAAATCCTTCCTCCATCGATTTAGAAAATATTTCTCAGGCAACAATTCCACATCTTCACATATAGTCAATACAGCCATGACATGTCTGCACAAAATTCCTCTTGATTCAAACAGATGACAACTACAGTTCACTTCGCATGAAGACCCATTATAGTAAACAGTAAAGCTTACTTTCTTCATGTAGGAATCACTAATTTCAACCCGTTCGATCACTTGATAGGTATTAATTCCACCTTCACTTTCTAAACGAGAGCAACCACAATACATAATCTCTGAAATCTCTTTTTGAACTTCTTTGAACTTTGCATGGGTGTACATTTTCTGAAATTGCTTCTCAAAATGATACCTGCTTACACATGAAATCGTGGTATGAAAAGAATCAAAATCAGCAACATTCTCAACCTCAACCTTCCTACGCAAAGCGTTATCGTATTCATCCACAAATTCTTTCAATGAAGTAGACGAGTGCACATAACCATCAAAAAATGCATTCATACTCTCACTACGTTGTGTGGTAGTCATGCCGGCCCAAAATACACCATTCAAATATGCCGGTACCCAGAAATTCCGCTCGCTATATAAATCATGTAGCCATGCATTCTCCTCCAAATTATAACACTCAAGTACACTCTTCTGCCAATTAGCATCAAACTCGCCACATGTTTGAGAATTATACACACAATTTCGTATGGCATTCTTAATGGCTTTGTATTGTGAATTTGATCCAAATTTTTCTGGAAGTTTTTTTAGTATGTGCCATAAACAAAATCTGTGTCGAGTGACAGGAAAAACCTCTTTAATTGCATTTTTCATAGCCCTGTCTTGATCTGTAATAATTGCCATTGGAGCACGGCCCTTCATGCATTTTAACCATGCCTCAAACAACCAAATAAATGTCGTTGTATCTTCACTTGAAATTAACGCTGCTCCAAAAAGAATTGACTGGCCATGATGATTTACTCCCACAAAAGGGGAAAATGGCATTTGGTATTTGTTGGTTAAATATGTTGTGTCAAATGTAACCACATCACCAAAATCTTCATATGATGCCCTACTTCGTGCATCAGCCCAAAATACATTTTTTAGTCTAAACTCATCATCCACGTCCATTTCAAAATAGAAATCACTATCCACTTTCTGCATTCTATCAAAGTAGTCACGGAGTGCTGTAGCACCTCCTGTGCCAAGGCGAAGACGTCTTGAGTTCGCAATATAATTGCGACATTCTTTCTCTCCAAATGTAAGATTCTCGTATCCCCCCGCTTCAACGGCTAACGAGTTATAGATCTTATTTGTACGAATTCCAGCTCTATCATCTATATCAAGCTTTCTCTTTGTAGCAAGATCCAACTTCTTGTGGCATCTAATATATCTCGCTTTACCTGGGCTTAAATTGTGATTATGACCTAGCTTTACATTTGTCACATACCACATTGTATCCACCAATGTTGCACTCAAAGTAGCCTTACACCCCGTTTTGCTTGTTTTCATAGGCTTACAAAGGTTATTGCTTGAGCTGGATGATGCGTTGCCTTGACGAGCACATGCTAAAGTGATGTAATGTACATCTCCATTTTTATACTTTTTCTTCTTCTTCTGCACCACACCAAATCCCTCTTGCTTTGCATAATTTCTATAATGTTCAAGAAGTTCCTCTATGGAGCCAAATAACATACCCTCCTTAGGTTCCTCAACATTTTTATCTTTATCTATGAACTTGTGCTTGGAACCACAATTGACCAAACTATCATCTTTCAACTGTTTATCAGTCACAATTTCATTTCCATCTGCATCAAAACAAATGAAACATAGTGTAAAGAACTTAGCTATGAATAATAACATTTACTTTAAGATATGTTATAGAAATTAAAAGTAAGCATGAAACAACCAACATACCATTTTGAGGGTCCATTTGGATGGGCACAACATCATCAACTTGTTCGTGTGTCAACGAACATTCATTTTCGCATAGTGAAATCAAGGGCAGTTGTGATAAGTCCATGGTAAAAGTTTCTACAACAAATAAATATTCATATTAGTGCAACAATTTTTAAGTGCTTGAGGGCCATACCCTAAACAATGGTGACAAATGTCACCATTAGCTGTTTGACATATCCCATTCTCCTCTCATGTAAATGTAATTTGTCATAGTATTGTTGCATTTTAAGCTAAAATTCAGCTTCTATTAGAATTCTTTTTTTAGATGAATAAGCATATTATTAACAACTAAACCATCAAAGCAGAGTTACACAACTACAAACTCAACAAAACAAACAGCCAACTACAGAAAAACAAGCAACTGCAGCTAAACTATCTACAACAACTCACAACTACATAGCTGCATGATGATATAAGTCCTTGGAAATCAACTTTTAACAGATAATTCTACTGCAATATCAGCAATTGAAAGTATATAATAAGGTGTATATTCTATTACAAAGATTTCTATTTCGATAAAATCAAACAAACAAGTAAAACACAAAAGCTACATGTTTGCACCTTTGTCACAGCAAGATATATTTGTCCGGTAATTCCCTATGCTCATTTAATTTGAAGACTATAACCCATAGACCTCTTTGCTAAACATAATATGCCTATTAGGGTCATTCAATCAAACACAATCATGCAGCCAATCACTCATGCATATCTTCTATTAAAGGCAACTTACCAAAGCTCAAAACAGCAAGCTTTTCATTGACTTGCTCTTCACGCTCACTGCACCTCAGACATGGACCGCATATATTGGAATTGCAGCATCTAAGGAAAGTCTGAAATAGACTTTCCCTCTAGACTTAGTCCGGTATAATTTTGTTTCTATTCTAAAAGATATTACCTTCTATGGCAGCATGTACAACTAGTATATAAGACCATGTAACTCATTCAATAAAATTAATATACACATTTCCGGTATTCAAAAATTCTACAAGCAGCATGTACAACTAGTATATAAGACCATGTAACTCATTCAATAAAATTAATATACACATTTCCAGTATTCAAAAATTCTTACAGGTCTGTCAGAGAGCTGGGAGAGAAATGGTGGGCTGACGGCGGTGCCGGTCTGGGTGGTCTGCTGGTCTGGTGCCGGTGGTCTGACGGCGGTGCCGGTCTGGGTGGTCTGCTGGTCCGGTGCCGCTCTCACAGGCGAGCTGGGTGGTCCCTGGGTTTCGAGGGAAACAGAAAGGGGGGTGGGTGGTCTGCTGGTCCGGTGCCGGTGGTCTGACGCCGATGCCGGTCTGGGTGGTCTGCTGGTCTGGTGCCGGTGGTCTGACGGCGGTGCCGGTCTGGGTGGTCTGCTGGTCCGGTGCCGGTCTCACAGGCGAGCTGGGTGGTCCCTGGGTTTCGAGGGAAACAGAAAGGGGGGTGGGTGGTCTGCTGGTCTGACGCCGATGCCGATCTGGGTGGTCTGCTGGTCTGGTGCCGGTGGTCTGACGGCGGTGCCGGTCTGGGTGGTCTGCTGGTCCGGTGCCGGTCTCACAGGCGAGCTGGGTGGTCCCTGGGTTTCGAGGGAAACAGAAAGGGGGGTGGGTGGTCTGCTGGTCCGTGCCGGTGGTTTGACGGCGGTGCCGGTCTGGGTGGTCTGCTGGTCCGGTGCCGGTCTCACAGGAGAGCTGGGTGGTCTGCTGGGTTTCGAGGGAAACAGAAAGGGGGGAGAATTTTTGGAGGGAAATGGTTTTGGTTCCTGAAACCCGTGATATTGGTTTCAAATTTTTTTTAATAAAATGCCACTGCCACGTGGAAAAGTGGCTGATGGAAGACGGACAAAAGGCTTCTCTATAGCATTTCTCCTGGAAAATTCGAACCTAGAATTCTCGGGTTAACAAGATCCATGGATACAATTAATCTCACAAAACTTTACTCTTGGAGAAGCTGTCGACAACATGATTCTAAAAGAGTTCGAGGTCGTGTTTGTGGTTTCCGTCCAAGGAAATGTTAACACCGGTGTTTTGCCGGAACAAAGAGAGATAACAGAGCAAAAGAGTTAATTGAAGAAGAAGAAGAAGGGGAAGAAGAAGTCAGAAACAGATGGTACCAGGATAAAGGGTTGTGTTCCGTGATGGCAGGGGCGGAGCCAGGACTAAGTTGGTTGGGGGGAACCTAAAATATATATATATATATATATATATATATATATATATATATATATATATATATATATATATATATATATATAGTCCTTCAATATGTGCGCCTGCTTGTAAAATAAAAGAAAACAAGTCTTAAACAATTAAACTTAACTTCATAATAAATCATAAGTTATAACTGTATACAAAAGTTATATGTCTATAAAATCATATTTAAAAATAATTTTTCTTCCAAATACAAAAGTATTCTAGTTTGCTATAGATATGTACAAAAAAAAAAAATCCAAAAAAGAACTTCATATTTCATTCGAATTGTGCTCAATGTCGACGGTCTTTCAGGGAATAAAACTCATCCATTATCATCTCTGTCATGAAATCCTTAGCAATTTCTTTCTCGATATAAACTATCAAATTATCTGCTAGAAACTCATCTTCCATTCTACTACGCAATCTAGTTTTTACAAGTTTCATGGCAGAAAACGCTCGTTTAGTGGTAGCGGTAGAAACAGGGAGAGTCAATACTAGACGAATCAACCTATCAATCAAATTATAAATCTTCGATTTTCCTGAAATTGCTAATCCTCTGCACAACTCAGATAAAGTGGACATATTCTGAAAATATGAATGTTTTGGCACATCAAGCCTATAATGATCCAATTGAAATCTCAAAATGATTTTCTCTTGCTCAGTAAAATCTTGAGGATAGAACTTCTCAACTAAGCTGCATATATCATCGATTTTAAATGATTTGTATGCATCTTGAGGGCTTAAAGCGGCACTAAGACGAAAAAATTCCACTGCATGGTCACTAAATCTATTATCTAATTCTTGCAATTGAAAGTCTATTGCAGCAACAAATACACCAATTCTAAAATGATGCTCCATTGTCATGGAAGATTCTTCATTTTGGTGACATGATCTACCTCGAGCTCTAGTGTAACGAGCATTCATATCAGGAACATCAATTTCATTTTTTTTCACAAAATGATTTAACAGTATCAAGAAAAGGCTCCCACTTTTCATTTCTCAAATTATGAATAAGTGATTTTGTAGTTGAAACCACTTTCATGGCATTTAAAATGTCTTGAGAATTTTGTTGCAAAGCTTGACAAAGACAATGAGTAAATCCCATAATCTCTTTCATCAAATGGAAGATAAAAACAAATTCAAATGATGTTAATACCGTATAAGCCGCTTTAGCATCACCGCGTTGAGAATAGTTGGTTCCCTCCTTTGAGATTATGTCGAGAACTGAACAACTTGCACGAAACATTTTTATCAAGCTACAAACAGAATTAAAATGAGAAGACCATCGAGTATCTCCAGGTCGTTGCAAAGTACCAATTTGGTTTGCCTCCCTTCCAATCTCAATTTCATTAGAAGCAATCATACTTTCAATCTCAACAACTTGAGCAGATTGCAATTCATCATTGCGGTTTGAAGAACCAACAACAATGTTGATAATAAAATTCAAATTCTCAAAGAACTGATGAACAGATTTTGCTTCTCTAGATGCTGCAACCAAAGCTAATTGTAGCTTATGAGCAAAGCAATGCACATAATATGCATATGGACATTCTCTAAGAAATAAAGCTTGTAGCCCATTTCATTCACCACGCATATCCCTGACCTCGAACATTCTGAATTTTGAGGTCGTTACAAGAAAAGACATCACATATCTTCTTTTTTAAAGTTAATGCAGTAGTAACTTTGACATGGACAATATGAAAGAGTCTCTCTCGAATAAAACCATCTTTATCAACAAATCTCAAAATGATTGCCATTTGCCCCATTTTTGACTCATCCCGAGCTTCATCAACAAGAATGCAAAATTTAGCATCCTCAATTTCTTTGCGAATCACATTTTGCACTTTAGTTGCAAAGATATGCAAAATTTCTTTTTGAATTTGGGGTGATGTATATTTGGCATTCCGTTGAGCATTTGTCAACACAACTCCATCAACTTTATCATTAAAAGTTGCTAAAAACTTTATCAATTTAAGTTACCTTGATTTTTTGAGTCGGAGCTTTCATCATGACCTCTGAATGCACATGCTTGGAATGCTAGCCATCGAACACTATCTATTGAGGTTTTGAGCCGCAATCGATTATTCTCTATTTCTTGTGATGACTGTTTTTCAATCAACTTGCCAATATGCCGTGAATAATTCTTCAAATCTTCACAACATTTCACAGCAATTTTATGTGGTGAATTTGGATCTGTCCCCACATGCCCCAGTAAAGGACAATTAATTCCATTGTTCACATTTTTCCAATTCGTAAAACCTTTCACTGTAAATGCATCTGATCCTGGACGGTCTGTTGATTTCTTACCAAAAATATAACATGGATGACAAAAGATAGCATCCTTTGATTCCGAATACTCCAACCAAGTTGAGTATGTTTGAAACCAAGAAGCTTGAAATCGACGACGATGATTCTCCGGTCCTGAAACTGGGTATTCTATAGGTTTAAGAATAGGTTGACATGGGTCAGCTCTAAGATAAGCACGTCGCATTTCATCTTGTAAGTTTACAGGAAATTCTCATATTTGCGGACGTTTTCCTAGATCACGTTGCAAAGAGGTGGCATTAATTTCTTCAGGAAGGATTCTTGGACATTTGGAAGGCCGCTCATCAGTTACTAAAGCATTAAGATCTGTTGCTAACGGTCTATTTAAAGGTGTATCACTATTAACCTCTGAATGACTCGCATATTTTTTTCTTAAAGAAATAATCGATTGTTTTTGGTCTGCTCATATTTTTTTAAGCTGTAAGAAAAATTTATAGTTTAATAAATTAACCAAAAAAGTACCTAGAAATATAAGATTTTTATTAGAATTTTTTTACTTATAATAGTTCTTATTGGCATTAACAACCAAAAAAGCAACGCAAAATTAACTAAATCAAAAAACCCATCAAATTAGAAGATGAAAAAAAATTCAATAATTAAAGAACCTATTAAAAATCTTAATCTAGCCAAAATAGTAAACAAAAAAAAATATAAACTACTTGACAAATAAACTAAGTACAATAAATAGGGTACGAGAAAAATGAGTACCTTTCAGTGAAGCAATGTTATCTTGAGCTTAAGGAGTTTCTTGAAAACAAATCAAAAACAATAATATGCTAGTTGAATGCTGCAAACCAATAATAATAATAAAAAAATTAGAAAAATAAATTATGGAACACAATAAAAGAAAAAAAGGCATACTTAATTTTTTTATTTTTTTATTTTTTTTTTTTTTGTATTTATTTTGTAAGCTTCTTAAGAATTTTATCTAGACTAAATACCGAAAAAAAAAACAAATTAAATAATAAAAACAAATATAAAAATTTTTTTATCATTCAAAGATAAATATTAACAAAGCATTTTTGATTAATTGATTATTTTCTTACATTAATCACATAATCATATTAGAAATTTTAATAATTTGATTCCTAAAAAATAAAAAATAAAAAAATCTCAAATCTAAAACCAAAACGTTCTAGAACTTCTAACAAGTTCATTGGTCTCTTTTGAAAAGAATGAATCTTTTCATCAAAAAAAAAAAAAAAAAAAAAAACTTCCACCACATGTCCACAACAAACAAAATACATTACCATTCGGCATTTACCACATTTCTCAATTCTCTCCCGGTTTCCCCAGTCCCCACGCTCTCACCCATGGTCTGATAGTCCCACATGGCCACACATCAAAACATTGAAGTCAAAGTGGGTTTTTAGTTTTTCTGATTGACACTTTCTAGGACCTTCTAAGTTCTATCCTGCTGGCTTCCACAAATGACAATATTCCTAATTTCATTATCCTCATTTCCTCAATTTCATTTCTCCCCTCACGCCTCCCTCAAAGTCTCAGACTCTCAGCCTTAGTATCAATCAAAAAAATTCGTCATCTCACGCCTCTCTCAAACACAGGCTACACAACATAGAAAAAAAATGGCATAGAGCAGATAACTCACGTTGAGTGTCTCACTGTGACAGAAGCCAGTGTCTCGAGGCTAGATGGACAGCCTGGGCCGGACGCTGGTGGTGGTGCGACGCAGTGTTGGGTGCGTGGAAGACGGTGGATGCACAGCCTCTCAGATCTCAGTTCTCTCCCCTTTGACCTCTCGGTATTTTCAGGACTGAACTACATCATTTTTTTTTTCTTAGGAGTTTGGGTGATACTTGACAGAGAGTTAGTGGGGAAAATTTGAGTGTGTTGAAAACTGAAAAGCAGATGAATTTGCCCCCTTTTCTCTTTGTGAAGTATGAATTTTTTTTATTGACATTTCAGTGATTTCATTTGCCGTATGGAGAGGATTTGATTGCTATCTCATGTCTGCGGTGTCTGTTGATATTATTATTTTTTTCCTAGGACCTATCTGCTGCGCACTGCGTAGCTGTGGTTTTTTTTTTTTTTTTTTTTTTAAGAAAAAAAATTAGGGGGGGTTGAATTATTTTTTGCAGGGACATTAGTGTATTAACCCCCCCAAAAAAAAATTTAGAAGTCAATTTTTTTTTGGGGGGGGTATGGCCTCCCACCCTCCAACGTGCCTCCGCCCCTACGTGATGGAGCTTCGACGAAGAGCATTGTTGGAGAGAGATAAAAAAATGAAAAGGGGAAGAAGAAAGTGTACGTAAAGAATGAGAAAGTAATAAAAAAGAAAAAAGAATGAATCCGTGTAAAGTGTCACGCCGCCTGTGGCGTCACAAATGAAAACTAAATCTATTTTGCATCTCATATACATATAATCCGATGGAGCAGCTTTTTAGTGTTTTGCTTAGCTACGTTAACTAAAAGAATGAAATAACAACTCTACTGTGAGTACTCTTAGCATACGAGTAAGACTTAAAATGCTTGAGCTTTAAAACGAAAATAAATTTGAGCCACACCATTTAAATTTTAAATCCAACAGTTGTTTTTTAAATGAATATGGTTCAAGCATTTTAAATCCTCTCTCAAATAAAAAAAGTTATAAAAAAAAAAACAAAAAAATCGAAGATAAGGTTGAAGCATTTTATGGTCAGTTTTCTAGCATGATAGAGACATTTGTCCAAATTTGTCCAACCGTCATAGATATGGAATAAAATCCTCCCCAATTCACTAACAGATTTAACCATATATATGCAGCCACATAATGTATATGTTATCATATTATTTAAAAAATTTAATTGACGTAATACTATATACACTATTAAATTTAATAAAATAATTTATTTTTACTTGAAACGAAGAATATCTTGGCAATGCCAAGCCACATTAGGGCCAGTGGGAGCTGTGGCCCCTAGAAAATATTTTAAAAAAAATTAAGGGAAATTTTGTACGTGGCCCCTGCATACTAGCTAGTCAATTTTTTTTTTTAATAAAAAAAGAAAGAATTTTTTTTAAGAAAGTTTATGCTGCTCATGAACCATTTTCTTTTATGGTGAGTTATATTATTTTGGTTGCATTAAGTAGTATTTGCTACTTAGAGTTAGAGAATAATATAAGATAAATGTAAAATTAGTTTCTAGAAAATTTCAAGAAATATAAGTACAAAGAAAAGCTGGGTAGTAATGTTAGATACTATATTTTTATTCTACAATGATGACATAATAGCATAAACCAACACTTAAATAGATATTTTTGTAATAAGGATTGACCAATGGTTAATTTATTACATATATATATATATATATATATATATATATATATATATATATATATGATTTATACCATGATTATTTCCATTTAGACTATTATATATATGTTTGTTTATATTTTATGATTGTTCATTTGTTGTTTATTAACCTTGATTATTTTTTATGGGGTTGTAATTTAATTTAAAAATTTAAGTCCATAGATCATATCGAAATTAAAAACTATCAATTCAAGAAAAAGAAGTTGATATCGTTGAATTTTTTACTGACGAAACTCTAAATCTCGAAGAACGTTCTCTTAAATCTTTAAGGGTTGAAGCCAAAGAACATCCTTCTAAATTTTTGACTCCACCATTGTATCCGGGTTCTATATTTGTAGGATTAATAAGAGTTATTCTATTGTCTAAGAACCAGAAAGAAGCTTTGAATCAATATGTTGATAAATATATTCTGATCGATCGAGCTCCAAAAAGAATTTGGAATTGGAAAAAAGTGAGTGCTTTGAGGAAGGCATTATTTGATCTAGATCAATAATTCATATTAAACTCCAAAAGGAGGTAAGAATTTTGAAGATAATATTTATGTAATATAGTGGTAGTTGTTTTCAAGTCATGAAATATATATTTGCCTAACATATACAACCAAACCAGCAGCCTCCTCCCCCACAGGCACAATAATATAAAAATGCACCAACTATGAGCATTTTCTCTGATATGGACAAGGCACAAGAAAGCAACCAATTAGAACAAATGCCCTTTAAATCGTGGATTTGACTTTTCTTCCGCCTTAATAATCTAATAATCTGAAGACATTCATTAACTTTTGGCCATTTTTCCTTTGAAAAGACGAGCTATTTATTTATTTAGATTATCTTCTTAATAGGGAATGCATCATGACCAACCACAATATAATGAGAAAACATTAAATTAGCTTCCAATACTTTTATCCTTTTGACTGGTCATTGCAATCAAATAATTCTTTTTATTTTTTAATTTAATTAAATAACTCCTTATATTTTGAGTTGATACCAAATAAATATTCCCTTTCATATTAGTCAATTTTTTAACAAAATATTCCTGAAGTTTTAATTATATCTCATAAAAAAAAAAAGTATCCGCCTTTTTAAATTTGTGAGATGATAGAGCCACGCTCGCGAAGAGAGAGATCAACTCCCCCCATGGAGGGTGGAGCCGATGCCATGGAGGGCGATTCATCCCCTCTGTTGGGTCAAAAATCATATGGCATATCAATCAGACAACCCCATTGGGTTACATGTTTTTTTTTTTTTTTTTTTTGTCTTTTTCTTTCTTTCCAATCTTTTTTAAATGCCTATAGGAAACTAATTGATAAGATTGAAAGAGTAATGCTAAAAAAGAAATGATACTTACACATCACACTCACACAAGACATATTGGAATGGGGCTCACACACTGGACCCCAACCCAATATGTCTTATGTGAGTGTAGTTGTTGTGTATAAGAAGTGTAAATATCATTTTTCATGCTAAAAATTATATTTTTGTCTTGTAATGCTGATGTGTCAATCTCAATTAATGACTGATTTAAAGATTCGTTAAGACTGTCATGTCAACATTTTAAGATAATTTAAATAAAAATATGGTTTCTGGCATTACTAAAATTGAAAATAAATTAAACTATTTGATATAGATCGGAATATAAGGGAAATAGTTACGTTTTTTTTTTTTTTTTTTTTTTGTTCTAGTAAATAAGATAGAGGTGATTCCAAGTCCTAAATGTCTTCTTGAACTTCCAAGCCATAAATATTTACACTCTGGCAATCAGTTAGGGGAAGCAAAAACCTGCATACCTGCAGGACCCGCCCCGCCCCGCAAAACACGGGTTTTAAGTGTTTTTTGGCGGGTGCGGGTTGAGTTTTGCCCAACCCGTGCGGGGCGGGGCGTGGGTTGGGGTTTTAAAAAACCCCGGGGACCTGCCCCGCCCCACCCCACAAGAAAAAAAAAAAAAAAAAAAAATTCTAAAATATACCCTCAGTCCCTCACAATCGCACACCTCACTACCTCACTTTCATCTTTTCTAGAATCTTCATCTTTTCTAACCCTAGCGCCGCTCGGAGGCTTCACTTGTGTTCGTCAACCATGGCGATCCGGCTCGCTAAAACAACCGCAACATCTCCGAGTTCACGGTCTCTGATCCGGAGATCGACGGCAGGGGTGGCCTTTGGTGGGTCCAGACCTAGGTAGGCCTCCTCCTCCTCCTCTTCTTCTTCATCAACATTGATCATCAACTTCATCGTCGACCACAGAAATAGCGTTAAAATTTAGGCTTGGTGAATGTTTACAGGGTTTGATCAATGGCGGAGGAAAAGTTGAATACGGAAGTTTCTGTTGAAGAAAATGGGACTGCGGAGCTTGTGAATGGCAAGGAAGAGGCCTCCGAGCCTTCTTCGACCTTGGAAAAAGATGAAGATGAGGGGAAAAAAGAGGAAGATGAGGGAAAAAGGTGATGGTTTCTTGTTAGATGATTCATTGGCTTTCTTCTTCTTCGTATGCTTGTTGCTGCTTGTGATTATATTTAGCTGTTTTTTGTGTTACTTGTGGACATTGAACTGGGTGAGGAAGTGGGTCTGTGAGTCACTAGTTCAACCAGTCGGTTACAAGTTGGACAAGGTATTATAAAAGAAAAAGATACTGTTATTAAATAAAGCTTATATGATATGGATTAGATGATTAATGGGTGTTCTTGTGTTCTTCTTTGTTTGTCACAAATTTTGGTCTGGTGTGTGATCTTCGTGGGTGTGATTTGGGTAGATCAAAAACTGTATAGAATTCCCGCGAATCCCCGTCCCGTGCATCCCCTCCCCATCCCCAATCACCCCGCACGGATGCAGGGAAATTTTAGCGGGGTGCGGGGCCAAAAAAGGGGCATCCCCGCGCACCCCCCCCCCCTCGGGCCCCATGATCAGCCCTATAGTCAGTTTTCTAATTTTTATTGTACAAAATCTAATGTCCACCATTATTTGCACAGTACTTGGCAGGCAGCTTGGATTCCTTTACACTAACTAACGTGGGTGTGGCGGGAACGGATACTTCATCGATAGACCATGGCATTGACATGCTAAGAGACTGACTAGACGCCATATCCTTTGCAGGCATGTTCGGGTCTGCTTTGGTGAGAAGGAAAAACGCCGGCTGTTCAGTGGATTCTAGAGTGACAGAGTAGCTATTGAGCGTGTGCAGAATTGATGCCATGGTTGGTCTGTCAGCTGCATCTTTCTGAACACATAACAACCCAATTTGGATGCATCTCAAGACTTCCTCTCTCGAATAAGAATCTCCTAAAGCTGGATCCAACAATTCCAAGGGCCTTCCATCCCTCCAACGTATCCATGCCTGCAAATTTTATCAAGCAATATTAGGTGATGATATTGGCATTAATTAAGAAAGGGAAACAAATTGGGCTCTAGTTACTTTACACTCACATGAAGAGGTCGTCAGCACCTTCCGATTCAAAGTTATTATTCTTCTTGCCACCGATAATTTCTAAGACTAAGACACCAAAACTATACACATCAGAGTTCTCAGAAAATTCTCCGTGCATTGCGTATTCTGGAGACATGTAACCACCAGAAGCCAGCACAAAAATAGAAAAACAAAACAATCTTAGCTACAAGGAAAATGCACATGAAGTACTATATAATTTTTACTACAATTTTTATACAAACTAATGGGGCAATTTGATGAAATAATTAAGAATGTGTGGTTAACAAATCAACTACTAATTCACTAAATTGAGAAGTTATATTTTTTGCTTAATCATTTTATCAATTATGGACTACCACATTATTTTGTTCAAAAGAGAAAAAAGAAAAAAACTTGTAGTAAAAGCCGTAATACCACTAACAGTGCTCCATATGGCACTTGAGTGAATTCAGAAATTTTGATGATACAAAACATAGAAGAAAAAAAAAAACTTAGAACTTACTATGTCCCACCAATTTTACTTGTGTCTCCTTGACTTTGATCAACTTCAAGAATCCTTGCCATGCCAAAATCTGAAATTTTTGGGTTCATTTCTGCATCTAGCAATATACTGCTAGCTTTTAGGTCATGATGTATAATTTTAAGTTGAGAATCTTCGTGAAGATATTTAATTCCTCGGGCAATCCCTCCTATTATCTTGTAACGTCTTGACCAATCCAATTGTGCTTCTTTTTTTGGATCTACAAATCCATCAAAAGAAAATATTCAAAAAAGTAGATGCAGATGTAAAAGACCATTGGAGGAATGTTCAGATGGACAGACCATATAGAAATTTGTCAAGGCTTTTATTGGAGACAAATTCATAGATGAGCATCTTATCTTCTCCTACCAAGCAGAATCCCATCAACTTTGCTAAATTTTTGTGTTGAAGTTTAGCTGCCACTAAAACCTCATTCTTAAATTGCTCTGCATCTTGTCCAGATTTTCTCCATAACCTCATCACAGCTATTTCTTGTCCATTAGGAAGTGTACCCTGACAATGTATGTCATTAACCAGCTTTAGAGCTCCCAAAATCGTAATTCCAAAAGCTTTTCAAAATTCTAAATTTGTTCAAGTTTAAATGCAATGAATTTGCTAAATGTATGTAACGACTTAGGGAAAAGCGCTAGCCACATCTGCGCATCACCCCAAAAGGACTAGTCAATTTGAAGCTTCCTTAAAATCCATTATAAAGCCCAGTTTTACCTAGTAACTAGGCAATGTGGGACTTAGCACCCATGAATATCTATATAAACTACTCACTTTATATGAATTATTCATCGCTTCTCAATATGGGACCGGGGTAAAATAATTTCTTTCTACGCTTCAAAAATCTGGTCAAGATGATTATATTTAAAGTGAAATTGTGAAAAAAGAGGAAGAAGATTCCGGTCAGAGTTGTGGAAAAGTTGATATATAAATGAATATGAATAGGAGAAGAAGGTCAAGATCACTATCCTATTACTTATCGATGGGCCTGAAATTCAGACCGGTGACCCAAGCGTGGGAATTTTGGTTCATGATTTTAAAATTATTATCGGCTTCGATATTTATTTTTATTTTATTTTATTTTTAACATGTCCATATAAGAGTGGAGATGAAAGATTCAAACTAGTGACCTCCGACTTATGAGGTGTAGTCTACAGCCGATTAAGCTATTCCTTAGAAACATATATTAATTTTTATTAAATTTTAAACGTAATTTTAAAAATTACCCAAATGTATGGAAAAATAAGAAGGTATGTAGCATTATTTTTGTCCAGCAATCATTTCCCCCCTCCTTTTTTTTTTTCTTTTTTTTTTTTTTTTAATTTTTTTTGGCAAGATGCTTTAGATTTGACCATTCTTTTTATAAAGTCATTTATGTGGTAGTTCATAAAGGGATAAAATAATTAAGAGTATATAATAAATCAGTTTTTTTAAAAAATTTTAATTATTTTACTGATTATATAAATATTTTTATAGTAAAAATTATAATAATCCTAATACGGTAATACCACTCTTTTTCGTTTTTTTATTTAAATAATATTTCACTTATATCTGTCTGGTCAGAATTTAGTAAGAATTGTTAACATGTACGTCAAATTGCACTCAGTCCACATCGATATAATAATAATAGTTGATTTTGATTTACAGGGCTAATATATAATAAGAGAAATTACATATTACCCAAGAAAGTATATTTTATCTAATATTATTCACAATCGTAGGTTGCGGATGGTTTCGTTAACATTATGCCAGCGATGTGAACTAACTGTAAATTTATTGAAGAATTTCTCGTTTCCACATCTTGCTTGGTCCCTTCGGCCTTGGGACTTCGCTAGATTGAATAGTAGAGAGTTTAAAGGCCTTATTTTGAAGCCCACTCTAACTTGGATTTGTTTTCAAAAATTCTAAAACCCTTGCAAAGTTGGACTTTTGGCCCGCTGTTTTGGGCTAGTTTTGCAATTGTGTGTGTTTGGCAAAGATTTTTTGGGTGATTTTTTTTTTTTTTTTAGAGTTATAGTAAGAAATGATTAATGTGATATAAAGTTATATATATATATATATATATATATATATATATATATATATATATATATATATATATATTAAAGGAAAAATGCAAATTTTTGTTTTGTAATGATTTTTTTGTTTAAAAAGTAATAAAAAATGATTTATTTGATATAAAAAGTGAAAAAAATTGAAATATTTTAAAGTTGTTTTTTTTAAGAGAAAAGTGGGGGTGGAAAAATTTCAAATGAAATTAATACTATTTATTTTATGGTCAGGCTTAAAGTTAATGTATCTAATGGTGTACATAATTTTATATTCTTAAATTTTTAAAAGACTTTTCAACTTTGACTCCATATATACTGTTAGATGAATAATTCTACATGTACATTAAGTGTCCATAAAAAAATGATGTGGCTTTTAAAATTACATTTTGATCAAAATCACCATTTGATCAATCACGTACTCAATCATGATTTTAAAAGCCACCTCATTTTTTTAATGTAGATGTAGAATTACTCGTGTTAGATGCACCAACCTCAAATACTGAAATTTCATTAAATGAAATAGAAATGATCTTATTCCGTAGAGAAATGAGTTACCAAACAAAGTCAATTATTATCTTTGGGCTGATGTAAAGACCAAGAAATTTAATAGGCGATTTATCAATTAATAAATCGTATTTATTAAATAGATAGGATTAATAATTTTATTTTTGATAATAATAATTATGTTATTAAAATAAAATAAGTTTAAGATAAAATAATTGGAAGAATAATAATTATTATAGTGGGTCCTAATTGAATAAACAATTTCTTGCATTAATAAAATTGTGGTTTAAATATATGTGAGACCAAATGTTAATTTTTAAATGATACGGTTTTAATTTTATGGGGTCCTAGCATAATTTATAGAAGTCTAAACATTAAAATAAAAGACAATCCCCCTCTGCCACGTGGCGTCACCTGACTGATTAGAGAGGATATCCTTATCTTCTCCTAACCATTCATTTCGCGCCACATGTCCCACCTTATCCCATTTTCTTCTTTTATTTTTCTCTCTCTTTGGACCACACGGATCCCCTCTCTCTCACGCCTCATTCTCCTTTTCTACTTTTCTTTCTTTTCCTCCCCATGCGCACGCCCTGTTCTTCTCTCCTTCTCTCTTTTTCTTCTTCCCCTCTCCCCCACCTGACAGTCCCTTCTCTCTCCCTGTTCTCCCCCTTCACGCGTAGCCCCTCCCCTGTTTTCTTCTCACCCGTTCGGCCGGATCTCCTCTCCCTCTCCCTGTTCTGCACGGCCCGACGCAGCCCCCTCCTCTTTCGGTTTCTCCTCGCCCACAGCCCCTTCCCATTTTCTTTCTTCCTCTTCTCACCACATCACCCGCACGCACACGCTCGGAAGGAAGAAATGCTGAGAGACCGAGATTGTGAAAGAGATTCAGAGATGGAGAGTTCGGCTATGGGGGAAAAACTCACAAAAATCAGGTAAAGAAATCGTCCTTCTTTAGCTTAGAAATTCGGATTTTTAAATATGGGTTTCCCTTGAATTTCCATAAGAAACCGTATGGGTCTTTTGGGGTTTTGATTTAGATTATGTTCTAGGGTTTTTATGATTAGTTGTTTATGTTTATAATTTGTTGAGATAAAATCTAGGGTTTCATGTTGTTTTTAGAGGGGATGGCCGAATAGTGTTCTTCTCTTGGGGGTTTTGGTTTTTAGTGATTTTAGATTGTGTTTAATGCTCTGAAATAAGTTGTTGGATTTTTATTAAGTTTCCATAGTGTTGTTTTGATAGAAATCCGAATTTGGTTGTGGGTTGGTGAATTTGGTGTGAATTTTCTGTTTAGGTTATAATTTGGACTTGTGTTGTTGGATTAATGTTAACCGAAAATGGAGTTTGGGGGGTATTTTAGTGAAATCCGAATTTAAGTGTTTGAGTGTTATTGAGATGTTGATTTAGCTTTGCGAGGCTTCGGTTTTGAAAAGTTTGTAAGGGATTTTTGAGTTCATTTGTGATTGGGTTGATTACAAATTGGTGTAAAGCCTAATAGATATGACTAAATGATTTTGTGGAGTTTTGGTGATGCTGAAGGAGATGTCTTTAATGTTGGATTGTGGATTTTCTATTAGGTGAAGGGCTAGATGTAGATTAGTTGTTGGCTGTTGTTCACAAATCAAGTGGTTAAATTATAGTTGACCCTTGAATTGTTTTATTGGATTCATTGATATCTAGAGATTGGAATGTAATAGTTAATTGTTTGTTGATGATTATAGCTAGTCCTTGAGTTGATTTGTTATGGGTTAAGGGCTTGATGGTGATCTTATGAGATTATTGGTTTGAGAATATTGTTGACAATAGTGATAGATATGTATTTTAATGTTAAAAAAAAAATTTATGTTATTTGGGAAGTGATATTGCTTATGGTTGATTAATCGGTATATTGGTGTTGATTTAGTAACTAGTGACCTCTATGGCCAAGTGATGAACGAGTTGAATCGTGTTGATTGCTTGAAGATTGATGTTCATGGAAAATTGATGAATATGTGTTAGGCTTGTTATATGGAGGGGTATGGTATGGAATTGAGTACCGAATGGTACTCTAATTAAGGAAAATGGTTAGGTTGGTTGTTGGAATTGTTGGAGGATAATCTTGGTAGCATATGGCTAATGAGTTTAGATAAATTAAAAGAAGAATCTAAGAGAAGGAAGGGAAACAAATGGTGAAGTAAAATGGGTGATAGATGATGAGGTAACATTGTTAGAATTGTGGTGGACTAAAAGTAAATTGAACCCATGTCTAGTGCTTAGCTTTTAGGCCTATGTATATGCCTCAAGTTTTTGTATGTGTAAATATTAGCAACCTAAACTAATAGGTGTTACTAAATTGTAATGCTATAAGATTAAAGTCCTAAATCTAAACTACCTAAATAGTTAGTAACTAATAATAATGTTAAGGAACTATAAATTACTCGAATAACCCTAAGCTTGTAAATATAAGTTAGAAGACTTATAGAACATATAGGTGTAATATAAATCCATTATGTGACAACCTAATAACTAATTCACCTAACCATATCCACATAGTATTTATGTGTACTAATGGATTAGGTTTAAGTGTTAGATGTGTATATATATATATATATATACATATATATAAATACATGTATATGGCTTATATGTATGAATATATATTGTCAACATAGTAAGTACATGACAAGCTATAAAATGGTTAGTAAAAGTAACGTAATACAACAATAATGAATGAGCTTAAGAAAATAATAAACGCACCTTAGTGTTAATAAACGTAATATAATATGGACCAAAACCTAAATGATAACCTAACAATAATTTATGATACTTAACTAGACATAGACACGGGTAATGTGACGTGTGAGCACGCAGGTAGTTTTAGAGTCTTAGAACGAGTTCCATAGCAAGGTCTAATGTTATTAGTATTTGCAGGGTTGTGTCATAATTGGAGACTTCGATTGGTTCTCCAATGTAGAGTCCAAGTGACTAGAAACCAGTGGGAGTTCGAGTCAGGAGTCCAATGCAGCCAGGTGATATTTTACTCACTGAGAAACTGTTATTGTTATGTTTATTAGAATAGCAAAATATATGTGTTTTATAAATTCGAACCAACTGTATGTTGATTATCTATTTTGGTTGATTTGAGTAGTTTCAATTATGTTCAAATAATATCAATGATGTTATGATATGATGTATAGATGAAATGTGTAGAATTGTTTTTAAAGTATTTGAATGTGAGCTGTGGTTAAGATTTAAATTATGCAAAGTAAAATGATAAAATTACATGTTAATTGGTTTATTGCATTTGAAGAAAGCATGATTTGTAAAGAATAGGAGAATAGAGTTTGAATTGTAAAGCATAAAGCATGAGTATAAAAGGAATGAAAGGACAAAGTACAAAGAATGAAAGGAATGAAAGGACAAAGTACAAAGAATGAAAGGAATGAAATGACAAAGCACAAGGAATGAAAGGATTGACATAAGGAATGGAAGGACAATCATGAGCATGCATATCATTGTTAAATTGTATAATGTTTTCATGATATAGAATATTGTAGTTTTTATGCTAGATGTATTAGTATGCCTAAGAGTTTTAATGGCAAAAGAGCTTATGTATACTGCTATCGTCTAGTTGCATGATTTGAGAACATTGAGCTTGGACGAACAAGAATATTGTCATGGTTCGGTATGAGTAATACAGCGTCCTAGGAGTAGGTAGATGAATTGTCGTGGCACGTCAGTAAGAAGTGCTTGGATACTCGAGTTTTACTCTAGTAACCGCATGGACAACTACGTGCTCGACATGAAGTTGTAATGCCCTAGGATTCCGTGTTAACCATGTTCGGAAAATGATAGTAAGCTTGTACTAATGAGCGAGATGACATGTTTTAAGCTTAGTGTGCTTGGTTTTAATGTTATTGGTTGCGATATTGGTGTGGCTTGGGAGTAGGTAGATGGATTGTCGTTGTACATCAGTAAGAAGTGCTTGGATATCAGAGTCTTACTCTAGTAACCGCATGGACAACTATGTGCTTTGACATGAAGTTGTAATGCCCTGAGGCACAGTGTTATCACAGTTAATAACGTTAGACCTATGTGCATTTGAGCTACCAACATAAAAGTATTATTGTAGGTGGGTTTATACGTGGTTGCTTCCATGCCAATGGAACTTCTACGTATGGGTCCAACTACATAGTATGTTTTAAATGTTTTCTCATGGTCGGTGTTTGCTATATCAGCTATGGGGGTTTTCAAACAAAATTTTATAAATTGGTAGCTGTTACAGTGTAAGCAAGACTAAAAAGAAAAGTTGGTTCTTTGCGAAAACTCAGTTAGTTTAATATCACTAAGGCGGTGAACTCATCATTTCACCTATACGGATGTGGCAAACCCCCACAACCGTATAGATAGTGTTCCTTTGGCTGCAGGTACTCGGGTCGTAGTTGATGGGAGTGTAGACGTCATTTGAGATATTATGACCGGAGCTCGCCGCGACGGTCGTAAATGCGGGACCATGGGCATCCTCAGTTTTATAGGTTTTGTTATGGCTTGTGACGCATATGTCACTCGTTATTGTATAAAGCCATTTCTGTTATGTATTTATATTGAGGAAAGACTTAAACACATAGATGTTAAATGACTCTTATTGTTATTATTTTATGATAGATGTTTAAGATGTGATTTCCGCTATTGAGTTTATGTTTTCCGCTGCATAGTAGTTAGATGTTGTACTCTCATTTACTAGGTACATATTATGGGGTATGTACCATATGTTGGCTTTGCGACACATCGTCGTGCCACTGTGAGGATCCATTAGTATTTTAAGAGATTAATATTTATGAAATGTTTTGTTTAAAAAAAAAAAAAAAAAAAAAAAGGGTCGTCACAGCTTCACACACAACTTCGACATTCTTGGCTGTCCTACCTTCACCCAGCCCGCCTGAATGTTTTTGTTATGTTTCATTAACGAACGATCCACCAACTAAATAAGAAAGAAAAATGATTTTCGCATAACATATATAAAGGTGCACAACATGACACATTGGTGGGAGACGTGCATGTGAGACAGGTCCCACCAATGTGTTTTGTTGTACAAATGTTATGTACCTTTATGATGTGTAACTAACACATCCCAAAAATAAATTAATTGCTAATTGTTACACTAATCGAGGTGGAGGAACAGATGATCTAGGAGGGGGAGGAACAGGTCCTGCCAATGATTGGTAAAACGGGCAAACTTCAAACCTAATGATCATTTATTTTTTCTTGTTTGGTCAATTATACATATCGAATTTCAAGCTTATTACTCTGTTCATGATTCATGAAGTTTGAATTCTTTCAATACTCATAACATACAACTCATGTACGGTTGAAGTACCAGGACTTAAGAAATGGGAAGCCCTTACTAACCTCTACCCACACTATCGAGGGTATAATTCACTAATCGATGCTTCATTGACAGACAAAGGCGTTGATTTGCTTGTAGTAGATTGATCTGATTCTAGCTCGCTTAATGGCTTTTCCTCTGTTCGACTATGAAGGAAATATGATGGTTGTCGAAGAGGTGATGGGAAAGAAGCAGAGTGACTGTTGAGCATGAGAACTATGGATGCCATGGTAGGTCTGTCAGCTGGATCATCCTGCACAGACAGTACGCCAACATGGAGACATCTGACGACTTGATCTCTTGAGTAAGAATTTTCCAAATTTGGATCCAACACTTTCAATGGCGTTCCATTCGTCCAGTGTTTCCAGGCCTGCACCATTTGCACAAGTAATGATGTTAATTTTCATGCATTAACATAAGAAAACAAAATCAGAATATTTGGTTCATACTACTCACATAGCTGAAAAGGTCGTCTTCACCATTTGATTGACAGAAAGAACTAACTTTCTTGCCACTTATAATTTCAAGAATTAGGACACCAAAACTATATACATCGGACTTTACGGAGAATTGTCCATGCATAGCATATTCTGGAGCCATGTAACCACAACAAACCAGCATCATGGAAACAACATTAATATTAATTATAAGTAAGAGATGCTCACTTGTCTATAAACAATGCAATGCACATAACATCTTTGATTGACAACATTAATCCCCATATACATTCATGCAAGCCTCCTAAAACTATTAGAATGAAATAATATGAGCCTCCTAAACCATTTTTTTTACCTTAACAGTAATTAATTTGTTAGTATAAAAAGAAAAATTGAAGTAACCTATATCTTGATTCTAAAACCATGTCTTTCTCTTACAATAACCTTTTTTGTTGCATAAATGGGCAAACATTAAAAACTTACTATGTGCCGACAACCCTATTTGTGTTTCCTTGGGTTTGATCAACTCCAAAAATCTTTGCCATCCCAAAATCTGAAATTTTTGCATTCATGTCTCCATCTAACAAAACATTACTGGCTTTAAGATCACGATGTATAATTCTAAGTCGAGAATCTTCGTGAAGATAGAGAAGCCCTCGAGCGATCCCTCCAATAATATTATAACGGCTTGACCAATCAAGTCGTTTTTGACTTGCAGGATCTGTACATTCATCAAAACTCAATACTCGGTTAGAATAATCAACTCAAGTCAGATAAATATTTAACTTATTCATTTAATTGAAAAAAAAAAATTCAAATGAACTAAATACTAATATAGAAAAACATTTTAATATAGTTATGTCTTGTTAGTTCATCAACACGTACTCAATGAATTTGCTAATAGCTATTTGCTTTTGGAAACAAAAACAAACTGTAAGATGAACCTTTCCTTAATGTATTTGATCTTCTCTGAAGTGAAATCTTCTTATTGTTTTTGTTTTACTATTTTTGAATAATGAGAAGAAATTCAGTATGCACAGCTATGCATATATAATTAACATATGGGTAAATTCCGAATACTTGAATTGTCCTTCACCCAACCACTAGTGAAAACTAAAGCCTCACAATTCATATCACATGCAAGAAAATTAAACGTATGTTGATAAGGGACAAACCATATAAAAAGTAGTCTAGGCTTTTGTTGGACACAAATTCGTAGACAAGAATCTTTTCCTCTCCTTGCAAGCAAAATCCCAATAGCCTTACAAGATTTCTATGTTGAAGCTTGGCTACTAATATAATCTCAGTTTTAAATTCTTCTTTTCCTTGTCCAGAACTTCTCGATAGCCTCTTCACAGCTATTTCTTGTCCATTAGGAAGTATACCCTGAAAACGTACTTTAACTAGTCATTACAACAATTTACCATTTACAGTTCATATAATCCAAACAACAAAAGCTTCAGCAATGTCAGATTTTGATGCATACAATTATATTGATCATGATCATGTGTACTTAAATGAGTAGAATCCTTACAAAAAGAAGCTAAACAAACAATGAAAACGAATCTTGTACCTTATAAACCGCAACAAATCCGCCTTCACCAAGTTTATTATCATCTGAAAACTTGTTGGTGGCAATTTCAATTGTAGCAAGATCAAATTGCAAGGACTCTACAGTTGTAATATCATTAGCACCTGCACAACAAAACGCTAAATGTGAGTAACTTCAAGTCTAACATTAAGAACATGCAACAGGAATGCACAAATCAACTTATCTTTCGTTTACCATTTTCTTCCTGTATAGCATCGTACTTCTTTCTTGCTCTCCTACTAATAAGAAAGCAGTAGCCGGCAACGAATAGCAGAATCAAGAGAGAAATCGGAATGACAATGGCAATAATTGTCACCGTTGAGATTTGATCTTTTCCTGCATAAACAAAAGTCACTTGGATTGATAATTAAGCTAAAGTGCAGAATGATTTAGAACTAGAGGTACTTCTAATTAAATATACCGAAAGTGTTAGTTAGAATTCTATGCAGTACTAGATAGACAGTCGTGATAAATTAGTTGTGACAAAAGCTTAACCTATATTCTAAAGTTGAAACTAAAAGTAGCTAAGGGCAATGAACAGAGAAACATATATATTTAGTATGATATATACAAAGAACTTCATTAAAATTAAATGGCTAATTTTAGCTCCATTCATTTAGATATGGTGGCCGGTCTAGAACCATATTCTTCGATGCAGACAGGGAAATAATCGACCTACTGCTTGTGATGGCTAATTTCTTAATTAGTCGATTGATATTCTGTATGTATTTTGGACCCTTAAGCTTGTTAAATAAGTCGATTAATTATCGGAAATAAGGGATTTGATTTGTATTTGAAATTATTCAAATATTTGTAAAGCTCTATAAATAGAGCATTGTACTCAAATTGTATTATTAATGAAAGATGTAGCCTATAAGGCTTTAATGTGTGGATGTAGGTTATAGGCTGAACTATCTTAATCTCTGTGTTTTCTATCTTTCCTTTATCTCTCTCCATATTATTATTAGTTTGGGTGGTGAAGCAAGGAATAAAATAAAATTAAAAATGTTGGTATTTTAAGGAGGAAAAAAAGAAAAAAAGAAAAAAAGCCCAAGAAGAGTGTTTGTGGCCCATGGAGCCCATTTCAGGACAATAGTTTG
The DNA here is from genome assembly GCA_028654335.1 of Alnus rubra. Classification (NCBI taxonomy): domain Eukaryota; kingdom Viridiplantae; phylum Streptophyta; class Magnoliopsida; order Fagales; family Betulaceae; genus Alnus; species Alnus rubra. The sequence continues at coordinate 134,510 of JAJPGS010000324.1, forward strand.
CCCCATTCTAAGCCGATGTCCAAATTTTGGCCAAAGTAGCTGATGTCGGCCAAACAGACACCGATGTCAAAATACTTAATAGATAAAAATTCTTTGAGATAACTGTTAATTTGTATCTCCTACATTAAGAGATTTAGATAATTTGATTATTTGAAATTAAGAGATTTGATTTGTATTTTAAATTATTTAAACATTTGTAAAGCTCTATAAATAAGCATTTGTACTTAAATCATATTATCAAAAATAGATGTTGCCTATAAAACTTTAACGTGTAGATGAAACATTTTAATCACTATATATATTTTCTCTCTTTCCTTGGTCTTTCTTTATATTATTATTAATTTCTATAAAGTTGACCGACTTTCAATAAAACGAAGTAGAAAAGGCGTAACCCACTTGGTCGTGACCTTTCCCACCTGGCATGAGTGATTGTACCTAATTTTCCCAATCTTCTAAGATGTGAATGGCTAGGATAGAGTGATACTTCCCCCCGCCCCAAATTCTCTTTTTCTTCTCAGAAAACAGAGTATCAAAAATTCATTCCTTCGTAATTAAAATCAAAGAGCATTCATACTTTAATAATACTTTCGTAATATTAAAGTATTGATTAAATAATTAAATGGGATAAATATATTTTAGCCCCCTAAACTACCATCCTTTCTCCGGATGGCCCCCCAAACTACCAATACTTAGATTCTGGCCCCCCAAACTACCACTTTCTGATTTTTTGGCCCCATCCGTCTATTTATGCCGTCAATTCTAACAGAAATTGGCCAAAAACCCGAAAATACCCCTCCCTTAACAGTGGGAATTTCAAAGTATAGGAGGGGTATTTTCGGATTTCTGTTTAGAATTGATGGCATAAATGGACGGATGGGGCCAAAAAATCAGAAAGTGGTAGTTTGAGGAGCCAGAATCTAAGCATTGGTAGTTTGGGGGGCCATCTGGAGAAATGGTGGTAGTTTGGGAGGCTAAAATATATTTATCCCTAATTAAATTTATTTATACTTATCAACTTAAACTTTTAAGTTAAGTGATGATTTACCACGTAAATCAAAATCTTTAGAATAAAAAAACACCTTAAAAGTTATTAAGTAAGATAACTTCACTTAAGGGTATCGAACTATAGGCCTACTTGACTTAAAGGTACTAGATTTTAAAACGTCTGAAACTAAAGTATTTAATTTTTCAAACGTCTCAATTATAGGTATTTCGTTAGGATTTTAAATTCCGTCAAAATTCTCAAAATACCTTTTGTTTAGGAAAAAAAAATTGTTAAGATTTAGGTGTTGGTCAGAATTTAACAGAATTTACAAAAATACCCATGCCTAAATCTTTGAAAATTTTTAAAACTTTTTTTTTAAAAAAATAAATACATGAGTATTTTTGAAATTTTGACAGAATTTTAAAGCAAATCCTGACAGAATATCTGTAATTGAGACGTTTTGAAAATTGAATACCTTATTTTAAGATGCTTTGAAGTTCAATATCCTTAAGTCAATTAGGGCGATAGTTCGGTACCTTTAAACGATAGTTCAATACCCTTAAAAGCTTACTCCCCAACGTTATGAAAATAACATCGAATCTTACATTTTTTTAATTTATTTTTTATTATTTTTTTTTAATACAAGGGTATCCTGGTTCACCTTAATGGCCGAGCAATACTTTTTGTTACCTGACCCACACATAGTGGTAGGCTTCTGAGCGTAGAGGCCAAGTCAAGATTCGAAGTCTAAACCCCTAGCCCCATCCCCAGTATCATTCTAGGAATGAAACCTTTAATCGCGAGCTATGCTCAGGTGATTGGCTCCAAAGGAGAGGTAGCACCTAGATGAGTCTCGAACTCGAGATTTCAATGGATGATATCACTAGAAGCAGCAAGCTTCAACCACTAGGCCACCCCCTTATGGTTAATCTTATATTTATTTTCATTTGTCATTTTATTTGAAGTACTGTCACGTCAAATAATGTGAACTGAGAAATGATTTTTGAACATCTCTTATATATTTTTTGTACATTATTTTTTAAATTAATTATTAAATTTGTAAGACCTACAAAGATCTACATGTAGATTTTACAAATTTAATGGTTGATTTAGAAATATAATACACAAATCTAAGATGAGCATGTAACTTGTCTACGTGAACTTAGGAGTAAGTAGCACTCATAAAAGATAAAAGAGAGGGAAAAAAACTCTACCTTTAGGAGTTACCGATCCAGGAGGTGGAGGAACAAGTGCTGGAGTAGAAGGTGTTGGGGCCGATGTGTTTGATGATTCGTAAAACGGGTACACTTCAAACCTGACATTACAACTAGGAAATAGAACTCTGCCTCCTTGCTTTCCCCCACAACAACCTGGCAAACTCGCTATCGCTCTTTGGAGACAGCTATTACAATCAGATCCCGAGAGGTCCGGCGTGCATTGGCCAAGGGTGTGCAGTGTTTGCAACGTTGTGAAATTCGCTTCTTTCGTTCCAAACTTTTTGGCAACAGACCCAACTTTTGAAATCCCGCTTGCCACGTCGTTCATCGTTGTCCTCACCAGTTGGTCAAACCGGCTTGGCTCCGATATATTAATCGTGTTTGACAAGTAAATGCCAGGGTCAGTGACCATGCTGGAGAAGAAGTATTGTTTTGCGTAGCGTAACATGCAGTATTCGTACCAAGCCACGGCGTCTTTTGCATTGGGGCACCGTTCAACTACGTCTTCAGTTGCCCCGGAAACCCAGTCTCGGCATTCGTTGGCGGAGATGTCGCCGCGGCAGAGAAAGAGGCCGTAGACCGTGTCGATGGAGTTCGACGAAGAGGCGGTGGTATTGTAGAACCCTGTGCTGCTTGTGGCGTTGGAGGTGAGGGAAGCAAGGAGGCGATTGAGGTTTGATTGGTACATGCTGTTGTTGGTGAAAGTGGTTGTGTTTGGGCATACATGGTAGAGGTAAGTTGCAGCAGCTTCAGTTTCGGTTTGGCTAAGAAAGGTGATCATCAAGGAGAAGACCAAAGGGATCGTCATGCAGAAGTTGAAGCAGGGCAATCCCATTATAGAGACCAACGTCATGCTCTTAATTTGCAGCTATGGGGCTTGAGAAAATTTGATAGGTTAATTAGGATCAGTATGCCAAATGAAGATTTCCGAAGACATATACCAATAAACAAATTAACATTAATTCGGATCCATTGACGCGTGCTAGTCAATAAAGCAAGTCAAGCTACCTTGTTTTGAACGAGGAAAGATGTGACAGTGGAAAAGACCTTCGCTGTCAAAAGTAGGAAAAAAAATCTCGTGGCTGGACCTGGAATTATGCTTGAAGTATCCTGGAAATTTCATTTCAAAATTTTTTTTTTCTCAAAATTCCACATTTTTCAAAAGAATAATTATTCAATGCCACCTAAATATACAACTTTTCATCACTTTGTCTATGTGGCAAAATGGTCCCTCACTACTTTTTGAATTTTTTTATTTTTTAAAAATAAATTAAAGTGAGGGACCACCTTGCCACATAGACAAGGTAGTGAAAAGTTGTATATTTAGATGGTAGTGAATCATTACTCTTTCCAAAAATACATGCTACGTACCAATTTTTATCCCAATATACTATGGTCCATTGGGTAGACTAGAGATGAATGAACTGTGAGATATATGGCGGTTATTTTAGTTACTTAATATGTTAATATATATATTCGTTATTAATATTTCAAAATAAAAACTAATTGATTATTTATCTCAATTTTTTTTTAAAATATAGATTTATTGTGAAAGTTGAGGGAAAAGGGGAGAAAATTAAGAGAGAGAAGGGAAAAGAGGGGAGAGAAAAAAAAAAAAAAAGAAGCCTAAAATGTGTTAAGAGTAAACTTATATATATATATATATGAAAGTTTACTGTACAAAATGGATTGAGAAGCACTATTTTTAAACATTTGTTGAAATGATAAAATAGCTCATAATAACTATTGAGGAAAATTTCACAGACCCTCCTCAAATTACCTAATGATTGTTTGTTTTTTTTTTTTTGTTTGGTCAATTATACATATCGAATTTCAAGCTTATTACTCTGTTCATGATTCATGAAGTCTGAATTCTTTCAATACTCATAATATACGACTCACGTACGGTTGAAGTACCATGACTTAAGAAATGGGAAGCCCTTACTACCCTCTACCCATACTATCGAGGGTATAATTCACTAATTGATACTTCATTGACAGACAATGGCGTTGATTTGCTTATAGTAGATTGATCTGATTCCAGCTCATTTAATGGCTTTTGCTCTGTTCGACTATGAAGGAAATATGACGGTTGTCGAAGAGGTGAGGGCAAAGAAGCAGAGTGACTGTTAAGCATGAGAACTATGGATGCCATAGTGGGTCTATCAGCTGGATCGTCCTGCACAGACAGTACGCCAATATGAAGACATCTGATAACTTGATCTCTTGAGGAAGAATTTTTCAAATTTGGATCCAACATGTTTAAGGGTGTTCCATCCGCCCAATGTTTCCAGGCCTGCGCCATTTGCACAAGTTATGATGCATGTTAATTTGCATTAACATAGGAAAACAAAATTAGAATATTTGGTTCATACTACTCACATAGCTGAAAAGGTTGTCTTCACCCTCTGATTGATAAAAAGAATTGACTTTCTTGCCACTTATAATTTCAAGAATTAAGACACTAAAACTGTACACGTCGGACTTTACGGAAAACTGTCCATTCATAGCATATTATGGAGTCATGTAACCACTACAAACTAGCATCATAGAAACAACAATATTAATTATAAGTAGGACATGCTCATTTGTTTATGGACAATGCAATGCACAAAACATCTTTGATTGACAACATTAATCCACACATACATTCATGCAAGCCTCCTAGAACATTTTTTTACCTTAACTGTAGTTAACTTGTTAGTGTGTGTATATATATATATATATTTGAATTAACCTATCTTGATTCTAAAACCATGTCTTTCTCTTACAATAACTTTTTTTGTTGCATAAATGGGCAAACATTAAAAACTTACTGTGTCAACAACCATACTTGGTGTTTTCTTGAGTTTGATCAACTTCAAAAATCTTTACCATTTCAAAATCTGAATGTTATCAATGTTCAAATTATCACTATATTGAGAATGTCCTCTCAAACTTTTAATTGGAGTAATATCTTCTAAACTATCAAAAAATTGTTAATATTTCCTAAAGCCAACAAAAAGACAAAATTAATCTTACCATTTTTTTTTTGATAAAATAAAAATAGCCCTATAAATTAAAATTATTAAAAAAATAATTTTTTTTTAAAAGGAAAATCTTAATTTCTTTTAAAAAAAAAATAATAATTAAAAAAAACTCTTAAATTTTTCTTTTAATTTAAAAAAAAAACGAAAAAACTTTTTTTTTTTTTTAATTTTGAATTTGGCCGCCCTTGATTTTTATGTCTTTCTTTTTTTAATTTTTTTTAGGTTTATTTTTCTCATATTGAATTTTTTATTTTATTTTTGAATTTTTTATTATTTTATTAAGAGTATTTTCATCATTGAGAAAACAATGACAATTTTTTGTAATTTGGAATGAACTTTATTTAAAAGAATAGACAATTAAGTGGTAGTTTAAACATTGAAAAAAGATGTAACATTTTCCTTTTCCTTAAAAATTAATAATAATAATAATAATAATAATAATTATAATAATAATATATTCAATTTCTTCGCATTATAAAATAAAATAAAGAAAATTCTTTACTAATAAAAATTTTAAAACTCTTTTTACTTTTACATAACATCAATCGATTCATTCCCCTCTATTCTCTGTATTTCCTTTGGATTTCTTTCAGCAATATATGGTAGCACATGCTATCTATTAAAAAAAAAAAAAACACTTTTTACCAACTGCCGATAACATTAATGATCAGCAATCATGCAGTATTCATCAAGCTAGTATGTGTGAGGAAAATAAAAATGTTAAATTTATTAAAAACAACAAAATTAATTTTACAAGCCGGCATAATAGATTAATAGTTTTTCTTTTTGCTATATAATAGATTAATATATAGTTGACTCATCAAATGGTACTACCATTCTTCGCTCCACCACTTGTTTCAACATCATCAAAAATATTTTATTGCATCATTTTAAAATTATTTGACATTATATAATTCATTATATAGGGTAAAATAAAATAAAATCTAAAAGAGTAAATTTTTTCTCAATTTCACCTAAAGGCTGGCAATTCAAATTAGTTGGTTATGTTCAAATGACCTGTCAACTTATTAAAAGTTAACTCGAACACGATTCATTTAGTTCAACAAATAAACCCATTTTAATTCTAACACGATCCGCTTGACCTGTTTAAACTTAAACACATCATGTTTAACCATTTTGACCAAAACACGACCTGCTTAACTTGTTTGGCCCGTTTCAACTTGTATTTATTATATATATAATTTCGTAAACGGGTTAAACAGGTCGACATGTTTATAATCCAAATTTGTTTATGCCAAATTCTAACATTTTAACTGTTAAGATGATTATATTTAATGTGAAACTGTGAAAAAAATGAAGAAGATTCGATCTGGTCAGAGTTGTGGAAAATTTGATATATAAATGTAAATGAATAGGACAAGAAGGTCAAGATCACTATCCTATATTACCTATCGATGGCGTTCGAGAGAGAAAGACATGAGTGGTGTAGATGCCAACTGTTAGAATAAGGTGAGATATGTTAACCATTACAACAAGAGCAAAAATATGCCCATGAACACTTAACCAGAAAACAACAAAACCAAAGCTGAAAACCACCCAGCAACCTTACAACAAAGAAAACAAACAACAACCAACTGGTATTACACCAGCTGGTCAGTATCTAAGTTTCAACAATGACAAATTCTAATGTTTTCTCTGTATTTCTTGAACTTCTCCTTGCCTGAAATTTGAGACCGGACTTTCCAAAAAATAGACTTTAAGATCTACTCCTCAATTTTCGATTGTCCATTATGTTTGATAGCATTTCTAACACGCTAGATATCATGCACAGTAAAGCTCAAAATCAAACCGCACCTAACACCCAACAAAGAATTTGTTTTTGTCCAGCAATCATTTTTTATATTTTATGTCAAGACGCTTTAGATTTGACCATTCTTTTTATAAAGTCATTTATGTGGTAGTTCATAAAGGGATAAAATAATTAAGAGTATATAATAAATCAATTTTTTAATTATTTTACTGATTATATAAATATTTTTATAGTAAAAATTATAATAATCCTAATACGGTAAAACCACTCTTTTTCGTTTTTTTTATTTAAATAACATTTCACTTATATCTGTCTAGTCAGATTTAGTAGGAATTGTCAACATGTACGTGAAGTTGCACTCAGTCCACATCGATATAATAATAGTTGATTTTGATTTACAGGGCTAATATATAATAAGAGAAATTGCATATTACCCAAGAAAGTATATTGTATCTAATATTATTGACAATCGTAGGTTGCAGATGGTTTCGTTAACATTATGCCAACAATGTGAACTAGCCGTAAATTTATTGAAGAATTTCTCATTTCCGCATCTTGCTTGGCCCCTTGGGCCTTGGGACTTCGCTATATTGAATAGTAGAGAGTTTAAAGGCCTTATTTCGAAGCCCACTCTAACTTGGATTTGTTTTCAAAAATTCAAAAACCCTTGCAAAGTTGGACTTTTGGCCCACTACCATGCATTTCTGTTTTGAGCTAGTTTTGCAATTGTGTGTTTGGCAAAGATTTTATAGGTGATAATTTTTTTTTTTTTTTTTTTTTTTTTGTTTAGTAGCAGTAAGAAGTGATTAATATGATATAAAGTTTTTTTTTTAAGGAAAAATGAAATTTTTTGTTTTGTAATGATTTTTTTTTAAAAAAAGTAAAAATATATATATATATATATATTGATGTGATATAAAAAGTTATAATATTTTAAAGTTGATTTTTTTTTTTTTTTTAGAGAAAAGTGGGGGTGAGAAAATTTCAAATGAAATTGATACTATTCATTATATGGTCAGGATTAAAGTTAATGTATTTAATAGTGTACATAATTTTACATAGTTAAATTTTTTAAAGACTTTTCAATTTTGACTTCATATACACTGTTAGATGAGTAATTTTACATATACATTAAATGTCCATAAAAAAATGAGGTGACTTTTAAAATCACCGTTTGATCAAAATCATTATTTGAATAATCACATGCCCAATGATGATTTTAAAAGCCAACTCATTTTTTAATGGATACTTCATGAATACTCTTATTAGATACACCAACCTCAAATACTGACATTTCATTAAATGAAAATAGAAATGATCTTATTTCGTGGAGAAATGAGTTACCAAACAGAGCCAATTATTATCTTTGGGCTTCACACATGACTTCGACACTCTTAGCTGTCCCACCTTCACCCAGCCCGCCTGAATGTTTTTGTTATGTTTCATTAACGAACAATCCACCTACTAAATAAAGAAAGAAAAATAATTTTTGCACAACATGACACATTGGTGGAAGTTATGTTGTACATGCATAACTCCCACCAATGTGTCATGTTGTACACCTTTATGGTGTGCAACTAACACATCCCAATAAGAAATTAAATGCTAATTGCTACACTAATCGAGGTGGAGGAACAGATGATCCATGACGTGGACGAACAGGTCCTGCCAATGACTGGTAAAATGGGTAAACTTCAAACCTAATGATCATTTGTTTTTTCTTGTTTGGTCAATTATACATATCGAATTTCAAGCTTATTACTCTGTTCATGATTCATGAAGTTTGAATTCTTTGTATACTCATAACATACAACTCACGTACGGTTGAAGTACCATGACTTAAGAAATGGGAAACCCTTACTACCCTCTACCCACACTATCGAGGGTATAATTCACTAATCGATGCTTCATTGACAGACATTAGCGTTGATTTGCTTGTAGGAGATTGATCTGATTCCAGCTCGTTTAATGGCATTTCCTCTGTTCGACTATGAAGGAAATATGATGGTTGTCGAAGAGGTGATGGCAAAGAAGCAGAGTGACTGTTAAGCATGAGAACTATGGATGCCATGGTGGGTCTGTCAGCTGGATCGTCCTGCACAGACAGTACGCCAACATGGAGACATCTGATGACTTGATCTCTTGAGTAAGAATTTTCCAAATTTGGATCCAACACTTTCAACGGCGTTCCATATGTCCAGTGTTTCCAGGCCTGCACCATTTGGACAAGTAATGATGTTAATTTGCATGCATTAACATAGGAAAACAAAATCAGAATATTTGGTTCATACTACTCACATAGCTGAAAAGGTTGTCTTTCACCATTTGATTGATAGAAAGAACTGACTTTCTTGCCGCTTATAATTTCAAGAATTAAGACACCAAAACTATACACATCAGACTTTACGGAGAACTCTGTCCATACATAGCATATTCTGGAGCCATGTAACCACTACAAACCAGCATCATGGAAACAACAATATTAGTTATAAGTAAGACATGCTCACTAGTTTATAAACAATGCAATGCACATAACATCTTTGATTGACAACATTAATCCACATATACATTCATGGAAGCCTCCTAAAACTATTAGAATGAGAGAATATGAGCCTCCTAAAACATTTTTTTTACCTTAACAGTAATTAATTTGTTAGTACAAAAAGAAAAATTGAAGTAACCTATCTTGATTCTAAAACCATGTCTTTCTCTTACAATAACCTTTTTTGTTGCATAAATGGGCAAACATTAAAAATTTACTATGTGCCGACAACCCTATTTGTGTTTCCTTGAGTTTGATCAACTCCAAAAATCTTTGCCATTCCAAAATCTGAAATTTTTGCATTCATATCTCCATCTAACAAAACATTACTGGCTTTAAGATCACGATGTATAATTCTAAGTCGATAATCTTCGTGAAGATAAAGAAGCCCTCAAGCGATCCCTCCAATAATATTATAACGGCTTGACCAATCAAGTCGTCGTTGACTTGCAGGATCTGTACATTCATCAAAACTCAATACTCGGGTTAGAATAATCAACTCAAGTCAGATAAATATTTAACTTGATCATTTAATTGAAAAAAAAAAAATCAAATGAACTAAATACTAATATAGAAAAACATTTTAATATAGTTATGTCTTGTTAGTTCAACAACACGTACTCAATGAATTTGCTAATAGCTATTAATTTGCTTATGGAAACAAAAAACAAACTGTAAGATGAACCTTTCTTAAATGTATTTGATCTTCTTTGAAGTGAAATCTTCTTATTGTTTTTGTTTTACTTTTTTTGAATAATGAGAAGAAATTAATTCAGTACGCACATCTATGCATATGTGATTAACATATGGGTAAATTCCGAATACTTGATTTGTCCTTCACCCAAACACTAGTGAAAACTAAAGCCTCACAATTCATATCACATGCAAGAGAATTAAACATATGTTGATAAGGGACAAACCATATGTGGATGCGATTTTTAGCTCGGTGACGTGGCAGCCTCCGATTCGTCCCTTCACATATAACCTACAACAAAGCAAAGATCCGCTGGGGATTGGCCGGCGGAGCCTCCTCCGACGCCCAAGTTAGTTGGAAGTGTGAGAGAGAAAAATGATCATTATATTCGATGAGATGCATACCTCTTAGATGATGTGTATATATAAGCTCCATTTTACTGTTGATGCATAACAAAAATCTTATTATTGTACAGTGTGAACAGTGACGGGTAAAGTGTGTAGATATCAGGCATGGTGCTCCATACCGACTTCTAACTTGATTTGACAAGTGCCAAGTGATGTGAATTTTAAATGTACTCGCAAGTGCACGAATCGTTTGCAGTTAATGGATTGCAAGTGCGAGGTCGATCCCACAGGGAATTGCGTTTTTGCAAACAAAATTTAAATCCAAATTAATTTAATCCTAACCTAGTTCCAAAAATTAAGAGATTGTTTTTGTGAATAAAAATCAAAAGCATAAACAAAATTAACTAGAGTGAATGTAATCAAATAAAAAAAAGGCACTAAGGTATCGGAATCCGCACTCACAAACTCATAGTAACATATTCTCATGATCAATAATATTTTCCAAAGTTCTCACAATAAAATCTTAAGTATGTTTTACTTTTGCTTCAAATAATTAATCAAAACCATCCCATGTATCTATTCTTTACCCAAATCACAAAAGAAATCCAATTTAAATTAAATCATCAAGTGTATCCGTAAATCACAGCAAAATATCCAATTTAAATCAAAACATCAATTGTATCCGTAGAATAAATCACAAGGGATATCCAATTTTTTTAAACAAAGAAAACCAAGCACAATCAATTCTATGGAACTATCCTAAATCATCAAATGTATCCTTGAATCACAAAAGATATCCAAGAATCATTCCACAAAATTGAATTAAAGTAAAACAATTGAAAATCAAACTCATTAAAATTGGAAAATATTACATCACATGAGAATATTGTTGCTAATCATAAGTGAGGCTTCATCCTCAACCTTAGTTGAGAATTTAGCCTCTCATGGCTAAAAGTAACATGCTAACTTGAATTGAAAACATTAAAAATTAAAAGAACTTACAAGAAAAATTGTTGCAAGAAGACACCAAAATTTTGCTCTAGCCTCACACACCTTTTTCTTAAAGCTTAGAGGTCTATTTATAGGGAGAAAACAAATCCTAGAAGCTCTAGAATTCCTAGAAAAATCGGAGGTTAATCTCCTAGTTTGAGTAGGAGACTCAAAACACATTCCAAGAAGGAAAAGGACTCCAAATCCGTCCAAATTTGTGGTATTTTATTGCGAGACACTTTTGGCATAGGAAATGTCCGAATTAGGAAAATCCTATTTCATAAGGATTTGTAGAAAATTGAGCTAGCTTTCCAACGCCGCTTGATTCACTTCAATCGGATATTTGAGTTGAAAGTTATAGCCAAAATACTATAACATGTGCAGAATTTGAATTCTAATCCGATTTTGATTCCAATTAGAGAAATTCCGATTTAGTCCTCTCCTTGATTTGATTGAACATAACCACATCATCTAGGTCTTCTCAAAATGTGCTTTCTTTCACCATAAAGCTATTGTTTTCTCTCAATGACCTGCAAAATACTAAAATACCAAAACTAACAAAAAAACATTAGAAAATAACAAAACTAAAGGTTTAGTAAATGCAAATTAAGGGGTCTACATATGCAATATTTGGCACTCATCACCAAGATCCTAATAAATGTTAAAGATCATGGTCATTCCCGACCAACCATATAATCCCGAGACCTGGATAATTCCCGACCAAACATACATTCCCGACCAAGTGTATATTCTCGACCAAGCGTATATTCTCGACCAAGTGTATATTCTCGACCAAGTGTATAACCCGAGTAGTCATTCCCGACAGAGTATATAATCCGACACGTGTACTACCCGAGTGGGGAATAATAATTTCCCAACACCATATAAAAAGTAGTCGAGGCTTTTGTTGGGCACAAATTCGTAAACAAGAATCTTTTCTTCTCCTTGCAAGCAAAATCCCAATAGCCTTACAAGATTTCTATGTTAAAGCTTGGCTACTAATATAATCTTGGTTTTAAATTCTTCTTTTCCTTGTCCAGAACTTCTCGACAGCCTATATATTCACAGGTATTTCTTGTCTATTAGGAAGTATACCTTGAAAATGTACTTTAAGTACTAGTCATTACAATTTACCATTTACAGTTCATATAATCCAAACATCAAAAGCTTCAGCAATGTCGGATTTTGATGCATACAATTATATTGATCATGATCATGTGTACTTAAATGAGTAGAATCCTTACAAGAAAAAGCTAAACAAACAATGAAAACGAATCTTGTACCTTATAAACCACACCGAATCCGCCTTCACCAAGCTTATTATCATCTGAAAACTTGTTGGTGGCAATTTCAATTGTAGCAAGATCAAATTGCAAGGACTCTACAGTTGTAATATCACTAGCAGCTGCACAACAAAACGCTAAATGTAAGTAACTTCAAGTCTAACATTAAGAACTACAAGAATGCACAAATCAAATTATCTATCGTTTACCATTTTCTTCCTGTATAGCATCGTACTTTTTTCTTGCTCTCCTACTAATAAGAAAGCAGTAGCCGGCAACGAATAGCAGAATCAAGAGAGATATCGGAACGACAATGGCAATAATTATCCCCGCTGAGATTTGATCTTTTCCTGCGTAAACAACAGTCACTTGGATTGATAATTAAGCTAAAGCGCAGAATGATTTACAATTAGAGGTACTTCTAATTAAATATACCAAAAGTGTTAGTTAGAATACTATACAGTACTAGATAGACAATCTTGATTAATTAGTTGTGACAAAAGCTTAACCTATATTCTAAAGTTGAAACTAAAAGTAGCTACGGGCAATGAACAGAGCAACATATATATTTGGTATGATATATACAAAGAACTTCATTAAAATTAAATGGCTAATTTTAGCTCCATTCATTTAGATATGGTGGCCGGTCTAGAACCAATGAACCATATTCTTTGATGCAGACAGGGAAATAATCGACCTACTGCTTGTGATGGCTAATTTCTTAATTAGTCAATTGATATTCTGTATGTATTTTGGACTCTTAAGCTTGTTAAATTAGTTGATTAATTATCTTAAATTAAGGGATTTGACTTGTATCAGAAATTATTCAAATATCTATGAAGCTTTAAAAATAAAGCATTGTACTCAAATCGTATTATTAATGAAAGATATAGCCTGTAAGACTTTAATGTATGGATTTATGTCATAGGCCGAACCACTTTTTATTTTTTTATATTTTTTTTTGGTTACTTATATTATGTTTCGGATTGATTTCAATCAGTCATGAAAACCCCTTTGTTTCTTTTATTGATTTCCTTTAATTTTTTGTTTGTTATTTAAAAAAAAAAGAAAAAGAAAATGCCAGTGGCAAATGGCAATCTAGTCTGTCCCAAGGCCTAACATTAGATCTCTAGATCTCTTTTGTTCTCCGTCCTTTTCTCTTTTTTCTTTTTCTTATTTTTTTCTTTTTATTTTTTTTCTCCTTTTCTTTCCACACGTGATAAGTTAATTAAGCTAAGCTCTTTGCATTCGTCTCATTATTTTCTTTTCCTTTAATCATTACAGAGGAATATTTGTTGTGCTATTCACAATCTTTAACAGATTGAAAGAAGTGTGTTTCAAGGAGTGAAGAAAAAAAAGGAAAAAAAAATTAGTAGTTTGTGTGGTGAAGCAAGGCATGAAAAAAAAATAAAAAATGTTGGTGTTCCCAGGAGGAAAAAATAAATAAAATAGCCCAAGAAGCATATGTGTGGCCCATGGAGCCTATTTCAGTCCCATAGTGCCCTGTTTCGATCAAAAGAAGTCGATATCCAAATTTCGGTCAAAGTAGTTGATGTCAGCCAAACAATCGTCCATGTCAAAATACTTAAAGGATAAAAATATTTTGAAATAACTGTTAATTTGTATTTTATAAATGAAGAGATTTAGATGATTTGATTATCTGAAATTAAGAGATTTGATTTGTATTTTAAATTATTTAAACATTTGTAAACCTCTATAAATAAGCATTTGTACTTAAATCATATTATCAATGCTTTTTTTAAAAAAAAATAAAAAAATCATATTATAAAAAAATTTATAACTTATAAAATTTTAACGTGTAGATATAAGTTATTGACAAAAACATCTTAATCTCAATGTTTTCACTCTTTCCTTCGTCTTTCTTTATATTATTATTAATTTCTATAAAGCTGGCCGACTTTCAATAATTAACAAAGTAGAAAAGGGGTAAACCACTTAATTGGTCGTGACCTAACAGCATCGGATCAAACAGCATTTATACTTTAGTAATGTTAATATATTATTAAATAATTAAATTTATCTCTTTTTATCTATTTAACTTTTTTAGTTAAGCGGTTATTTATCACATAAGCCAAAATCTTTTGGAAAAAAAAAACCCATGAAAGTCGCTAAATTTAAAAGCTCACTCCCCATTGTCCCCAACGTTAAAAATAGCATCGGATCTTACATTTACTTTCATTTATTACTTTTTTCAATTTAATTTTTAATGTAGCACTCATGAAAGAGAAAAGAGAAGGGAAAAAACTCTGCCTTTGGATGTTGTTACTGATCCAGGAGGTGGAGGAACAAGTGGTGGAGTAGAAGGTGTTGGCGCCGATGTGTTTGATGACTGGTAAAACGGGTACACTTCAAACCTGACGTTACAACTAGGAAACAGAACTCTGGCCCCTTGCTTTCCCCCACAACAAACCGGCAGATATGCTATGGCGATCTGGAGGCAGCTACGGCAATCGGAACCTGACAGTTCGGCCGTGCATTGGGCAAGGGAGTACAGCGTTTGCAACGCTGTGAAATTCGCTTCTTTCGTCCCAAACTTCTTGGCCCCAGACCCAACATTTGAAACCCTACTTGCCAAGTCGTTCATCGTTGTCCTCACCAGCAGGTCAAACCGGCTTGGCTCCGATATATTAACTGCATGTGTTCCACAAGTAAATGCCAGGGTAGGTGACCATGCTGGAGAAGAAGTATTGTTTTGCGTAGCGTAACATGCAGTATTCATACCAAGCCACGGCGTCTTTTGCCTTGGAGCAGTGTTCAACTACGTCTTTAGTTGCGCTGGAAACGTAGTCTCGGCATACGTCGGTGGAGACGTCGCCGCGGCAGAGGAAGAGGCCGTAGACCGTGTCGACGGAGTTCGGCGAAGAGGCGGTGGTGTTGTAAAACCCTGTGCTGCTTGTGGCGTTGGAGGTGAGGGAAGCAAGGAGGCGATTGAGGTTTGGCTGGTAGGTGCTGTTGGCGGTGAAAGTGGTTGTGTTTGGGCATTCATGGTAGAGGTAAGTTGCAGCAGCTTCAGTTCCGGTTTGGCTAAGAAAGGTACGGTGATCATAAAGGAGAAGACCAAAAGGGTCGTCATGCAGAGGTTGAAGCAAGGCAATCCCACTATAGTGACCAACGCCATGCTCTTAATTTGCAGCTATGGGGTTTGAGAAAATTTGATAGGTTAATTAGGATCAGTACGTATGCCAAATGAAGATTTCCGAAGATATATACCAATACACAAATTAACATTAATTCGGATCCATTGATGCGTGCTTGCGCGTCAATAAACCAAGTCAAGCTACGTTCTTGTTAACAGGGAAAGATGTGACATTGGAAAAGACCTTTGCAGTCTCAAAAAGTATGAAAACAATTAAATGTGGTGGCTGGACTTGGAATTATGCTTGAAGTATCCTGGAAATTTCATTCCAATTTGGGAAGACAAAAAGGTTTTCAAAATTTCACATTTTTCAAAAACACATGCTATGGACCAAATTTGAGCCCAATATATGGTCCATTGGCCGGGTAGACTAGAGATGACTGAACTAGGAGTAATGATAGGCGAAGCCGTCCCTTACCCGGCCCTTTCCTACGTAAAAAGAGCCATTCAGCTTTTAATATATATATTTTTTTCATTTAAAAAAAAAAAAAAAAAGCAAATATCTGATTTTGAAAAAGCGCAGTGCGTCTTCTATACCCATTTTTTTGTCCCCAAAACCTATTTTCCCCCCAAATCTTTCCCTCCCTCTCTCTCTCCATCCCCTCTCCTCAACCCCACTGAGAACCCACCACCGTCGACGACTCACGAGCCCGCCACTCCACTGTGCTGCCACGCAGCAGGAACAAAAAGCATTTCCCCCAAAATTTCCCCACGTTTCGCCCCACAGGCCACCGGCGCTCTCCCTCCACGACGACCCATCTCCATCTATTCCCACCGAACAGATCCGACGAGCCCAACCATCAAAAGAGGTAAGGTTTTCTCTTCTTTCTTTCTTTTTTTCTTTTTTTTTTTTTAATTTTTTTTTTATTTTCCCTCTCCTTTGGTAGTAAAGATCTCGTTTTTCCACTTGTTTTTGGATCTAGAATCTCAGTTCCCTCCACGACAACCCATCTCCATCTCTTCCCACTGTACAGATACGACGAGCCCAGCTGAACTACCATCACCGTCGACGAGCCTAGCCATCAAGAGGTAAGGTTTTCTCTATTTTATTATTTTTTTTTTTTCCTCTCCTCTGGTAGTAAAGATCTCGTTTTTCCACTTGTTTTTGGATCTAGAATCTCAATTCCATTATTCTCAATATAGTTGTGTTTGAAACTCAGATCTGTATTTTTCGTTAATTGGTTATGCTGTGGTAGATTGTTGGCTCTGCTTGGTGTTTGTTTAGGCCTTTTCTTTGTTTCAACCTATTAGTTGTTTTTGGCTTGTAGTTGTTACTCTTTTCTTTTCTGCAGAATTTTTGCATTTTGTATTCTTTGATTGTATCTTGATTATTGCAGCCCTTGAGCAGTTCCTTGAAGATGATGTAAGAATTTGGTTTTTGCTCCCATGTTTTTTTTATTATATCTTGGCATGGTAATTACCCCGTCACTTTTTTTGCAATCCACATTTCTTGCTTCTCCTCCCTGCCACCAAAGTTGCCAAAAATTGAAATACGTAATTGATTCCCATGGCTATATATATAGCACTGAAAGCTCCCATTTTTAGCCAATTCTGATTCTCAATTTAAGAAGCTAACATTCGTATTGTTGGAAAATTTATATATTGTACTGAAATGATGCAATCTACATGTTTGAATTTCGCATATTTATCATCTTCAAAGACATTGCATCTCCAACTCTAGTTATCTCATTCTCTATTTTGATTGCCTCGTTTCTTAAATTATCTATTTGTTGGCCCAAAATGCTATCCAGTAATGTTTTGTGCCAAACCTGCTCCCTTTTGGGTTTAATTTTTTTCTGGGCTAGGTTACTAAAATGTATCTTCTATGTTGCTTTCCAAAATCCATCTGAGTTTGATTAGACTTAGGAAAAATGATGAGTGATGCAGTGCATATGCACTATTTCGTCTTCCTTTCCAACAATGGTTGGTGGTTCCGTGTTGACTAATTGCCTTTAGAGAGATCAACCACGTTCATATTATTTGTTTATTCAAGTTGTTCTTTATAAATTTTCTTCAAAAACTTGGTTCTCTTCAATCTGGTGAAAACTTGCTGACTTTGTATTATTCATCTCAACTTTACGAGGCTCTATTCTTGGAGTTAAATTTCTAGATCCCCTTGCTGGAGTTATTGTCTCAGGCATGACCCTAAAGACTTACATATACATATAATAAATACAAGAATAGAGAGATGGGGTTATTACCAGTTGGTGAAAATGAAAGAGAGAAATGGGAAATGAAGGGAAACGAAGCTTAATGTTGGAAAGGTCTTGGGGAAATATAATTGATCTCATCCACTTCCATTTTTAACACCTATTCTTCTTCTTCTTCTTTTTTCTTCTTTTTTAATTCATTTCTGCTATGTTTTTGGTGAATAATCTCTTGCTGATATGAATCAAATCCTTTTTGTGTTTAATTTTTTTTTTTTTTACTATTGCAAGTCCATTAATTTTTTTGGAAAATTATGTTTAATATTCTGTTTTAGGTTCACATTTCCCTTATACTTGGGTAATTGGCTGGCCTTTCCATTTGATTCTTGAGATTTCCCAACTTGTCTGGCCTCTTTCCATTTTGATTAATTGACTCTCAAGTATTTTTTGAAGCTTGAAGAGAATTCTGAGAGACATAGGCTCATCTCTTGGATTTTTCGAGAACTTTCATGATAATCAAGTTTTAACTAGTATATGCTTATTGAACTGCACTAAAACATTTGTTTGGCCATAATGACAGTAAACGAGAAATATTGAAATTTTCATCAATTTAAATGGGTCTTCAGTATTTTTCAACCCCACCCACTTTTAGTATGTGGCTTTATTTGGCTTCACTCTCCATCAATTAAAAAAATTACGAATGTGTTTCCCAGTATGCTGTTGATACTAACTTTTTTAACATTTCAATTTTTCTAATGACATCTCGTAGGTCATTGTTTTAATTCGGCATTTTCATCTCACTTCCAACTTGCATAACATGATATAATGTGACTTAATCTTCTGCCAGATATATGTCATTGGTTTGTTCAAGTCGAAAATCAGCATAGGTGGAATTATTGGTGCTAGTAATATGTTTATAGCCTTCTATTCCCATTTTTTTCAATTTTTTTTTTTTTTTTTTATCAACATAAGTGGAATTATTTCGTGGAACTTATCAATTGTTTGATTACTGTAGGAATAGATGCAGCTTCGCACAAATGTGATGACGATGCTCCACCTTTCGCAAACTAGGTGTTCGTGTGCTGCTGTGTATTATGCTACTTTAGAGTATAAGCAGTTCCTTGTGTCCTAAAGCATGCAGATGTGGGTTGGATTGAACCAGTGTTCCTCAAACAGTGGTCAGAGAAGTACAATCGTGTGGTGAAGGGCGTGACCCAATAGGGTTATCTTCTCTTTGGCCATTTGCCTTTAGTTCCTATTGAGGAGATATCCAGGTCAATTAGGAAGGGAGAGCCTGGAAAGGAAGGAGATGAATGTAGGTTGTGATTGTGGACGCTCTTCCGACCCATTTACTTCCTAGTGTGTGATTGTATGTAACAATACTGTTATGTAAAGGGCACAAAAACCAAATATTCCGAACAATTTCATCTTATAGCTCTTGGATGTATTGACTTCTCTAGTTGTGGGTTTCTTTTATTATTGTTCTCACTTTTCTTATTTATCTATTAGGACTTTTGGTTGGCTTTGTGGTTTTGTTGTATTCTTAGATATAATTCTCAAAAACAAAAAAAAAAATCTGGAGGCATTTCCTTAAACAG
Organism: Alnus rubra; assembly: GCA_028654335.1. NCBI lineage: Eukaryota > Viridiplantae > Streptophyta > Magnoliopsida > Fagales > Betulaceae > Alnus > Alnus rubra. Next base: position 154,270 of record JAJPGS010000324.1, read on the forward strand.
TTAAACTCATGTGAATTAAAAGCTTTGTTATCAACTTTTATGTGAATACAAAATCCCAATGGGAGGCTTAAACCTGACATTAGCTAATTCAGCTATGTTAATGCTTTTGCACCAGTGTTAAAAATTCTGGCCAATGCACATTACTGAAGCTTTTTAAACCTGACATGACTTGTGTCTTTGTTCACATTATTGATCTCTCTAAAAGCAAAACAGAGAAACGAACAATTACATTTCTTGCATTTGTACATAACAGCTTTGTGTCTTTAATGACCTGATTTTTAGATACATTGAGTGCATGTACAAAAGTAACAAAACAATGCTAACAACTTTGTGTCTTTAATGACCTGATTTTTAGATACATTGAGTGCATGTACAAAAATAACAAAACAATGCTACGGTTTTTTCAATTTGATAATATGTGCAAAATCAATGTCTCATTATTTCAAACACATTTTCCACTTAGGGCCATCTGCTTCACTGAATCTGCATTGAGTGAAACCAAAGATCCACATAGAGAGACATGGCAACCTATCTTACAAGATTGTATCATTGCTAACCAAGTTGAAACAAAAAAGAAAAACACAGCAATTAGTCCTACTTGCAGGTCCAAATAAAGTATTTCTGGATGATTACAAGTCCAAATAAAGCAAAAGAACCAGAATACAACCAAACTGCCAAACAAGCAGGCCCCCACTTTCGGCCGTCTTCTTTCAGCATTTACCTATGGACCAAATTGAGTTCCCTGCAATAAGGAAGCACAAGTGATGCATCAAACACTTGAAAAACAGAGAAATGATGCATATGCACCCAACACTTGAAAAATAGAGAAATTAGGACACAAGCAAACTTTAACAGTCTAAGCTAAGGCAACTCCTGCCAGTTACTTCAAAAAGCTCAGAAAGGGAAATTCCTGGACATCTCTCATAATGACAATCATTCAATATAAAGTTCCAAATCATGGAATTCAAATCTAGCATTAGATTTGACACAAACTAAAACAAAAAAATATTGACTCAAATAAGGATAAATGCAAATGGCAGCTACTATGAGAATATAATTCATTTCTCACATATTACTAACCTTATTAATCATCAACTAAAAACAGCAACCAAGATTCAGAAGAGAACCATGCTACAATTATTTCCTCAATTCTCATGCTATAACCAGAAAGAATAAAGATCCCAGTAAATAACAATAAATTCAGGTGGTGACAAAACTAAAGTTGAGAATTCCCCAAACATGAACAAAGATACAGAAAGATTGAACAATAAAAGAAAAAAGAGTCCCAATTGAGGCCTTAAATCCGTGAGCAAACACCACAATTCAACCAACTAAGATAATCAAAATGGAATTCTCAAACTACTAATTTACTTAAATAAACAAATGTGATATAAAACATAACCAGTTGGAAGCTTGAAAAAGAAAATTACTTTAATCAAAGAGACCTTCCCACTTACGACAAGTATATGAAATCTCCTTCAAAAAGATATGATGACTGTGAATTCCCGAACGTCTGAAACAAATACCTCGAATGATTAAAACATATATGAAATTAAACTATTCGTCAACATATACGAATCAAATGCACATATATGAACTTTTTTTTTTCCCCCATTTCAGTACCTGTGTAAGTACACTATTTTGAGTTTCAATCACTTGGTCAAGAAGATTAAACAAAATGTATATATATATTCTAAATTATGTACATTATCATTTAGTTCATAATTACAAGAAAAGCACTCAAGAAACATGGAGAGAAAAAAAAAATGGAAAGGTTTATACCTTATGACAAGCCATTAGAATTAGCAGTGCAGCAACTGATTCGGTCTTCATATAAATACAAGGAACACACTTATAAACACAAAATAAATATAAGAAAGAAACACTTAAAAACATTAAAGATTTTAACTTTGCACTTGGATTGAAGAGATTTTAACTCCAAGAATAGAGCCTCGTAAAGTTGAGATGAATAATACAAAGTCAGCAAGTTTTCACCAGATTGAAGAGAACCAGGTTTTCAAAGAAAATTTATAAAGAACAGGTTGAATAAACAAATAATTTGAACACGGTTGATCTCTCTAAAGGCAATTAGTCAACACGGAACCATTGTTGGAAGGGAAGACGAAATAGTGCATATGCACTGCATCACGCATCATTTTTCCTAAGTCTAATCAAACTTGGATGGATTTTGGAAAGCAACATAGAAGATACATTTTAGTAACCCAGCCCAGAAAAATTGAACCCAAAAGGGAGCAGGTTTGGCACAAAACATTACTGGATAGCATTTTGGGCCAACAAATAGATAATTTACGAAACGAGGCAATCAAAATAGAGAATGAGATAACTAAAGTTGGAGATGCAATGTCTTTGAAGATGATAAATATGCAAAATTCAAACATGTAGATTGCATCATTTCAGTACAATATATAAATTTTCCAACAATACGAATGCTAGCTTCTTAAATTGAGAATCAGAATTGGCTAAAAATGGGAGCTTTCAGTGCTATATATATAGCCATGGGAATCAATTACGTATTTCAGTTTTTGGCAACTTTGGTGGCAGGGAGGAGAAGCAAGAAATGTAGATTGCAAAAAAAGTAACGGGGTCATTACCATGCCAAGATATAATAAAAAAAAGCATGGGAGCAAAAACCAAATTCTTACATCATCTTCAAGGAATTGCTCAAGGGCTGCAATAATCAAGATACAATCAAAGAATACAAACAGCAGAAATTCTGCAGAAAAGAAAAGAGTAACAACTACAAGCCAAAAACAACTAATAGGTTGAAACAAAGAAAAGGCCTAAACAAACACCAAGCAGAGCCAATAATCTACCACAGCAAAACCAATTAACGAAAAAATACAGATCTGAGTTTCAAACCCAACTATATTGAGAATAATGGAACTGAGATTCTAGATCCAAAAACAAGTGGAAAAACGAGATCTTTACTACCAGAGGAGAGGAAAAATCGAAAAAAAAAAAAAAAAAAAAAAATAGAGAAAACCTTACCTCTTTTGATGGCTAGGCTCGTCAACGGTGATGGTAGTTCAGTTGGGCTCATCGGATCTGTACAGTGGGAAGAGATGGAGATGGGTTGTCGTGGAGGGAACTGAGATTCTAGATCCAAAAACAAGTGAAAAAACGAGATCTTACTAACAAAGGAGAGGGAAAATAAAAATAAAAAATAATAATAATAAAAAAAAAAAAAAAAAAACCTTAGCTCTTTTGATGGTTGGGCTCGTCGGATCTGTTCGGTGGGAATAGATGGAGCTGGGTCGTCGTGGAGGGAGAGCGCCTATGGCCTGTGGGGCGAAATGTGGGGAAATTTTGGGGGAAATGCTTTTTGTTCCTGCTACGTGGCAGCACAGTGGAGTGGCGGGCTCGTGAGTCGTCGACGGTGGCGGGTTCTCGGTGGGGTTGAGGAGAGGGGATGGAGAGAGAGAGAGGGAGGGAAAGATTTGGGGGGAAAATGGGTTTTGGGGACAAAAAAATGGGTATAGAAAACGCACTGCGCTTTTTCAAAATCAGATATTTGTTTTTTTTCTTTTTTTTTTTTAAATGAAATATATATATATATATATATATATATATATATATATATATTAAAAGGTGAAAGGCCCTTTCCACGTAGGAAAGGGTTGGGCAGGGACGACTATCATTACTCCTGAACCGGTTATTTTAGTTACTGAATATATATTAATTTTCGTTATTAGTATTTAAAAAAAAAATTCTAATTGATTATTTATCTCAAATTTTTTTAAATATAGATTTATTGTGAAAGTTGAGGGAAAGGGCAGAAAATGAAGAGAGAGAAGGGAAAAGATGGGAGAGAAAAGAACAAAAAAACAAAAAAAAAAAACCTAAAATGTGTTACAGTATACTTTTATATATGAAAGTTAACTATAGCAAAATTGATGGAGATGTACTATTTTTAAATGAGAGCCCCTTTTATACAGTAACCACTAACCATGCGTATGAAGGTGATCAAGATAGTTACTTTCATACACTATCAATTTTAATTTATTTATTTTTCAAGTGATATTACTGAAACTCCCTATAATAATTTATATAGCACAATCTCACTTAGTACTATATATACATAATCTCCACCCAAATATTAAGACTTTCACATTATCAACAATCCTTTACTCCTCTTTAGTCTATATTGGAACATCAAGTAGTATTAGCATTCAATATCAACAAATCTTATCTATAAATAAATAAATTAAAAAAAAAAATCAACAAATCTTAACATTTTGTCTTGAGTTTTGGGTTCTGGATTTCTGGGCTAGTAATGCTTAAGTCAGACTATCGAGGTTCTAGTTCAGTAATGGAAGCTTCATTAATAGACCATGGCATTGATTTGGTTGTAGATTGATCAGACTCCATATTCTTTATGGGCATGTCTGTTTTACTGTGGAGAAAAAATCCTGGCTGTTGGGGCGATGGTAGTGTAACGGACCCGCTGTTGAGTGTGAGAAGTATGGAAGCCATGGTGGGTCTGTCAGCTGGATCTTCCTGAACACATAAGAAGCCAATTTGGATGCATCTAAGCACTTCATCTCGAGAATAAGAATCTCCCAAACTTTGATCCAACAATTCCAAGGGCCTACCATCCCTCCAACGTATCCAAGCCTACATCAAATTATCACACCATTAATGTCAAGCTTTTCTTCTCTCTACTAGGCATTAAAGATATGAGAAAGAAATTACAATTTTTGTTTCATACTCACATAGGTCAAGAGGTCTTCAACACCATCTGATTCATAAAAACTACTGTTTTTCTTGCCACTAATAATCTCTAGAATTAACACACCAAAACTATACACATCTGACTTCACAGAAAATTCCCCTCGCATTGCGTACTCTGGAGACATGTAACCACTGCAAGCCACCACAACAAATATAGCTATGTCACTTGAAAGGCAACAAATAGTCTTATTAATTAACTTAATTGTAATTGTTAGGGTTGATGGGTTCTTAGCAACTACTACTTTTCCAAAATGATATAATACACAACATTTGTGCTCACACATATCAAAGCATACACTTGTTACCTATGTTGTTCGATTTCAGTGATCTATAAGTTAGCTAAGATGAACAATAAATGTACTCCTTAGTTTTGATGAAGCAGAGCAAAAGAAAAAAAAATCAAAACTTACTAAGTTCCCACAACTCTACTTGTGTTTCCTTGTGTTTGATCTACTCCAAAAATCCTTGCCATGCCAAAATCTGAAATCTTTGGGTTCATATCCACATCTAGCAATATGTTGCTGGCTTTAAGATCACGATGTATAATTCTTAATCGAGAATCTTCATGAAGATATTGAATTCCTCGAGCAATTCCACCTATTATCTTGTAACGTATTGACCAATCCAATTTCTCTTGTTTTCTTGGGTCTACAAGTTCATTAGAAAAATTACTTATGCTATATGAACAAAAGATTAGATTCAAATGCATATTGATTAGAAATTACTATTATGCAATTATAATGGCCAAGACTATTGGATATATATTAAAGTGGACATACCAAATAGAAAATAGTCCAAACTTTTGTTGGGCACAAATTCATAGACGAGTATCTTTTCTTCTCCTTCCAAGCAAAATCCCAATAGCCTTGTTAAATTTTTGTGTTGAAGTTTGGCTACTAATACAACTTCATTTTTAAATTGTTCTCCTCCTTGTCCAGAGTTTCTGGATAGCCTCTTGACAGCTATTTCTTGTCCATTGGGAAGTATACCCTGAGAATGGATTTCACCCAACCTTTAGAACAGTTCACTTGGTAAAATTTCTAGAATCCCAATATTAATTAAGCTTGTGAACTCTGAATTATTCATATATATGTATGAGTTAATTAGTTGGTTATGCTTACCTTGTAAACCACACCAAATCCACCTTCACCTAGCTTGTTATCATCTGAGAATTTGTTTGTGGCAGCCTCAATTGTAGCCAAATCAAATTGCAAGGACTCCACAGTTGTCATATCATTTGCATCTACAAAGGTAAGCAGTAAACGTAACTAAGAGATTGCAATACAAGGAGCAGCGTGTGCAGACAAGAGACTTAAAACATCCTAATAACTCATATACTTATTCTTTACCAATTTCTCCTTTGACAGCATTGTACTTCTTTCTCCTAATTAGGAAACAGTATCCCAAAATGAATAGCACCACAGAGCCAGCAATTGGAACAACAATGGCGACTATCGTTGTTGAGATTTTGTCTTTTCCTGCATGCATATCATGATTCAGTCACAGTTCACTAGTCCTCGACCGACAACAGAAGCTGTTTGTCATAGCATAAATTAAGAACTTAATTCAAATGGTTATGATTCCAATTATCACATCAAGTCAGATTTTGCTCCATCCTTTTACCCTTTTGCTAAGAGAATTTCGCTGCAAGTGATCTACCAAATGGAGTTCTTATAATTAACCTTGGATTTAATGGATTAAGATAGATCCCAGCAATTTGGGACAAATTGTTGAATTTCAAATTTTCAATCCTTTTACAAATTTAATGTTATATAAATACACGAGGAATGCTAGACATTCAAACACTTTTTTCTAGAATTTGATTCCAACCTGATGTGTCACAATCCCATAAGATCTATCATTTTAGGAAGTGTGCCATAGGATTGTGACACATCAGATTGGAACCAAATTCTAAAAAAAAAAAATGTTGAGATGTCTAGTATTTCTCTAAATATATTGCCGCATAATAAATATGTTATCATTTAAATAACAGAACAGGTGTAGACAGTTAAATAGAACAAAACAAAATTCTCATCCTTAAAGTTACAATTCAATCCTCATCCAGTCATCCTAAAAGAATCAACTCAACAATTATTTATAGGTGGTAATTTAATAAATTAAAGCTTCCTAAAGCTGTAAAAGCATGCAGTCCATGTTGACATTCGATGAATCGATCACTTAATAATTAATAATAATGAAGAATGAAAAGCAGAGAAATTAGTGGTCCAGTACTTCACCTTTTGATCCAACTACAGAGCCTGGAGGTGGAGGTGCGAGCCCTGGTGCAGGCGCGGGCGCTGTGGATTCATTATAGAACTGGTACAACTCATACCTAACATTGCAACTAGGAAAGAGAGCTCTGCCCCCTTGCTTTCCATCACAACATATAGGAAGACGGTTTATAGCTGCCTGAAGACAACTATTGCAGTCGGTGCTGGACAGGTCCGGCGTGCACTGTACAAGGTTGTACAGATTTTGAAAATCGGAAAACTTCACTTCCTTAACCCCAAACTTCTTAACACCGATCGGAAAGTTGGAGGCCTCACGTGCCATTTCGGTCATCGTCGTGTTCAATAGCCGGTTAAACCGGTCCTGTTCGGTGATGTTCTGTGTGTTCCACAAGTGAATTCTAGGCCTTACGGCCACGGTGGAGAAGATAGACTCGTTGGAGTAGCGTACCATGCACTCGTCGTACCAGATAACAGCGATCTTTTCCATTGAACACGTAGTGGCGAGCCGTTGGGTTGCGTTGGCCACGCATTTTCTGCAAACTTCAGCACCGACATCTCCACGGCAGAGGAAGAGACCGTAGACGGGGTTGGAGGAGGTGGTTTGGCCGGCGGTGGTGTTGTAGAATTCGATGTTGCCGGTGGCGTTGGAGGAAAGGGAAGAGAGGAGGGAGTTGATATTGGAACTGTAGATGCTATTTTGGGCGAAGGAAGTGTTTGCACAGGAGTGGTAGAGGTAATTTTGGGCAGCTACATGAGTCCTGGTCAGGTTGAGGAAGATAAGCATGGAAAGGAACACGAAGGGAAGAGAAAAGGGATTGAAGGAATGCATTTTGAATCTTGATGAACCAATTTTGCAAGATTTTCAGTATTGTTTTGGTGCGAGTATATATATGAATGGTGGTTTAGACAAAGAGGAGGACATGATGAGTGCTACTGGTGAAGGCGCAAAGACTTGCCGTGTCGGGGAGTGTGTACGTCTGCGTGATGCAAGTCAACCAAGTTAGTCAAGCAACTTTAATTGCTTGTCTCATCTTATTGGGGGAGATCAGGGAGAAAGGGAAAAATAGATATTTCATATTATAAAATGAAAATAAAAAACGAAGATAATTATGTAATACAAACAAATAAATGCAAAAGGTTAAGGGGATCACGAATCGATCAGGGTTGTGGAAAGCTAACAAAAGGCCAAAATACAAGGATGGAAGAGTGAATGGAATAGTGACGTGACAGCGGAGTTTTCGCCTGAGGATAGAAATGGTAACGTCATTTCTATGCAAAGACTTAAAAAAAAATTTAGGGACAGATTTATTTTTGTCCGTTTCAAATTCATGTCATGGAGTTGGTGGACCTTTACTATTATGGCATGCGCGTAACTATCTGACTTTGTCCAAACTCGTGTGCGATAGTTTGGATTAAAATTATTTATAATTATTTGTTTAACATCACGACGAGAATTTAGACAAATAATTATAGAGAATTCTAATTCATATATATTTTTTTATATTTTACTTGTATTCTTCTGGTTTAAAATTATTATTAAATTAAAATTTAATAATAATTTCTTACAAGTACAATAATAATTTTTAAAATTATATCAATTTTAAAAGAACATAAAAAAGACATGGGTGTCTTCATTTTAATATTATTATTATTATTATTTTTAGTTTATTATGTAGATAAGAGGGGGCAAATGAGTGGTGACCAGTGAGTGAGGCAGGAAGGGCTTGACTACTATTTTCTTTCTTTCTTTTTTTTTTTTTTTAAAAAAAACGGGGCTAGACTATTCTGTCATTTTCTGTGTGCGTGTATTAAAAAAAGAAAAAAAAAAGAGAAGAAATTAGGTTTCGGTCAATTCCGATAGTAATTAATGTTCTGTTTGTTTCGACGTAAAATATTTTTAAAGAAATTAATATTTTTTAAAATATTTTTCGGCGTTTGGCTCGTAAGAAAAAATACCAATGCCGTAAAGGCTACCGTCGTCGGATTCAGGTGGACCAGATTCTGACAAAACTGGTCGGAAGTCGGCCAGATTCTGGGCAATTTTGACTGAATCTAGCCTAGTTTGGTCGAAATCCGAACAATATGGGCGGAATCCGGCAACGTTGCGGGATTCTAGCAATCGGATACCAAAATTATGGGATCTTTAGCGGTAGAATTGGGCTACCAACAAACTCCAATGTCCGGTGGTGGCGGATTCCCATAAACGTGTATGCAAAAATAAAGAATTTAAATCCAGAAAACGATTACGATTTTAAAAACCGTAAATCGTTTTCCAAAAATTAAAGTCGATTTTACGGTCCAACTGAAAATAATTTTCGTTGACCATTATTTTCGCCTCCACCAAACACCAAAAAATGTCGAAAACATTTTACGCCGAAACAAATGGAGCATTAATTACTATCTAATTGTCAATTATTCTCCAAACTATAGCTTGCGTCAATGTCCCCTTAACAAAAATACCCTTCAAAAAATTATAAAATTATTAAAATTATATAAAAACATAACAAAAATTTAAAAAAATTAAAAATAAAATAAAATAAATAAAAACCAATGTTTTTCATTTTTTTTTTGAAAATTTGTTTTTCTTTTTTATAATTTTCAGTTTGGGCAACTCCCTTGGATTTTAATTATTTTTCTTTTAGTTTTTTTTTCCGAATTTATAAGGATATTTTTCTGGAACTTTATTAGGATTATTTTTGTCTTTTTTGTTGGCTTGGGGGGGGGGGGGGGGGAGGGACATTGCCATTTTTTGATAATTTAAGAGGCGATATTGAGATAATTGGTAATTTGGGGCGCACATTGACATTTACTTGTATGACTCTTTTTTTTTTTCCTTTTCTTTTTTTAATAAATTGAGAAGGGAAACAAAAAAAAAAACAGTAAAATCCAAACGGAAAAAAGTAATACAGATAGAAATATATACGGACAGTAAGCAATGGTTCCAAAAAAGTTTTGAACCTCTCTAAAGGCCACTAAAGGCGGTTTACAAGGACAAAAGAGCTCGGTTAAGAGCCTTTTGTTGGACTCTTGCTTGGCTTGAAATTCGGTACACTCACATTTATTCGTATGACGCAGCCATATATACCTACCGAGATATGATTCCTTACCAATTTTTTACACAACTAAAAATATAATTATCCTATGTGGTAGAGAATCAAGGCTCTTTGAAAAAAAGAAAGAAATCACAACTATCTTATAATTCCTTGCCACATAAGATAGTTGTATGAAAAGTTGACAAGTAATCATATCTCTACCTACAAATACGTGACTCGGACTTAGAGTATATGAACAAGATTTAAAATGCTTGAACTTTAAAACCAAAATAAATTTGAGCCATAGGATTTAAATTTTAAATCCATCAGTTGTTTTTAAATGAATATGGTTCAAGCATTTTAAGTCCTCTCTCTCAAATAAAAATTAAAAAAAAAAAAAAAAACGAAAATAAGGTTTGAGCATTTTATGGTCAGTTTTCTAGCATGATAGAGACATTTGTATGTGGGCCATTCCATACTAGTCAAATTATTTTTTTTAATAAAGAAAAAAGATATTTTTTTAAGAAAGTTTATGCTGCTCATGAACCATTTTCTTTTATGGTGATCAGTTATATTGTTTTGGTTGCATTAAGCAGTATTTGCTACTTAGAGAATAATATAAGATAAAATAAAATTAGTTTCAAAAAAATTTCAAGAGATATAAGTATAAAGAAAAGTTGGGAAGTAATGGTCAACAAAAAATTGTTATATTTTTATTCCACAATGATGACATGACAGCCTAAACCTAGGGGTGAGCAAAAACCAATGGACCCGCCCCTAAAAATGAGGTTTTTAGTTTTTTTTTTTGCGGGTACGGGTCCAAAAATGGTATTCCCGTGCTAGGCGGGTTGCGGGTTGGTGTTTTTAAAAACCCCGGGGACCCGCCCCGCCCCGCAGGAAGAAAAACTAAGGAAAAAAGAAAAGAAAAGAGAAAAGCCCAGGTCCATTAAGTCAGTAACCCTAGCACCCTTCTTCAATTTTTTTCATTTCTTCATTAACCCTCTTCGCCGCACACCCTTCTTCGACTCTTCCATGAGTTCCAACAGCAGCAGCTCCTCACCTCCTCGTAGTCGCCACCTCTCCATCTCTCCTCTTCCTCCTCCTCTTCTTTCACTTCATGCGCACTTGCAGTACCCAATACATTTCTCTCATTTTTCTGCCTCCCAAACAGCGTCGTCTTACTGGCAGGGTCGTAGTGGCTTAATCTTCTAGTTGCCGGTCTTGTGGGGACGCCATGAAGCTCCAGATCAAGGTTGATGAGGAGATTGAGAACAGCGGGAAGATCGTCGACGCTCGCTTCAAGACCGGTATTGAATGATTCCCCTCTCATCTTGTAACCTGTTTGTACTTTGTTTGGTTTTGGTTTGAATCTGGCTTTGTTTGGCTTTGGTTTGAAATTTGAATCTGTGATTTGTGACTTTATGAACCCTAGATCTGGATTTTGTTGAAAACCCGCATATCCCCGCACCCCCCGCCCCGCATCACCATGCACCGCACGGGTTCTCCCCATTTTGTGCGGTTCACGGGTGTGATTTTCGCAACCCGCAGGGGTGCGGGGCGGGGCCAAAAAAGGGGCATCCCCGCCCCCCCCCCCCCCCCCGGCCTACCTAAACCAACACTTAAATTATTCATTTGTTGTTTATCAATCATGATTATTTTTTATGGGGTTGTAATTTAATTTAAAAATTTAAGTTCATGAATTATGTCGAAATTAAAAACTATCGATTCAAGAGAAAAGAAGTTGACATTTCAAAAAGTAATACATCATTCAATTTTTTAAATGACGAAACTCCAAATCTCAAAGAGCGTCTTCTTAAATCTCTAAGGGTTGAAATCGAAGAACATCCTTCAAAATTTATAATTCTGAAATCTTATGGGTGAAAGTTGATGAAGATTCATAATTTTTTTTTTTAAAAAAAAAAAAAATAAAATTGTGTTTATCATATTTTTAATTATATAACCCCCTACAACAATAAATTTTTGACTCCGCTATTGTATCCTGGTATTATATTTGTAGGATTAGTAAGAGTTATTCTATTGTCTAGGAACCAGAAAGAAACTTTGAATCAATATGTTGATAAATATATACTAATGGAGCTCCAAAAAGATTTAATTTGGAATTGGAAAAAAGTGAGTGCTTTGAGGAAGGAATATTTATTTGATCTAGATGTAGAAATTTTGTTTGAGGAACACATGCGCAAGCAACTGAGATTGTTTTCAAGTCATGAAATATATATTTACCTAACATATACCACCAAACCAGCAGCCCCCCTTCCTCGCCCACAATAATATAAAAATGCACCAACGATGAGCATTTTCTCTGACATGGACAAGGCACAAGAAAGCAACCAATTAGAACAAATGCCCTTTAAATCGTGGATTTGACTTTTCTTCCGCCTTAATAATCTCCTTCAAAGGTGGTTGCAACATTGGAGACTATTTTCTCATGGAAAATCTGAAGACTCATTAACTTTGGGCCATTTTTCCTTTGAAAAGACGAGGTATTTATTTATTTAGATTATCTTCTTACTAAGGATTGCATCATGACCAACCACAATATAATGAGAAAACACACACACACATTCATTAACTTTGGGCCATTTTTCCTTTGAAAAGACGATGTATTTATTTATTTAGATTATCTTCTTACTAAGGATTGCATCATGACCAACCACAATATAATGAGAAAACACACAAAAACACACACACACAAACATATATATATATATATATATATATATTCTTAACCAAGACAAATGATGTTTTGAAGCAAACATTGTCTTAACACACATGGGCTTTACTTATCTCAAAAGTAATTTGTAGGGTTCTAATACTCAGGGTTAAAACCTTAAGGATGTGAGGATCACTTAGACTTACGGTGAAATCAGGGAAACAGTCAAAATAGACCAGTTCACCAAATCCTCACTTGAACTAATTCTTTTTGACGGTAGAGAAATACCGTATAGCATTTTTGACTTCTTCAGGGAGGATTTGGTGAACTGGTCCATGAACTTGCCACCATCTGTGAAACCAGACGGGGATAGGACCCTTAAAATTCCTGTCAAAATTTATAAACCAGGAATGGAAAAAATCTTCATTTTGATACAAAAGGACTTTGTACCAAGCCTCAATGTAATCATGATAACTGTATCCAACTTTTCTGTTGGAGAGACTTCTGGAGACAAAAGGAGGTGCTCCCCAATCTTTCTGGGCAACAAACTTCATTATGAACAGAGAATGAAATCGAAATAAGAGATATGCATCTCTATTTCACTTATGTGTTTCTTAAAGTGACTTAAGATTTCTTTCTTTTTCTCAACATTGAATCTTTCTTTATAAGCCTTTTTTCTTTCAAGATTTGATTCTAACTCAAAATCTTCTTGGAGCCAGTCAAAATCTATCTTAAAAGGTTTTCTTATGGTGCATAGTTGGGGATCTACAGTCGTTTCAACTATGAAATCAGATTCCGTAGGAGAGGCATTGCCTTCCTGGGATTCTTCATCTTCTAGCTGTGTGTTAGCTGTATAACATGGATGGCTCACTTGGGAAGTTGTCTGGACTCCCTTTAACTTAAGCTTCCTTAATTCTTTTTCCAATTCTAAATCTCGTCGTTTTAGTTCTTCCGTAGAGGTAGAACCAGCAAACGAATGCCTAGCTGGAGTCTTATCCTTAGGTTGTCTAGAAGATCTAGATCTTGCAACTTCTTCTATGAGAAGATTTGGATCCGGACTCTTACGCCCTGTAAGACAAAAGTGAATAGTACTTGGTCGGCCACCCGACATAATACTATTCATGAATAGTGATTTTTTTTCACTATTCATCAAAAGTTTACCCTACTTTCGGTGCGAGTTACCTAAGGTAAAAGCAGAAAGAATCTGCTTTCGGTGCACGCCTGACAAGTCTAAGCACGCTGGCATCCCGTGATTCCAGCCCTTGAGTCCAATCTGCTTTCGGCGCATGCCTGACAAGTCTAAGCACGCTGGCATCCCGTGATTCCAGCCCTGGAGTCCTCCTAAAGTCTATTTAAGAAGCAAAAGTCTGGAGTTCAAGGCAGAGCTTATTTTCGGAAGTTTACTTCTTTGTAATCTCACCTGAACCACTCATAAGCCAAACACTTGTAATGTTTCATTTCAGTTCTTCTGAGTTTAAGATTGTAATCGCCAGTTGCATTCTGGCCTAAGTGCAAGTTCATTTGTAAGTTTTACATTCAAAGTTATTTTGAATCTAAGCATTACTTTAAGTTTAATTTCATGATCATTGTAGAATACTCTCTTATTTTGTATTCAGATTTTGATATTGAAATTACCATGCACATTACTATGTTTTCATATCCTCATCACCATTCTATTCACACTTCTGTCACTACTTCATACTATTGGTTTAGGGATTGACTGAGAACCTCGGTCGAAACTGATCTTAACAGTACCATCCAAGTACTGCTGAATATAATCTAGATCTCCTAGATTATGACTTATGAGGTCAGACTTAAAACTTTCATTGGTCAGACTCCATTCTTTGGGTAACTCAATGTCAGTCCAATGGATAGTTCGAGGAACGTGAATATTCGCGTTACTCTGGCTACTTTGGATCAACATGGTTTGGCCATTTGGGCTTCTCTTAATTGCCTGGAAGTTCATGTTAGTTCCAGTGCTTACTCTTACGAATTATGCCTTTGTGCAATAGGTCTTCTATTTCTCTCCGGCAGAATTCAGTAACTTCTTGACTCATTTGGATGGGTCTAGCCTTAGTGGTGATTCTTCCTTCATCAAAGTCTTTGATATAAGGAAGGCTTACGGTGTGCTTTTTCCTATGCCAGAAGGCAGTAGGGATATCAGAACAGACTTCATTCTTAATCCTATCTTCAAAGAGTTGGATTCTTTGCTGGAGGGATTTTTGACTTAAGTGTTCTTCAACTCTTTTAACCTTAATCTCTTCTTGTAAGAATCCTATCTGTTGAGTCTTAGACTTGATTAGGTTAACAGACTTAAAAATTGAATTGCTTTTGAAGGCATTCAATTGACTTAATTCTGGTTTAGTTAGAAACTTAAACTTAACCTTTTCATCCATAGGATAGGTAATTAAACCATCCTGGTCTGTTGTAAAAGGATATAACAGAGTGATGAAGGGTAAACCTAGTATGACCTTGTCAGTCATATTCTTAACCAAGACAAATGATGTTTTGAAGCAAACATTGTCTTGACACACATGGGCTTTACTTATCTCAAAAGTAATTTGCATCTTGCTGCCATTAGCAGAACGTAAATTTTCTTTAGACTTAGTGTAATACTTCGTAGGAACAAGTCCTTCTTGTATACAGTTCAGATCTGCACCTGTATCAATTAATACAATTACAGATAGCTCGAAATCATGAATCTTAATCCTAACCTTGGAATACCATTTCTTAATATGGATTTTGTTGATTAGACTTATACAATTTTCTTCAAATTGTGGAGGCGTATCTTGAAGCTTATGTTCGGACTCGGGTTCGCTGTCATTAGGACTGCAAGCGGCTGACTTAAGTTTGTGCTCAATTTTTAAGAGATTAACATCCTGTTTTAACTCTTGATTTTCTTCCTTAAGTATTCTAATTTCAGACTTGATTTGATTAACTTCAAGTTGCAAATCTTTTAATGTGATTTGTTCCTTTGGTTTATCAAATCTTTTAAGTGTATTGCTTAAACTTATATCAAGACTTTTAGACTTATTAACTTCTCTTTTTGTTAGAAGTTTTCTTAACTTTTCTAAATATTGTCTTTTTAACTCAGGATTGTCAATTTTACTTATAAGATCAAGAAGCAATTCTTCTTGTTCTTCTTCCTTGGTCATAACACTAATTGTTTTGCAACAGGCGTCGTTACAACCAAAGCTTATGTTTGGACTAGACTCATTGCTACTGCATGATCGGTAGCTGTTATCACTTGAACTAATACTTAGTTCAGACTCATAGTCACTGGGTTCAGTGTCTTTTATTTCTAACATTCTTATTAAATTTTCTTTATCTTCGTTAGAAACTTTTAGAGACTTAATGGCTTCCTTAGCTTTGCAATCCCTTGCAAAGTGACCGGATTTACCACACTTATAACAACCATCTTTGTTGTTCTTAGGTTTAAATTTTCTCTTAGGTTTTTTCTTTTCTTTCTTATAGAAATCATTTGGCTCAAAGCTTCTTTTCTTGAATCTTTTAAACCGTTTCTTATGCTTTCTATATTCCTCATGTTTACGAGATTTCTTATGCTTTTTAGAAGGTGCTACAGAGGGTAGACCATATTGCTCGCAGAAATTACCCATCTCATACTTGGCCTTCTTTTTATCCTTATTGGCTTGGTTCGATATTTTCATATCGATACACATCTTAAGACCCTCTTTCTGGATAGCACTTATGATATTCCCGTAAGTGAGATTATCATATTCTATCACATTATTATCATTAACTAAGACTTCTTTGATTTTATGGGCGAAGAGGTGAGGCAGACCGTTTATGAATTTTTCTTTCCAAAATGGTTGGTTGCTATCTTCTCTCAGCATGACCCTAGAAAGGAAAACATCCTTATACCATCTAAAGTCGCTCAGGGTAGGACATCTAAGGTTACTCAGTTGGTCATGGACCCTAGACGCAAGATGGCTTGGTGTGCCAATAAAATGTTCTACAATGGTATAGAACAAGGTGTTGACAGCGTCAGAATCTCCTAATCCAATTTTCTCATTGAATATGGGGATTCCTTCCTCATTGGTTTTGACAGCACTTCTAATGCTGGCTCTTGATTCATCGGTGAGATGTTTTTCCCACCAGGATTGAAGGGTTCCTGTGAAACCTTTAACCAGGAGGTCAACAACCTCTGGCTGGCTTAAATCATGGTTCATAACATAACTACTAGAAACCATGGTCATATGGGTTAATTTATCAAGGATTTGCTGTTCTGCTAAACCATCGATGTTCCATTCGTATAATTTATCAGCAGAAACTGCAAATTGACTTTGGAAATTTCTTTCTTCAAACTGGATATCCGGAGGGGTAGGTCTGGGATACCAATTCTTGGTGATACTTGTAGGTGAAAACTTCGGCTTATGGATCCTATTCAGTTCTAAGGCTGAAAAGGCTTTTTCAACTTTTCTGATGTTTTTATCAGATTCAGACTCCGAGGAGGATTCTGTTTCAGATGAATTCTCAGAAGACTCAGGGATCTTAGTAACAGACAGAGTTTTTGAACTACTGGGTTGTTCTTGTTTGGGTTTAACCAAATCCTTAAGCATATCCTCTATTTTATCAATAAAGGGTTTTTCCTTATTAACCTTTAGACTAGTTCCTGATTTGAGATCTGGAAATCTAACTATAGGTTTTTCTTGCTTAAAAGGCTTATGTTTCTCTTTTGGGAGAGGCTTATTATCGAGTTTGTCTTCAATCTTATCCAACTGGTTTCCTATGGAGTTTAGGTACTGGTTGGTGTAGTTGACTTGCTCAATGACTTTCTTTACATCTGTGTTCTCAGATGTAACCTTAAAGGGTGAGGCTTTAACCGTAGTGGTTCTATGTTGGAACACTATGGTTTCTTGTGGAGGGTGACTTGAAGAAATAACTGTGTTGTCTTCTTTTACCCACTTTTCCTTAGAGATGGTTTGGATCTGGTTATCTACAGGGTAGAACTCATCAACAAAATCGAAATAAGAGATATGCATCTCTATTTCACTTATGTGTTTCTTAAAGTGACTTAAGATTTCTTTCTTTTTCTCAACATTGAATCTTTCTTTATAAGCCTTTTTTCTTTCAAGATTTGATTCTAACTCAAAATCTTCTTAGAGCCAGTCAAAATCTATCTTAAAAGGTTTTCTTATGGTGCATAGTTGGGGATCTACAGTCGTTTCAACTATGAAATCAGATTCCGTAGGAGAGGCATTGCCTTCCTGGGATTCTTCATCTTCTAGCTGTGTGTTAGCTGTATAACATGGATGGCTCACTTGGGAAGTTGTCTGGACTCCCTTTAACTTAAGCTTCCTTAATTCTTTTTCCAATTCTAAATCTCGTCGTTTTAGTTCTTCCGTAGAGGTAGAACCAGTAAACGAATGCCTAGCTGGAGTCTTATCCTTAGGTTGTCTAGAAGATCTAGATCTTGGTACTTCAGATCTAGATGCACTAGATCTTGCAACTTCTTCTATGAAAAGATTTGGTTTAGGGATTGACTGAGAACCTCGGTCGAAACTGATCTTAACAGTACCATCCAAGTACTGCTGAATATAATCTAGATCTCCTAGATTATGACTTATGAGGTCAGGCTTAAAACTTTCATTGGTCAGACTCCATTCTTTGGGTAACTCAATGTCAGTCCAATGGATAGTTCGAGGAACGTGAATATTCGCGTTACTCTGGCTACTTTGGATCAACATGGTTTGGCCATTTGGGCTTCTCTTAATTGCCTGGAAGTTCATGTTAGTTCCAGTGCACTTATAGTAGATCCTGTAAATCAAGGCTAGAGGCTGGACACCTTCTAGAACCTTATATCCTTGGGTTCTAATACTCAGGGTTAAAACCTTAAGGATGTGAGGATCACTTAGACTTACGGTGAAATCAGGGAAACAGTCAAAATAGACTGGTCCATCATGCATGGTTGCTTCAATGACTCCGAGGAGACTGTCCTGCCAGTCAGTGAAACGGGCATCTCTTAATCCTAACATAACAGAGGCTTTAAGACCTCTTCGTGTTAGGGGCTTAATGGCGACTTGGACTAATCCTATGTGGATAAAGTTGTGGCCCTCTCTTCTATGTCGCTTAATGGCTTCTGGGCTAAAAAGCTGGCATAACTCATGTTCCTTATTGAGAGCATAGACTTGTTCTACGGTCTTGACATGCTGTTCAGTTTTGAACGATGTCACGGACCACTTCTTCCTGTAAATTTCTTTACTGGGAACCTTAGGTATATTCCAATCATTGACATCAATGAAGGAATCCTCATCGTGGTATTCAACGTGTTCTTCGTTGATTACTTCTGGAATCTCAGGGATCCTAGTGGATCTGGAGCTTGATGATGAGCTAGATCTGAACAATCTATTCATTTTAGCAAGTTTAGGGTTACCTGGCTTAGACTTCTACTGTTTCGGTTTCTCTGTCATAACACTAATTGTTTTCCAACTAGGCCTCCTAGGTCATACGCCTGTGTCCTATCCGTGTGTCCTACCGACTTACCTGGCCCTTCTCGGCTCTCAACTGCGCTGACGGCACGTTGACGGCAGTGTCTTTCCTATTTACCCTAGAATCTTAACAGAGAGTGATGTAACAGACAAACTTGAAACAATAATTTGACAAGCAGAATAACCAGCCACTTGGGCGGATGTATAGATTAAACAGGAATTATCTCAACACTTATGGCTTTGATACCAAAAAGACAATATTTAGAAAAGTTAAGAAAACTTCTAACAAAAAGAGAAGTTAATAAGTCTAAAAGTCTTGATATAAGTTTAAGCAATACACTTAAAAGATTTGATAAACCAAAGGAACAAATCACATTAAAAGATTTGCAACTTGAAGTTAATCAAATCAAGTCTGAAATTAGAATACTTAAGGAAGAAAATCAAGAGTTAAAACAGGATGTTAATCTCTTAAAAATTGAGCACAAACTTAAGTCAGCCGCTTACAGTCCTAATGACAGCGAACCCGAGTCCGAACATAAGCTTCAAGATACGCCTCCACAATTTGAAGAAAATTGTATAAGTCTAATCAACAGAATCCATATTAAGAAATGGTATTCCAAGGTTAGGATTAAGATTCATGATTTCGAGCTATCTGTAATTGTATTAATTGATACAGGTGCAGATCTGAACTGTATACAAGAAGGACTTGTTCCTACGAAGTATTACAGTAAGTCTAAAGAAAATTTACGTTCTGCTAATGGCAGCAAGATGCAAATTACTTTTGAGATAAGTAAAGCCCATGTGTGTCAAGACAATGTTTGCTTCAAAACATCATTTGTCTTGGTTAAGAATATGACTGACAAGGTCATACTAGGTTTACCCTTCATCACTCTGTTATATCCTTTTACGACAGACCAGGATGGTTTAATTACCTATCCTATGGATGAAAAGGTTAAGTTTAAGTTTCTAACTAAACCAGAATTAAGTCAATTGAATGCCTTCAAAAGCAATTCAATTTTTAAGTCTGTTAACCTAATCAAGTCTAAGACTCAACAGATAGGATTCTTACAAGAAGAGATTAAGGTTAAAAGAGTTGAAGAACACTTAAGTCAAAAATCCCTCCAGCAAAGAATCCAACTCTTTGAAGATAGGATTAAGAATGAAGTCTGTTCTGATATCCCTACTGCCTTCTGGCATAGGAAAAAGCACACCGTAAGCCTTCCTTATATCAAAGACTTTGATGAAGGAAGAATCACCACTAAGGCTAGACCCATCCAAATGAGTCAAGAAGTTACTGAATTCTGCCGGAGAGAAATAGAAGACCTATTGCACAAAGGCATAATTCGTAAGAGTAAGTCACCCTGGTCATGTTCAGCCTTCTATGTCCAAAAGAATGCTGAGCTTGAGAGAGGAGCCCCCAGGTTAGTCATTAACTACAAGCCCCTCAACAAAGTCCTGGAATGGATAAGGTATCCAATTCCAAATAAGAGAGACCTAATCAATAGGTTAAGCGGTTCTGTAATCTTCTCTAAATTTGACATGAAAAGTGGATTCTGGCAGATCCAAATTCATGAGAAGGATAAGTATAAGACAGCCTTTGTCACACCTTTTGGACAATACGAATGGAACGTAATGCCTTTTGGTCTTAAGAATGCCCCTAGTGAATTTCAGAATATTATGAATGACATTCTTGACCCTTTAAGCAAATATTCCATTGTTTATATAGATGATGTCCTCATCTTCTCCAAGTCTGTTGAAGAACACTGGAAACATTTGAACTCGTTTCTAGAAGTTATCAAAACAAATGGATTGGTTGTTTCTGCTTCCAAAATCAAGTTGTTTCAAACCAACATTCGATTCCTTGGATATAACATCCATCAATCGAAAATAAACCCAATTAGCAGAGTAATCCAATTTGCTGATAAGTTTCCTGATGAAATCCTTGAGAAATCCCAACTCCAACGGTTTCTAGGATCCCTCAACTATGTTGCTGATTTCTATCAAAACCTTCGCAAAAAATGCAAACCATTGTTTGATAGACTTCAAAAAAATCCTCCTCCATGGACTTTTGAACATACTTCAGTAGTCAAAGAGATTAAGTCTTATGTCCAGACATTACCTTGTCTTGGCATACCCACAAATGAGTCCTTTAAAATTGTTGAGACTGATGCCTCCGACATTGGGTATGGTGGTATTCTTAAGCAGCAAGTTCATTCTAACCAACCTGAACAAATTGTTCGTTTCCATTCAGGTGTTTGGAATTCAGCCCAGAAGAATTATAGTACTATTAAAAAAGAAATTTTATCTATAGTACTATGCATTTCTAAGTTTCAAGATGATCTCCTAAACCAAAAGTTTTTAAATCAGAGTCGATTGCATGAGTGCAAAACATGTTTTAGAAAAGGATGTTCAAAACATTGCATCTAAACAGATTTTTGCTAGATGGCAAGCAATTTTAAGCATATTTGATTTTGACATTGAATATATTAAGGGAAGTCAGAATTCTATCCCTGATTTCTTAACCCGTGAATTTTTGCAGGGAAAAAATGACTGATAAGAAGAAAGAAAAGGCCTCGGCCTCTAAGCCCAATTTAAATTCTAATGCTGAGATTTTCAACCTTGTCACCCCAAGCCAATTAAGTTCCCAAGATATCATCCTAAGAAATTCACCTACCCAGATGGTGAACCGATTTACTACCCTAGGTAGTACCATAAGTCCAAGGCCGTCATTCCAGTCTGCCTTAATAAGCCCTTCAAGTCCTTTTGACAATCTCCCTTCTCAAAAGCCCTTCACAAGATATCCTAAGTCTTCCCCTTACCACATCAAAGAACCTGCCCACAACTTATTCTTGGTTGAGCCTGATTTTAGTCACCTAAAATCTCCTGATGAAATTGCCAAAGCCTATTACCCTCCCCGTTGGCATTTCCCTGCCATCCACCCTGATAAGTCCATTGAATATTACAGGGATATACTTCTTGTAACTAAGTCCATCCAAGTAAGGCCCATTCAATGTCAGAGGATCCCCGGGCGAGTTGCCTTTCATTCTCTGTTCATAATGAAGTTTGTTGCCCAGAAAGATTGGGGAGCACCTCCTTTTGTCTCCAGAAGTCTCTCCAACAGAAAAGTTGGATACAGTTATCATGATTACATTGAGGCTTGGTACAAAGTCCTTTTGTATCAAAATGAAGATTTTTCCCATTCCTGGTTTATAAATTTTGACAGGAATTTTAAGGGTCCTATCCCCGTCTGGTTTCACAGATGGTGGCAAGTTCATGGACCAGTTCACCAAATCCTCCCTGAAGAAGTCAAAAATGCTATACGGTATTTCTCTACCGTCAAAAAGTTGTCTCTTCAGGAGAATGATTTGCCTATGACAGTCCACTTCTTTGCTCATTTCAAAGTTTCGTGGATCCTTAAGTGGCAATATGTGTTCATCACCCAGAACTGCGTTGCCCGACAGTTCTCGGTCAAATGGTGGGATAAGTTCAATTTCTCTCTGGTTCAATCTCGCCTTACAAAGGAGTTCCCTGAAAGACCTCCGATTGTTCAAGACTCTGTAACCCATGTTTCAGAGACTCAAATTGAGCCCACTTCTCCTAAGCCAGATTCCTCTACCTCTTCAAAGAGTAAGAAACCTTCTAAGATCAAACAAGCTCTTAAGCTCATGCAACAGCTTGTAGATGCAGAAGAAGGAGATGAAGATGAAGAAGCCTCTACTGCAGAATCTTCTGTCCAGCATCATTTCAATTTTGATGCCTTCCAAGACGCCCAAGATCCCTATGATTTCACTGATTTGGATCCGGACTCTTACGCCCTGTAAGACAAAAGTAAATAGTACTTGGTCGGCCACCCGACATAATACTATTCATGAATAGTGACTTTTTTCACTATTCATCAAAAGTTTACCCTACTTTCGGTGCGAGTTACCTAAGGTAAAAGCAGAAAGAATCTGCTTTCGGTGCACGCCTGACAAGTCTAAGCACGCTGGCATCCCGTGATTCCAGCCCTTGAGTCCAATCTGCTTTCGGCGCATGCCTGACAAGTCTAAGCACGCTGGCATCCCGTGATTCCAGCCCTGGAGTCCTCCTAAAGTCTATTTAAGAAGCAAAAGTCTGGAGTTCAAGGCAGAGCTTATTTTCGGAAGTTTACTTCTTTGTAATCTCACCTGAACCACTCATAAGCCAAACACTTGTAATGTTTCATTTCAGTTCTTCTGAGTTTAAGATTGTAATCGCCAGTTGCATTCTGGCCTAAGTGCAAGTTCATTTGTAAGTTTTACATTCAAAGTTATTTTGAATCTAAGCATTACTTTAAGTTTAATTTCATGATCATTGTAGAATACTCTCTTATTTTGTATTCAGATTTTGATATTGAAATTACCATGCACATTACTATGTTTTCATATCCTCATCACCATTCTATTCACACTTCTGTCACTACTTCAATCCTATCTGTTGAGTCTTAGACTTGATTAGGTTAACAGACTTAAAAATTGAATTGCTTTTGAAGGCATTCAATTGACTTAATTCTGGTTTAGTTAGAAACTTAAACTTAACCTTTTCATCCATAGGATAGGTAATTAAACCATCCTGGTCTGTTGTAAAAGGATATAACAGAGTGATGAAGGGTAAACCTAGTATGACCTTGTCAGTCATATTCTTAACCAAGACAAATGATGTTTTGAAGCAAACATTGTCTTGACACACATGGGCTTTACTTATCTCAAAAGTAATTTGCATCTTGCTGCCATTAGCAGAACGTAAATTTTCTTTAGACTTACTGTAATACTTCGTAGGAACAAGTCCTTCTTGTATACAGTTCAGATCTGCACCTGTATCAATTAATACAATTACAGATAGCTCGAAATCATGAATCTTAATCCTAACCTTGGAATACCATTTCTTAATATGGATTCTGTTGATTAGACTTATACAATTTTCTTCAAATTGTGGAGGCGTATCTTGAAGCTTATGTTCGGACTCGGGTTCGCTGTCATTAGGACTGCAAGCGGCTGACTTAAGTTTGTGCTCAATTTTTAAGAGATTAACATCCTGTTTTAACTCTTGATTTTCTTCCTTAAGTATTCTAATTTCAGACTTGATTTGATTAACTTCAAGTTGCAAATCTTTTAATGTGATTTGTTCCTTTGGTTTATCAAATCTTTTAAGTGTATTGCTTAAACTTATATCAAGACTTTTAGACTTATTAACTTCTCTTTTTGTTAGAAGTTTTCTTAACTTTTCTAAATATTGTCTTTTTAACTCAGGATTGTCAATTTTACTTATAAGATCAAGAAGCAATTCTTCTTGTTCTTCTTCCTTGGTCATAACACTAATTGTTTTGCAACAGGCGTCGTTACAACCAAAGCTTATGTTTGGACTAGACTCATTGCTACTGCATGATCGGTAGCTGTTATCACTTGAACTAATTCACACTAGTTAGATCTTATAAAACTTACAAATGAACTTAAAGGGGGCGAAAGCAGTTGTCTGGATGGCTCACTTAAGTGGCAATATGTGTTCATCACCCAGAACTGCGTTGCCCGACAGTTCTCGGTCAAATGGTGGGATAAGTTCAATTTCTCTCTGGTTCAATCTCGCCTTACAAAGGAGTTCCCTGAAAGACCTCCGATTGTTCAAGACTCTGTAACCCATGTTTCAGAGACTCAAATTGAGCCCACTTCTCCTAAGCCAGATTCCTCTACCTCTTCAAAGAGTAAGAAACCTTCTAAGATCAAACAAGCTCTTAAGCTCATGCAACAGCTTGTAGATGCAGAAGAAGGAGATGAAGATGAAGAAGCCTCTACTGCAGAATCTTCTGTCCAGCATCATTTCAATTTGATGCCTTCCAAGACGCCCAAGATCCCTATGATTTCACTGATTTGGATCCGGACTCTTACGCCCTGTAAGACAAAAGTGAATAGTACTTGGTCGGCCACCCGACATAATACTATTCATGAATAGTGACTTTTTTCACTATTTATCAAAAGTTTACCCTACTTTCGGTGCGAGTTACCTAAGGTAAAAGCAGAAAGAATCTGCTTTCGGTGCACGCCTGACAAGTCTAAGCACGCTGGCATCCCGTGATTCCAGCCCTTGAGTCCAATCTGTTTTCGGCGCATGCCTGACAAGTCTAAGCACGCTGGCATCCCGTGATTCCAGCCCTGGAGTCCTCCTAAAGTCTATTGATTAAACAGGAATTATATATATATATATATATATATATATATATATATATATCTACCCAAATATTAAGACTTTCATAACACCAACAATGCTTTAATCCTCTACGGTCTATATTGGAACATCAAAAAGTATTAGCATTCGATATCAACAAATCTTAACATATTATCTTGAGTTTCGGGTTCTAGATTTCTGGGCTGGTAGATGCTTAAGTCAGACTATCGTGGGTGTAGTTCAGTAATAGACACTTCATTAACAGACCACAGCATTGATTTGGTTGTAGATTGATCAGACTCCAAATTCTTTATGGGCATGTCTCTTTTACCGTGGAGAAAAAATCTTGGTCGTTGCGGTGATGGTAATGTAACGGAGCCACTGTTGAGTGAGAGAAGTATCGAAGCCATGGTGGGTCTGTCAACTGGATCTTCCTGAACACATAATAAGCCAATTTTGATGCATCTAAGGACTTCATCTTGAGAATAAGAATCTCCCAAACTTTGATCCAACAATTCCAAGGGCCTACCATCCCTCCAATGTATCCAAGCCTACATCAAATTATCACACCAGTAATATCAACCTTCTCTTCTCTCTACTAGGCATTAAAGACACGAAAAAGAAATTAAAATATATGTTTCATACTCACATAGCTCAAGAGGTCTTCAGCACCATTTGATTCATAAAATCTATTGTTTTTCTTGCCACTGATAATCTCTATAATTAACACACCAAAACTATATACATCTGACTTCACAGAAAATTCCCCTCGCATTGCGTACTCTGGAGACATGTAACCACTGCAAGCCACCACCACAAATATAGCAGTGTCACTTGAAAGACAATAAATAGTCTTATTAACTTAATTTCTAATTGTTATGGTTGATGAGTTCTTAGCCACAACTACTTTTCCAAAATGAGATAATACACAACATTTGTGCTCACACAGATCAAAGCATATACTTGTTACCTATGTTGTTCGATTTCAATGATCTATAAGTTAGCTAGGATCGATGAACAATAAATGTACTACTCCTTAGTTTTGATGAAGCAAAGCAGAAGAAAAAATCAGAACTTACTAAGTCCCCACAACTCTACTTGTGTTTCCATGTGTTTGATCAGCTCCAAAAATCCTTGCCATACCAAAATCTGAAATTTTTGGGTTCATATTGACATCTAGCAATACATTGCTGGCTTTAAGATCACGATGTATAATTCTTATTCGAGAATCTTCGTGTATATATTGAAGTCCTCGAGCAATTCCGCCTATTATCTTGTAACGTCTTGACCAATCCAATTCCTCTTGTTTTCTTGGGTCTACAAGTTCGTTAGAAAAATTACTCATACTATATGAACAAAAGATTAGATACAAATGCATATTGATTAGAAATTACTATTATGCAATCATAATGGCAAAGACTATAGGATATATGTTAAAGTGGACAAACCATATAGAAAATAGTCGAGACTTTTGTTGGGCACATATTCATATACGAGTATTTTTTCTTTTCCTTCCAAGCAAAATCCCAATAGCCTTGTTAAATTTCTGTGTTGAAGTTTGGCTACTAATACAACTTCATTCTTAAATTGTTCTGCTCCTTGTCGAGAATTTCTCGATAGCCTCTTGACAGCTATTTCTTGTCTATTAGGAAATATACCCTGAAAATGTATTTCACCCGGCCGACGTTTAGCACAGTTCACTTTGTACAATTCATATATAGTATCCCAATATTATTATTATTATTATTTTTTTGAACAAGTATCCCAATATTAAACTTACCTTGTAAACCACACCAAATCCACCTTGGCCTAGCTTGTTATGCTCATCTGAGAATTTGTTTGTAGCAGCCTCAATTGTTGCAAAATCAAATTGCAAGGACTCCACAGTTGTCATATCATTTCCATCTACAAATGCAAACAGTAGACGTAAGAGAGATTGCATAAATAAGAGAGTCAATAGATCGTAATAACCCATATGCTTATTCTTTACCAATTTCTCCTTTGACATCATTGTACTTCTTTCTCCTAATTAGGAAACAGTACCCCAAAGTGAATAATACCATAGATCCAGCAATTGTAACAGCAATGGCGACTATCGTTGCTGTTGAGATTTTGTTTTTTCCTGCATGCATATCATGATTCAGTCACAGTTCGCTGGTCCTCGACCGAGTCACCGAGATTTTACTCAAATGGTTATGATTCCAACAATTATCACATCAAATCAGATTTTACTCCATCCTTTTACCCCTTTGCTAAGTGACTTTCGCTGCAAGTGATCTACCAAACGGATTTTGTGAGGGAGAGAGGATGACTCAGAGTCTCGGAGAGTTCCCTAAGAGTTCAAAAGTTTAAGTTAATGAGCTTAATTTGATTCCATTTAGATATATAAACTTCTCATTTTTTTTTGTTATTGAAAATAATTTAAAAAAGCTCATTTAACTAATAGCCAATTTTAAAATAACTTAATAAATTTTCAAGTACGCTAAAATAACCCATCAAACTATCAAGGTGGACCAAAAATGTCACTTTTACTAATAATACCCTTATTCTCTTAAAAATTAAAATAAAAATAATTAATAAAAAACTATTTTTTAAACCAAAAAAAAAAAAAAAGAGGGAGAAAAAAACCAAGGAGGGGTGCATTAATACAACCAAAAAAAAAAAAAACAATTTTTTGTGATAAATGTAAAATTAGTCCAAGTAATTGGCATAAATTACAAATCGCTCCCTAAGATATAAAAATAATTCATAAGTCATCAGGGGAGGCCAAAATAAGAATTTAGTTCCTACCATCAAAATACTTGACAGATTCCATTAGTATCCATGTCAGAACAAAAAAAAATGATAACATGTGTCACTCTTGGTAAAAAAAAAAAAAAAAGGACTTGTGGTATGCAAAAAATGTAAATCACTCACTCCAGTTAAATTTCGTCAAAACACTTGACATATTCCATTAGTGTTCTAAGTTAGCACTAAAAAAAAAAAGACATTTGTTACTGTTAAGAAAAAAAAAACTATATATATAAAACTAAAAAGTTAAATAAACTAAAACTTAAAAAATTAAAATTTTTAAATTAAAAAAAAAAAGTAGAAAAAACGTTAAACCATTAGCAAAGGTGGCTAGGGGTGAGCCGCCGCCTCCCCCAGGGGGTGGCCGCACGCTACCCCCGACCACCTTAGGGGGTGGCTTGCGGGCTACCCAAGGGGGGGGGGGGGGGGGGGGGGGGGGGGTTGACCTTCTAGCCACCCCAGAGGAATTCGAGAAGGGCTCGAGCCACCCAAGAGCGTCGTCGGACCATGGGATTGTTGAGCTCCACCTCCGGCTTCCTTTGTGGTGGCCTTCAGGCCAGCCCAAGCCACCTCTAGAGGTGGCTTGCAAGCCAATTACCCTAGCCAAGGGGTTGTTGTCGAGCCACCCCTTGTTTTTTTCTTTGTTTTAAAAAAAAAATTAATTAATTAATTAATTAATTTTAAAAATTTTAATATCTTTAACTTTTTAGAATTTTTTTTTTTTGTTTAAAAAAATTATTAATTTTTTTGTTTTAATTTCTAAGAGAATAAGGGTATTATCGAAAAAAGTGCATTATATTTTTAGCACATGTTGGTTGTTTGATGTGTCACTTTATCACACTTAAAAATTCATAAGGCTATTTTAAAATCAGTTGTTAGTTGAATGAGCCTTATATATATATATATATATTTCCCTTCTTTATTTTTTCTCAATATAACACACAACACTCATACATTCACTTACAACATAGTTCATATATCGGGGTCTAAAACTTATAATGAACCTTTCATATAAGGACTACATTGCAAAAGTAAATTAGTAAATGATTGTGATGAAGATATGTCATTTCACGATCAAGATTATATTTCACTCATCAAGCTAATGTTATATATGTTGCGACGTAGTAAATATATTGTCATTTGAATAACGTATCAGTATCTATAGAATTAAATAGAACAAAACAAAATCCTAAAGATCAAATTACTTAATCCTAATCCTTAAAGTTAGGACTCAATCATTCATAATTACGATCACTTGGGCATGCATGTCTTTCACTTTGTACCTAATTTTTCCAATATTATGAATACATGGTTATCCACATGAAAGTATTTATAGTACTAATCTAAAAGCACTAACAACAGCTGCTCTTAAATTTTTTCTTAATTTATGGAACAAAACCACTTTTTACTTTCATTTTTTGTAATTCATTCTGCCATAGTTTCTCTTATCATTTTCTTATATCATTTAAATATTATTTAAATTAAATGCTAAGAGAAAGAGAGATGAAAAAGAAATCATTTAATATTGTTTCAAATAAATGCTAGAAGAATTAGAGAGGAAAGATAAAGTTTTTAATATTAAAATAATGCTAAAGGAACCATTTTTGCTTCCCTAGATGTAGGGTACAACTTTTGGCTCCTTTGATTTTTTTTAGTTTAGGAAACAAAAAAAAAAATCTAATTCAAGTGGTCTTTTAGAGCATTTCCAATAACTTCCTTAGAGCACTAGTAGCAGTCTCCCTATATTGGTTCCCTTCCCTAAATATAGGGAAAATTTCACCAAAACTCACAAAAACTGCCCCACAATAGACACCCCATATTTACATGTTTTGGTTTGGTAGCTACAGTGCTACCCAATGTATTGGGTAGCACTGTAGCTTCCCAATCACTTTTTTTATTGAAAAAAAATTCGTCTCTCTCTCTCTGACTCTCTCTCTACTTCACGGCTGGCTTCATCACTTCGTCGCATCCGGCATCCCTTCGTCTCCTTCATCTCCTTCTCTTCTTTTGTGTTTCCTTTCTTTTACTCATTATTTTCTTCAAGAAGAATAGAGGGTTAGACGAAAGAGAGAGACCGCGAGAAAATCCAAGAGATGAGAGAGAGAGAGATCGGGAGTTTGAGAGAATGAACCCAGGAGGGAGAGATGCAGACGGAGAGGGAGATCGCCGGAACCCGCGAACCCAGAGGAGCCGATCGTTGATGGGTTGCCACCGGTGAACCCAAGTGAGGCGATTTCCGGCGAACAGAGGGTTAGACGAAAGAGAGAGACCGTGAGAAAATCCAAGAGATGAGAGAGCGAGAGATCGGGAGTTTGAGAGAATGAACCCAGGAGGGAGAGATGCAGACGGAGAGGGAGATCGCAGGAACCCGCGAACCCAGAGGAGCCGATCGTTGATGGGTCGCCACCGGTGAACCCAAGTGAGGCGATTTCCGGCGAAGCAGAGGGTGATTTTCGGTTGATCAGCCGGTGAAGACGGGTGAGCAGGAGAGAGAAGACGAGTGGGAGAAGAAAAGAAATTGATAAAAAAAATAAAAGTAGGAAAGAGAACAAATAATAAAATAAGAGTAAAAAATAATATTTAATTGGTATAGGAAAAATTAAGGGAATCTATTGTGGGGTGTTTTTTTTTAGGGAAACAAAAAGTGGTTTTGTTTCCTATATATAGGGAAAATGGTTGGGAAGCTGCTGCTAGTGCTCTTATAATCCATTCTCTTTCCTACATATATATAAGAAAATTTTCAAAAAATAATCACAAAAAACCACCCACAATAAATACCCTATCGGTTTCCTAAGCATTGAGAATGCTACGGTTTTACCAAATGTGTAAGAAACCAAAAGAACTTTATTATCCACTATTTTAATATAATTTTTTTCTTTCCCTTTTTTTTTCTCATCTTTTTGTTTTTTATTGAGATTATTTTGTTTCTTAAATTTAAGAAAGAAAAAAAAAAAAAAAAACTGTTGCGAATACTTTGAAGAGTTTTGTCCATATGTAAGAAAAGCTACACCTCTACTAAATTAAGCTTCGTAAAGCATGTCGTCCATGTTGACATTCCATCACTTCATAATAATAATAATGAAGCATGAAAAGCGATAGTCCATTTCACCTTGTGATCCTGCTACGGAGCCTGGAGGTGGAGGCGCAAGCCCTACTGCAAGCGCGGGAGCTGTGGATTCACTGTAGAAACGGTACAACTCGTACCTAATATTACAACTAGGAAAGAGAGCTCTGCCCCCTTGCTTTCCATCACAACATATAGGAAGACGGTTTATAGCTGCCTGAAGACAACTATTGCAGTCGGTGCTGGACAGGTCCGGTGTGCACTGTACAAGGTTGTACAGATTTTGAAAATCGGAAAACTTCACTTCCTTAACCCCAAACTTCTTAGCACCGATCGGAAAGTTGGCGGCCTCACGTGCCATTTCGGTCATCGTCCTGTTCAATAGCCGGTTAAACCGGTCCTGTTCGGTGATGTTCTGAGTGTTCAACAAGTGAATTCTAGGCCTTACGGCCACGGTGGAGAAGATAGACTCGTTGGAGTAGCGTACCATGCACTCGTCGTACCAGATAACAGCGATCTTTTCCCTTGAACACTTAATGGCGAGTTCTTGGGTTGCGTTGTCCACGCATCTTTGGCACACGTCAGCAGTGACATCTCCACGGCAGAGGAAGAGGCCGTAGACGGGGTCGGAGGAGGTGATTTGGCCGGCAGTGGTGTTGTAGAATTCGATGTTGCCGGTGGCGTTGGAGGAAAGGGAAGAGAGGAGTGAGTTGATATTGAAACTGTAGACGCTATTTTGGGGGAAGGAAGTGTTTCCACAGAAGTGGTATAGGTAAGTTTGGGCAGCTACATGAGTGGTCAGGTTGAGGAAGATAAGCATGGAAAGGAATACGAAGGGAAGAGAAAAGGGATTGAAGGAATGCATTTTGATGAACCAATTCTGCAAGATTTTCAGTATTGTTTTGGGTGCGAGTATATATGAATGGTGGTTTAGACGAGGAGGACATGATCATGCACTCAGTGGTGGTGATTCTGGTGAAGACGTAAAGACTAGCCGATTCGGCGAGTGCGTGTACGGCTGCTTGACGCAAGTCAACCAAGTTAACAAAAGGCCAAAATACAAGGATGGAAGAGTCGTTGATGGAAGACTAAGACTGGAATAGTGACGTGACGGCGGAGTTTTGGCCAGAGGATAGAAATGTGCTCAGTGCTCTCTAATGGTAACGTCATTTCTATCATTCTATGCCCCCCTGCGATCCAAATCCAGGTGAAGTTTCAACGGCCAACTCAAATCTCTACAAGACTATTATTGCCTGTCTTTTCCGGCAAAGACCCGAAGTTTTTGAGAAATTATATATATACAACACATTCATGTGAGTGAGACTCCCTACATGGGTTTCACTTTATTTGAATACGTTGTATAAAAATTATGTAAATTTTGTTATTTAAGAATCACGAAGTATTTTTAAGGACAGGTTTTTTGTCCGTTTCAAATTCATAGAGCTGTTTTTCATGGTGTTGGTGGACCGTAATAATTATGGCATGCGCTAACGAGTTGACTTTGTCCAAATTTATGTACCCTAGTTTGAATCGGAATTCTTTATAATTATTTGTTTGAATTTAGATAAATAATTGTAGAGAATCATAATCTATATAATTTGTTATGAAAAAAAAAAGTTAAAACAAATATTTATATTTTCTTGTGTTCTTGTTATTGTTTAAAATTACTGTCAAATCAAAATAATAATTTCTTATAAATATAATGATAATTTTAAAATTTATATCAATTTTCAAATGACATAAAAATGATATGGGTATCTCCGTTCTAATATTACAATACGAAAAAGACAAGTACGGAGCCTTTGTAACGGATAAAATTATATGATAAATATGTCTCCAACCGTCATAGATATGGAATAGAATCCTCTCTATTTTTCTTTTAGATTTATCGGTATATATTCATCACACGTTGAATATATTGTCACACCACTTAACATTTTTAATTAGCGTAATATTACATATATAATTAAATATAACAAAATAAAATAAGAATAATAAAATGATTTCTCTCTTTTAACTTAAAACAAACTTGAATTTGAGCAGGTGTAATCGGCGAAAGTAGGTGCAGGTTTTGAGGGAGAGAGTGGCAAGGCATATGGGAAATTTGAAGGAAGCCATGTTGGTGATTATTCTGAGCCACTGTACGTGTTACTTGCACTTTTGCAACTTTCATGACTCATCAGGATTACTTACAAATCTTTCTTCCACTTCACGTGTTTTTATTTTATTTATTTTATTTTATTTTTAACGTTAAATGCTGTTCAAAAGAACAGCAGTTGCACCATTATTAGAAAACTCCAAAGGGCCAAATTATAGTGAATAAAAAAACTTTTTAAAAATACTCCATAAACACAAAGCCAGAAACTGACTTGGGAGCAGCGCAGCTCACTAAAAACTAAGAAATGGTAGATCTAAGCTAAAAAAGCCATAAGAACCAGCAATCCTTGAACATACAACAGACAGGAAGGGCTTGACTATTCCTTTTTTTTTTTTTTTTTAAAAAAAAAAAAGCTTGACTATTCTGTCATTTCTTTGTGCGTGTTAAAAAAAGAAAAAAAAAAAAAGAAAAAGAAATTAGGTTTTGGTCAATTTCAATAGTAATTAATGCTTTGTTTGTTTCAACGTAAAATATTTTTAATGAAATTAATTTTTTAAAAATATTTTTCGGCGTTTAACTCGTACGAAAAAATCGCCAACGCCGTAAAACGAAATCCGGTAACTGCCGCCAAGATCCGGCAATGTCAGGCCTCAGTCGCCGAATTCTGGCGGACCAGATCCTAACGAAACTAGCCAGAAGGCGGCCAGTTTGGCCAGATTTCGGCCAATTTCGCTGGAATCTGATCTAGTTTGGTCGAAATCTGAACAATAAGGACGAAATCCGGGGACGTTGTAGGATTCCAGCAATTGGATACCACAATTTTGGGATCGTTAGCGGTAGAGTTGGGCTACCACAAACTCCAATGTCCGGTCGTTGCGGATTCCCACAGACGTGCGTGCAAGAATAAAAAGTTTAAATCCAGAAAACAATTATAATTTTTATAATCGTAAATCATTTTTCGAAAATTAAAGAGGATTTTATGGTCAAACTGAAAATAATTTTCGTTAACCATTATTTTCGTCTCCACCAAATACCGAAAAATGTCGAAAACATTTTCCAGAGAACATTTTATGGTCAAACAGTTTAAGAAGCGATATTGAGACAATTGGTCATATGGTTCAAGCATTTTAAATCCTCTCTCTCAAATAAATTTTTTTTTTCTTTTAAACAAAAAAAACGAAAATAAGGTTGAAGCATTTTATGGTCAGTTTTCTAGCATGATAGAGACATTTGTTCGACCGTCATAGATATGGAATAAAATCCTGCCCAATTCACTCACAGATTTAACCATATATATATGCAGCCATATAATGAATATGTAATCATATTTAAAAAAAAAAAAAAAAAAAAAATCGTAATACTATATATACTATTAAATGCAAAAAATAATTTATCTCTTTTTACTTGAAATGAAGAATATCTTGGCAGTATGAAGTCACATTAGGGCCGGTGGGAGTTGTGGCCCCAACAGAACATTTTTTTTTTAAAAAAAATTAAGGGAAATTTTGAATGCGGCCCCTGCATACTAGCTAGTCAATTTTTTATTTATTTTTAATAAAAAAAGAAAGAAATTTTTTAAGAAAGTTTATGCTGCTCATGAACCATTTTCTTTTATGATGAGTTATATTATTTTGGTTGCATTAAGTAGTATTTGTTACTTAGATAATAATATAAGATAAATATAAAATTAGTTTATAGAAAATTTCAAGAGATATAAGTATAAAGAAAAGTTGGGAAGTAATGCTAGATACTATATTTTTTTATTCTACAATGATAACATGATAGCATAAACTAACACTTGAATATATATATTTTTTTTAATAAGGATTGACCCAATGGTTAATTTATTATTATTATTATTATATATATATGATTTATTCCATGATTATTTCCATTTAGACTATTATATATATGTTTGTTTATATTTTATGATTGTTCATTTGGTTTATTAACCCTAATGATCTCTTATGGGATTGTAATTTAATTTAAAATTTTAAGTTCATGAATCATGTTGAAATTAAAAACTATCGATTCAAGAGAAAATAAGTTAATATTGTTGAATTTTTTAATGATGAAGCTCCAAATCTCGAAGAGCATTCTCTTAAATCTTTAAGGGTTGAAACCGAAGAATATCCTTCTAAATTTTTGACTCCACCATTGCATCTGGTTCTATATTTATAGGATTAGTAAGAGTTATTCTATTGTCTAGGAACCAGAAAGAAACTTTGAATCGATATGTTGATAAATATATACTAATGTAGCTCCAAAAAGAATTTGGAATTGGAAAAAAGTGAGTGCTTTGAGGAAGGCATTATTTGATCTAGATTAATAATTCATATTAAACTCCAAAAGGAGGTAAGAATTTTGAAGATAATAATTATGTAATAATGTAATATGGTGGTAGTTGTTTTCAAGTCATGAAATATATGGTTACCTAACATATACAACAAAATCAGCAGCCTCCCTCCCCCACAATAATATAAAAATGCACCAACTATGAGCATTTTCTCTGACATGGACAAGGCACAATAAAGCAACCAATTATAACAAGGCCCTTTAAATCTTGGATTTGACTTTTCTTCCGCCTTAATAATCTCGTTCAAATATAGTTGCAATATTGGGGACTACTTTCACATTGAAAATCCGAGGACATTCATTAGCTTTTGGACCATTTTTCCTTTGAAAAGACGAGCTATTTATTTAGATTATCTTCTTGCTAAGGAATGCATCATGATTCATGACCAAACACAATATAATGAGAAAACATTAAATTAGCTTCCAATACTTTTACCCTTTAGACTGGTTACTGCTATCAAATAATTCTTTTTATTTTTAATTTATTAAATAACTCCTTATATTTTGAGTTGATACCAAATAAATATTTCCTTTCATATTCAGTCAATTTTTTAACAAAATATTCCTGAAGTTTTAATTATATCTCATAAAATAATAATAATAAAAAAGACACGTACCCACCTCTTTAAATTTGTGAGATGGTAGAGCCATGCTCGCGAAGAGAGAGATCAACTCTGACAACTCCCCCATGGAGGGTGGAGCCGATGCCATGGAGGGGCGATTCATCCCCTCCCTTGGGTCAAAAATCATACCGCATATCAATCAAACAACCCCATTGGGTTGCATGTTCTTTCTTGTTTCTAATCTTTTTTTCTTAAATACCAGTAGGAAACTATTTGATAGGATTGAAAGAGTATGCTAAAAATTATATTTTAATTTGTCTTGCAATACTAATGTATCAATTCTAATCAATGACTGATTTAAAAGTAAGTTATGACTGTCATGTCAGCATTTTAAGATAATTATTAGGTAAAAATATGGTTTTTGGCATTACTAAAATTGAAAATACATTAAACTATTTGATATAGATCGGAATATAAGGGAACTAGTTTGGTATTTTTTTTTTCTATTAAATAAGATAGAGGTGATTCCGAGTCCTATATGTCTTCTTGAACTTCCAAGCCATAAATATTTACACTCTGGCAGTCAGTTTTCTTACTTTTATTGCACAAAATCTAATGTCCACCGACCACTATTATTTGCACAGTACTTGGCAGGCAGCTTGGCTTCCTTTACACTAACGAGGGTGTGGTTTGGGAACGGATGCTTCATCGACAGACCATGACATTGACATGCTAAGAGACTGACCAGACGCCATATCCTTTGCAGGCATGTTCGGGTCTGCTTTAGTGAGAAGGAAAAACGCCGGCTGTTCAGGGGATTCTAGAGTGACAGAGTAGCTATTGAGCGTGTGCAGAATTGATGCCATGGTTGGTCTGTCAGCTGCATCTTTCTGAACACATAACAACCCAATTTGGATGCATCTCAAGACTTCCTCTCTCGAATAAGAATCTCCCAAAGCTGGATCCAACAATTCCAAGGGCCTTCCATCACTCCAACGTATCCATGCCTGCAAATTTTATCAAGTAATATTAGGTGATGATATTGGCATTAATTAAGAAAGGGAAACAAATTGGGATCTAGCTACTTTACACTCACATAGCTCAAGAGGTCAACAGCACCTTCTGATTCAAAGTTATTATTCTTCTTGCCACTGATAATTTCTAAGACTAACACGCCAAAACTATACACATCAGACTTCTCAGAAAATTCTCCGTGCATTACGTATTCGGGAGACATGTAACCACTGCAAGCCAACACAAACATAGAAAAACAAAACAATCTTAGCAACAAGGAAAATGCACATGAAGTACCATATAATTTTTACTATAATTTTTATACAAATTGATGTGACAGTTCGATGAAATAATTAAGAATGTATGGTTGACAAATCAACTACTAATTAACTAAATTGAGAAGTTATATTTTTGGCTTAATCATTTTACCAATTATGGACTACCACATTATTTGTTCAAAAAAAAAGAAAAAAAAAAAAGAAAAAACCTTGTAGTAAAAGCCATAGTACCGCTAGCAGCACTCTATATGGCACTTAATTTTGATGATACAAAACAAATGAAAAAAACTTAGAACTTACTATGTCCCCACAATTTTACTTGTGTCTCCTTGACTTTGATCAACTTCAAGAATCCTTGCCATGCCAAAATCTGAAATTTTTGGGTTCATTTCCGCATCTAGCAATATACTACTAGCTTTTAGGTCACGATGTATAATTTTAAGCTGAGAATCTTCATGAAGATATTTAATTCCTCGTGCAATCTCTCCTATTATCTTGTACCGTCTTGACCAATCCAATTGTGCTTGTTTTTTTGGATCTACAAATTAAATCCATCAAAAGAAAATATTCAAAAAAGTAGATGCAGATGTAAAAGACCATTGGAGGAATGTTCAGATGGACAGACCATATAGAAATTTGTCAAGGCTTTTATTGGAGACAAATTCATAGATGAGCATCTTATCTTCTCCTTCCAAGCAGAATCCCATCAACTTTGCTAAATTTTTGTGTTGAAGTTTAGCTGCCACTAAAACCTCATTCTTAAATTGCTCTGCATCTTGTCCAGATCTTCTCCATAACCTCTTCACAACTATTTCTTGTCCATCAGGAAGTGTACCCTGACAATGTATGTAATTAACCAGCTTTAGAGCTCCCAAAATCGTAATTCCAAAAGCTTTTCAAAATTCTAAATTTGTTCAAGTTTAAATGCAATGAATTTGCTAAATGTATGTAACGACTTAGGGAAAAGCGCTAGCCACATCTGCGCATCACCCCAAAAGGACTAGTCAATTTGAAGCTTCCTTAAAATCCATTATAAAGCCCAGTTTTACCTAGTAACTAGGCAATGTGGGACTTAGCACCCATGAATATCTATATAAACTACTCACTTTATATGAATTATTCATCGCTTCTCAATATGGGACCGGGGTAAAATAATTTCTTTCTACGCTTCAAAAATCTGGTCAAGATGATTATATTTAAAGTGAAATTGTGAAAAAAGAGGAAGAAGATTCCGGTCAGAGTTGTGGAAAAGTTGATATATAAATGAATATGAATAGGAGAAGAAGGTCAAGATCACTATCCTATTACTTATCGATGGGCCTGAAATTCAGACCGGTGACCCAAGCGTGGGAATTTTGGTTCATGATTTTAAAATTATTATCGGCTTCGATATTTATTTTTATTTTATTTTATTTTTAACATGTCCATATAAGAGTGGAGATGAAAGATTCAAACTAGTGACCTCCGACTTATGAGGTGTAGTCTACAGCCGATTAAGCTATTCCTTAGAAACATATATTAATTTTTATTAAATTTTAAACGTAATTTTAAAAATTACCCAAATGTATGGAAAAATAAGAAGGTATGTAGCATTATTTTTGTCCAGCAATCATTTCCCCCCTCCTTTTTTTTTTCTTTTTTTTTTTTTTTTTAATTTTTTTTGGCAAGATGCTTTAGATTTGACCATTCTTTTTATAAAGTCATTTATGTGGTAGTTCATAAAGGGATAAAATAATTAAGAGTATATAATAAATCAGTTTTTTTAAAAAATTTTAATTATTTTACTGATTATATAAATATTTTTATAGTAAAAATTATAATAATCCTAATACGGTAATACCACTCTTTTTCGTTTTTTTATTTAAATAATATTTCACTTATATCTGTCTGGTCAGAATTTAGTAAGAATTGTTAACATGTACGTCAAATTGCACTCAGTCCACATCGATATAATAATAATAGTTGATTTTGATTTACAGGGCTAATATATAATAAGAGAAATTACATATTACCCAAGAAAGTATATTTTATCTAATATTATTCACAATCGTAGGTTGCGGATGGTTTCGTTAACATTATGCCAGCGATGTGAACTAACTGTAAATTTATTGAAGAATTTCTCGTTTCCACATCTTGCTTGGTCCCTTCGGCCTTGGGACTTCGCTAGATTGAATAGTAGAGAGTTTAAAGGCCTTATTTTGAAGCCCACTCTAACTTGGATTTGTTTTCAAAAATTCTAAAACCCTTGCAAAGTTGGACTTTTGGCCCGCTGTTTTGGGCTAGTTTTGCAATTGTGTGTGTTTGGCAAAGATTTTTTGGGTGATTTTTTTTTTTTTTTTTTTTTTTTTTCTTTTTAGTTATAGTAAGAAATGATTAATGTGATATAAAGTTATATATATATATATATATATATATATATATATATATATTAAAGGAAAAATGCAATTTTTTGTTTTGTAATGATTTTTTTGTTTAAAAAGTAATAAAAAATGATTTATTTGATATAAAAAGTGAAAAAAAATTGAAATATTTTAAAGTTGATTTTTTTAAAGAGAAAAGTGGGGGTGGAAAAATTTCAAATGAAATTAATACTATTCATTTTATGGTCAGGCTTAAAGTTAATGTATCTAATGGTGTACATAATTTTATATTCTTAAATTTTTAAAAGACTTTTCAACTTTGACTTCATATACACTGTTAAATGAATAATTCTACATGTACATTAAGTGTTCATAAAAAAATGATGTGCCTTTTAAAATCACATTTTGATCAAAATCACTATTTGATCAATCACGTACTCAATCATGATTTTAAAAGCCACCTCATTTTTTTAATGTATATGTAGAATTACTCGTGTTAGATGCACCAACCTCAAATACTGAAATTTCATTAAATGAAATAGAAATGATCTTATTCCGTGGAGAAATGAGCTACCAAACAAAGTCAATTATTATCTTTGGGCTTCACACACAACTTCGACATTCTTGGCTGTCCCACCTTCACCTAGCCCGCCTGAATGTTTTTGTTATGTTTCATTAACGAACGATCCACCAACTAAATAAGAAAGAAAAATGATTTTCGCATAACATATATAAAGGTGCACAACATGACACATTGGTGGGAGACGTGCATGTGAGACAGGTCCTACCAATGTGTTTTGTTGTACAAATGTTATGTACCTTTATGATGTGCAACTAACACATCCCAAAAATAAATTAATTGCTAATTGTTACACTAATTGAGGTGGAGGAAC
Source organism: Alnus rubra (assembly GCA_028654335.1). Classification (NCBI taxonomy): domain Eukaryota; kingdom Viridiplantae; phylum Streptophyta; class Magnoliopsida; order Fagales; family Betulaceae; genus Alnus; species Alnus rubra. The sequence continues at coordinate 194,997 of JAJPGS010000324.1, forward strand.
AGATGATCTAGGAGGGGGAGGAACAGGCCCTGCCAATGATTGGTAAAACAGGCAAACTTCAAACCTAATGATCATTTATTTTTTCTTGTTTGGTCAATTATATATATCGAATTTCAAGCTTATTACTCTGTTCATGATTCATGAAGTTTGAATTCTTTCAATACTCATAACATACAACTCATGTACGGTTGAAGTACCAGGACTTAAGAAATGGGAAGCCCTTACTAACCTCTACCCACACTATCGAGGGTATAATTCACTAATTGATACTTCATTGACAGACAAAGGCGTTGATTTGCTTGTAGTAGATTGATCTGATTCCAGCTCGCTTAATGGCTTTTCCTCTGTTCGACTATGAAGGAAATATGATGGTTGTCGAAGAGGTGATGGGAAAGAAGCAGAGTGACTGTTAAGCATGAGAACTATGGATGCCATGGTAGGTCTGTCAGCTGGATCATCCTGCACAGACAGTACGCCAACATGGAGACATCTGACGACTTGATCTCTTGAGTAAGAATTTTCCAAATTTGGATCCAACACTTTCAACGGCGTTCCATTCGTCCAGTGTTTCCAGGCCTGCACCATTTGCACAAGTAATGATGTTAATTTTCATGCATTAACATAAGAAAACAAAATCAGAATATTTGGTTCATACTACTCACATAGCTGAAAAGGTCGTCTTCACCATTTGATTGACAGAAAGAACTAACTTTCTTGCCACTTATAATTTCAAGAATTAGGACACCAAAACTATATACGTCGGACTTTACGGAGAATTGTCCATGCATAGCATATTCTGGAGCCATGTAACCACTACAAACCAGCATCATGGAAACAACATTAATATTAATTATAAGTAAGACATGCTCACTTGTCTATAAACAATGCAATGCACATAACATCTTTGATTGACAACATTAATCCCCATATACATTCATGCAAGCCTCCTAAAACTATTAGAATGAAATAATATGAGCCTCCTAAAACATTTTTTTTACCTTAACATTAATTAATTTGTTAGTATAAAAAGAAAAATTGAAGTAACCTATATCTTGATTCTAAAACCATGTCTTTCTCTTACAATAACCTTTTTTGTTGCATAAATGGGCAAACATTAAAAACTTACTATGTGCCGACAACCCTATTTGTGTTTCCTTGGGTTTGATCAACTCCAAAAATCTTTGCCATCCCAAAATCTGAAATTTTTGCATTCATGTCTCCATCTAACAAAACATTACTGGCTTTAAGATCACGATGTATAATTCTAAGTCGAGAATCTTCGTGAAGATAGAGAAGCCCTCGAGCGATTCCTCCAATAATATTATAACGGCTTGACCAATCAAGTCGTTTTTGACTTGCAGGATCTGTACATTCATCAAAACTCAATACTCGGGTTAGAATAATCAACTCAAGTCAGATAAATATTTAACTTATTCATTTAATTGAAAAAAAAAAATCAAATGAACTAAATACTAATATAGAAAAACATTTTAATATAGTTATGTCTTGTTAGTTCATCAACACGTACTCAATGAATTTGCTAATAGCTATTTGCTTTTGGAAACAAAAAACAAACTGTAAGATGAACCTTTCCTTAATGTATTTGATCTTCTCTGAAGTGAAATCTTTTTATTGTTTTTGTTTTACTATTTTTGAATAATGAGAAGAAATTCAGTATGCACAGCTATGCATATATAATTAACATATGGGTAAATTCCGAATACTTGAATTGTCCTTCACCCAACCACTAGTGAAAACTAAAGCCTCACAATTCATATCACATGCAAGAAAATTAAACGTATGTTGATAAGGGACAAACCATATAAAAAGTAGTCTAGGCTTTTGTTGGACACAAATTCGTAGACAAGAATCTTTTCCTCTCCTTGCAAGCAAAATCCCAATAGCCTTACAAGATTTCTATGTTGAAGCTTGGCTACTAATATAATCTCAGTTTTAAATTCTTCTTTTCCTTGTCCAGAACTTCTGGATAGCCTCTTCACAGCTATTTCTTGTCCATTAGGAAGTATACCCTGAAAATGTACTTTAACTAGTCATTACAACAATTTACCATTTACAGTTCATATAATCCAAACAACAAAAGCTTCAGCAATGTCAGATTTTGATGCATACAATTATATTGATCATGATCATGTGTACTTAAATGAGTAGAATCCTTACAAAAAGAAGCTAAACAAACAATGAAAACGAATCTTGTACCTTATAAACCGCACCAAATCCGCCTTCACCAAGTTTATTATCATCTGAAAACTTGTTGGTGGCAATTTCAATTGTAGCAAGATCAAATTGCAAGGACTCTACAGTTGTAATATCATTAGCACCTGCACAATAAAACGCTAAATGTGAGTAACTTCAAGTGTAACATTAAGAACAACAGGAATGCACAAATCAAATTATCTTTCGTTTACCATTTTCTTCCTGTATAGCATCGTACTTCTTTCTTGCTCTCCGACTAATAAGAAAGCAGTAGCCGGCAACGAATAGCAGAATCAAGAGAGAAATCGGAATGACAATGGCAATAATTGTCACCGTTGAGATTTGATCTTTTCCTGCATAAACAACAGTCACTTGGATTGATAATTAAGCTAAAGTGCAGAATGATTTAGAACTAGAGGTACTTCTAATTAAATATACCGAAAGTGTTAGTTAGAATACTATGCAGTACTAGATAGACAATCGTGATAAATTAGTTGCGACAAAAGCTTAACCTATATTCTAAAGTTGAAACTAAAAGCAGCTAAGGGCAATGAACAGAGCAACATATATATTTAGTATGATATATACAAAGAACTTCATTAAAATTAAATAGCTAATTTTAGCTCCATTCATTTAGATATGGTGGGCGGTCTACAACCATATTCTTCGATGCAGACAGGGAAATAATCGACCTACTGCTTGTGATGGCTAATTTCTTAATTAGTCGATTGATACTCTGTATAGTATGTATTTTGGACTCTTAAGCTTGTTAAATTTGTCGATTAATTATCTAAAATAAAGGGATTTGATTTGTATTTGAAATTATTCAAACATCTGTGAAGCTCTAAAAATAGAGCATTGTACTCAAATCGTATCATCAATGAAAGATGTAACCTATAAGGCCTTAATGTGTAGATGTAGGTCACAGACCGAACCACTTTAATCTCTGTGTTTTCTCTCTTTCCTTTATCACTCTATATTATTATTAGTTTATATATGGTATCAAATCTATATGCTAATGCTAGTTGTTCGATCTTGAATTGCAATTTTAATTTTTTTTTTTTTTTTTTGTTACTTGTATTATGTTTCGGATTGATTTCAATCAGTCATGAAAACCCCTTTGTTTCTTTTATTGATTTCCTTTAAATTTTTGTTTGTTATTTTTTTTAAAATAAAAAAAAAATGAAAATGCTAGTGGCAAATGGCAACCTAGTCTGTCCCAAGGGAAAGAACATTGCTCCCTAACATTAGATCTCTAGATCTCTTTTGTTCTCCGTCCTTTTCTCTTCTTTTTTTTTTCTTTTTTTTTTTCACATGTGATAAGCTAATTAAGCTAATTAAGCTCTTTGCATACTTCTCATTATTTTCTTTTCCTTTAATCATTACAGATCGAGGAATATTTGTTGTGCTATTCACAATCTTTAACAGATTGAAAGAAGTTTGTGTTTCAAGGAGTGAAGAAAAAAAAGGAAAAAAAAATAATTAGTTGTTTGTGTGGTGAAGCAAGGCATGAAAAAACAAAAAAAAAAAAAAGGCCCAAGAAGCATATGTGTGGGCCATGGAGCCCATTTCAGTCTCATAATTGGCCCCGTTCCGACCAATAAAAAGCCGATGTCCGAATTTAGGTCAAAGTAGCTGATGTCGGCCGAACAGTCGTCGATGTCAAAATACTTAAAGAATAAAAATCTTTTGAGATAACTGTTAATTTGTATTCTATAAATTAAAAAATTTAGATAATTGATTATTGAAATTAAGAAATTTGATTTGTATTTTAAATTATTTAAACATTTGTAAAGCTCTATAAATAAGCATTTGTACTCAAATCATATTATCAAGGCTTTTTTTAAAATAAATAAATAATAATCATATTATCAAAAATAAAAATGTAGCTTATAAAATTTTAACGTATAAATATAAGTCATCGGCCTAAACATCTTAATTTCAATGTTTTTTTCTCTTTTCTTCGTCTTTCTTTATATTATTATTAATTTCTGTAAAGTTGACCGACTTTCAACAATTAACAAAGTAGAATAGGCGTAACCCACTTAATTGGTCGTGACCTAACCCACTTGATTGTACCTAATTTTCCCAATCTTCAAAAATTTGAATGGCTCGGATCAAAGAGCATTCATACTTTTGTAATGTTAATATATTATTAAATAATTAAATTTACCTCTTTTATCCATATAACCTTTTTAGTTAAGTGGTTATTTATCAAGTAAGCCAAAATCTTTTGATAAAAAAAAAAAAAAAAAAAAAAAAAAAAAAAAAAAAGTCCCATGAAAGTCTCTAATTAAATTTAAAAGCTCACTCCCCGTTGTCCCCAACGTTAAAAATAGCATCGGATCTTACATTTTCTTTCATTTATTACTTTTTTCAATTTAATTTTTAATGTGGCACTCATGAAAGAGAAAAAGAGAAGGGAAAAAACTCTACCTTTGGATGTTGTTACTGATCCAGGAGGTGGAGGAACAAGTACCGGTGGAGTAGAAGGCGTTGGCGCCGATGTGTTTGATGCCTGGTAAAACGGGTACACTTCAAACCTGACGTTACAACTAGGAAACAGAACTCTGCCCCCTTGCTTTCCCCCACAACAACCCGGCAGACTCGCTATCGCTCTCTGGAGACAGCTATTACAATCGAAACCCGACAGGTCCGGCGTGCACTGGCCGAGGGTGTACAGCGTTTGCAACGCTGTGAAATTCGCTTCTTTCGTTCCAAACTTTTTGCTAGCAGACCCAACTTTTAAAATCCCGCTTGCCATGTCGTTCATCGTTGTCCTCACCAGCTGGTCAAACCGGCTTGGCTCCGATATATTAACCGTGTTCCACATGTAAATGCCAGGGTCGGTGACCATGCTGGAGAAGAAGTATTGTTTTGCGTAGCGTAACATGCAGTATTCGTACCAAGCCACGGCATCTTTTGCCTTGGAGCAGCGTTCAACTACGTCTTTAGTTGCGCTGGAAACGCAGTCTTGGCATACGTCGGTGGAGACGTCGCCGCGGCAGAGGAAGAGGCCGTAGACCGTGTCGACGGAGTTCGGCGAAGAGGCGGTGGTGTTGTAAAACCCAGTGCTGCTTGTGGCGTTGGAGGTGAGGGAAGCAAGGAGGCGATTGAGGTTTGACTGGTAGGTGCTGTTGGCGGTGAAAGTGGTTGTGTTTGGGCATTCATGGTAGAGGTAAGTTGCAGCAGCTTCAGTTCCGGTTTGGCTAAGAAAGGTGATCATCAAGGAGAAGACCAAAAGGGTCGTCATGCAGAGGTTGAAGCAAGGCAATCCCGCTATAGTGACCAAAACCATGCTCCCAATTTGCAGCTAGCTATGGGGTTTGAGAAAATTTGATAGGTTAATTAGGATCAGTATGCCAAATGAAGATCTCCGAAGATATATACCAATACACAAATTAACATTAATTCGGATCCATTGACGCGTGATTGCGCGTCAATAAACCAAGTCAAGCTACCTTGTTTTTAGCGAGGAAAGATGTGACAGTGGAAAAGACCGTAGCACTCAGAAAGTATGAAAACAATTAATGTGGTGGCTGGACCTGGAATTATGCTTGGAAGTATCCTGGAAATTTCATTTCATTTTTTTTTTTCCTCAAAATTTCACATTTTCCAAAAACACATGCTACGGACCAAATTTGAGCCCAATATATTATGGTCCATTGGGAAGACTAGAGAGTAGAGATGACTGAACTGTGAGATATATGGCGGTCATTTTAGTTACTTAAAATATATATTTATTAGTATTTCAAAATAAATTTTAATTGATTATTTATCTCAATTTTTTTTAAATATAGATTTTATTGTGAAAGTTGAGGGAAAAAGAGAGAAAATTAAGATAGAGAAGGGAAAAGAGGGAAGAGAAAAGAATAAAAAAAAGCCTAAAATGTGTTACCTTAAACTTTTATATATATAAAAGTTCACCTTAGAAAAATGGATAAAGATGAACTATTTTTAAACATTTGTTGTAATAATAAAGTAGCTCATAATAACTATTAAAGAAAATTTCACATACCCTCCTAATATTACCTAATGATCATTTGTTTTTTCTTGTTTGGTCAATTATAAATATCGAATTTGAAGCTTATTACTCCGTTCATGATTCATGAAGTTTGAGTTCTTTCAATACTCATAACATACGACTCACGTACAGTTGAAGTACCATGACTTATGAAATGGGAAGCCCTTACTACCCTCTACCCACATTATCGAGGGTATAATTCAGTAATCGATACTTCATTGATAGACAATGGCATTGATTTGCTTGTAGTAGATAGATCTGATTCCAGCTCGCTTACTGGCTTTTGCTCTGTTCGACTATGAAGGAAATATGATGGTTGTCGAAAAGGTGATGGCAAAGAAGCAGAGTGACTGCTAAGCATGAGAACTATGGATGCCATGGTGGGTCTGTCAGCTGGATCGTCCTGCACAGACAGTACGCCAATATGAAGGCATCTGATGACTTGATCTCTTGAGGAAGAATTTTCCAAATTTGGATCCAACACGTTTAAGGGCGTTCCATCCGCCCAGTGTTTCCAGGCCTGCACCATTTGGACAATAGTAAATGGATGTGATGATGTTGATTTGCATTAACATAGGAAAACAAAATCAGAATATTTGGTTCATACTACTCACATAGCTGAAAAGGTTGTCTTCACCCTCTGATTGACAGAAAGAATTGACTTTCTTGCCACTTATAATTTCAAGAATTAGGACACCAAAACTGTACACGTCAGACTTTACAGAGAATTGTCCACGCATAGCATATTCTGGAGCCATGTAGCCACTACAAACCAGTTTCATGGAAACAACAATATTAATTATAAGTAAGACATGCTCACTTGTTTATAAACAATGCAATGCACTTAACATCTTTGATTGACAACATTAATCCACGTATACATTCATGCAAGCCTCCTAAAACTATTTGAATGAGAGAATATGAGTCTCCTAAAACATTTTTTTTCCTTAACTGTAGTTAACTTGTTAGTGTATATATATTTGAATTAACCTATCTTGATTCTAAAACCATGTCTTTCTCTTACAATAACCTTTTTTGTTGCATAAATGGGCAAACATTAAAAACTTACTATGTGCCGACAACCCTACTTGTGTTTCCTTGAGTTTGATCAACTCCAAAAATCGTTGCCATTCCAAAATCTGAAATTTTTGCATTCATATCTCTATCTAACAAAATGTTACCGGCTTTAAGATCACGATGTATAATTCTAAGTCGAGAATCTTCGTGAAGATAAAGAAGCCCTCGAGCAATCCCTCCAATAATCTTATAATGGCTTGACCAACCAAGTCGTCCTTGATTTGCAGGTTCTGTACATTAATCAAAACTCAATACTCGGGTTAGAATAATCAACTCAAGTCGGATAAATATTTAACTTATTCATTTAATTGAAAAAAAAATGAACTAAATACTAATATAGAAAGATAGATTAATATGGTTATGTCTTGTTAGTTCAACAAGACTCAAGAAATTTGCTAATAGTGAAGCAAATGGCTGCATAGGGAAATAAAAAACAAACTGTAAGATGAACCTTTCTTAAATGTATTTGATCTTCTTTGAAGTAATTTTTTCTTTTTCTTTTTTTCTTTTTGATTTTGTTAATGTTTTTTTTTGTTTTTTTGTTTTTTTTCCTTTTTGAATAATGAGAAGAAATTCAGTGATTAACATATGGGTAAATTCCGAGTACTTGAATTGTCCTTAACCCAGACACTAGTGAAAACTAAAGCCTCATAATTCATATCACATGCAAGAAAATTAAACATATGTTAATAAGGGACAAACCATATAAAAAGTAGTCGAGGCTTTTGTTGGGCACAAATTCGTAGACAAGAATTTTTTCTTCTCCTTGCAAGCAAAATCCTAATAGCCTTACAAGATTTCTGTGTTGAAGCTTGGCTAATAATATAACCTCAGTTTTAAATTCTTCTTTTCCTTGTCCAGAAGTTTTCGACAGCCTCTTCACAGCTATTTCTTGTCCATTAGGAAGTATACCCTGAAAATGTACTTTAACTAGTCATTAGAACAGTTTTCCATTTATAGTTCATATAATCCAAACATAAAAAGCTTCAGCAATGTCAAATTTTGATGCATAAAATTATATTGATCATGCGCACTTAAATGAGTATGTTATGAAAGTAAAATTCTACATGTAGAAGATGTTGACATAACTTGCATTAGTTTATCTTAAAGTAATCGTAGTTTAATTAAATAAAGATAATTATAGTTATTTATCTAAGTCAGAGTCTTTTACTTATTTGTAGCACTATGTGGCAAAAAAATTTCCTAATAGATTTCTCCAAGTTAGAGTTGGAGTTATCTCCAAATAGTTTTTTTGTATTAGGAGTTTATATCTTAGGTTAGTGGTAAGAATTCATCTCCTATTCTATGTTTTCATAATTCTTTTATTTATATGCGTTAGTGATTAATAAAAAGTAAGTACAATTAATTTCAAACTTTACGTTTGAAAAGGTCTAGGTTCCCTCAAAACTTATCAAATTATCTTGTTGTGTGTTTAATAAAATATTTACCTAACACAGTAGAATCCCTCACAAAAACAAAAACAAAAACAAAAACAAAAACAAAAACAAAAACAAAAACAAAAAGCTAAACAAATAATGAAAACGAATCTTGTACCTTATAAACCGCACCAAATCCGCCTTCACCAAGCTTATTATCATCTGAAAACTTGTTGGTGGCAATTTCAATTGTAGCAAGATCAAATTGCAAGGACTCTACAGTTGTAATATCATTACCACCTGCACAACAAAACACTAAATTTAAGTAACTTCAAGTGTAACATTAAGAACTATAATTAAGAATGCACAAATCAAATTATCTATTTTTTACCATTTTCTTCCTGTACAGCATCGTACTTTTTTCTTGCTCTCGTACTAATTAGGAAGCAGTAGCCGGCAACGAATAGCAAAATCGAGATAGAAATCGGAACGACAATGGCAATAATTATCACCTTTGAGATTTGATCTTTTCCTGCATAAACAACAGTCAATTGGATTGATAATTAAGCTAAAGTGCAGAATGATTTATAATTAGAGGTACTTCTAATTAAATACACCAAAAGTGTTGGTTAGAATACTAGAGAGTACTAGACAGTCCTGATTAATTAGTTGTGACAAAAGCTTAACCTATATTCTAAAGTTGAAACTAAAAGTAGCTACTGGCATTGAACAGAGCAACATATATATTTGGTATGATATATACAAAGAACTTCATTAAAATTAAATGGCTAATTTTAGCTCCATTCATTTAGATATGGTGATCGGTCTAGAACCATATTTCTCGATGCAGACAGGGAAATAATCGACCTACTGCTTGTGGTGGCTAATTTCTTAATTTGTCGTGATATTCTGCATGTATTTTGGACTCTTAAGCTTGTTAAATTAGTCGATTAATTATCTTAAATTAAGGGATTTGATTTGTATTTGAAATTATTCAAATATTTATAAAATTCTATAAATAGAGCATTGTACTCAAATCGTATTATCAATGAAAGATGTAGCATATAAGGCTTTAACGTGTAGATGTAGATCACAGGGCGAACCACCTTAATCTCTGTGTTTTCTCTCTTTCCTTTATCTCTCTATATTATTATTATTAGTTTCTATATGGCATCAAATCTATAGGCTAATGCTAGTTGTTCGATCCTGAATTGCAATTTTTTAATTTTTTTTTTGTTACTTATATTTTGTTTCGGATTGATTTCAATCAGTCACAAAAACCCCTTTGTTTCTTTTACTGATTTCCTTTACTTTTTTTTTTTTTTTTGTTATTATTATTATTATTATTTTTAAAAAAATGTCAGTAGCAATCTAGTCTGTCCAAGGGAAAGAACATTGCTACCTAACATTAGAGCACTAGTAGCAGTTACCCTATATTGGTTCCCTTCCCTATATTTAGGGAAAATTTCATAAAAAACATCAAAAAACCTCCCACAGCAAATGCCCTATATTTAGATGAGGGGGTTGGAAATGAATAGTGATTCCCAATGTATACATGTCTACTATTCATTCCCTATGTATTATTTTAATATAAAAGAAGTATAATTAATTGATATAGGGAAGAAGGAAAAAGTAGGAAAGAGAGAAAAAGAATAAAATAAGAGTAAAAAAATAATATTTAATTGATATAGGGAAAGGTAAGGGAATCTATTGTGGGGTATTTTTTATAGGGAAGTAAAAAGTAGTTTTGTTCCCTAAACATAGGAAAAATGGTTGGGAATCTGCTGCTAGTGCTCTTAGATCTCTAGATCTCTTTTGTTCTCCGTCCTTTCTTTTCTTTTTTTCATACGTGATAAGCTAAGCTAAGCTCTTTGCATGCTTCTCATTATTTTCTTTTCCTTCAATCATTACAGAGGATTTGTTGTACTATTCACCATCTTTAACAGATTGAAAGAAGTTTGTGTTTCAAGAAGTGAAGAAAAAAATTAATAATAAAATAAAAAATTAATTGTTTGTGTGGTGAGGCAAGGCACCAAGCCTATTTCACGCCATAGTTAGCCCCATTCCGGCCAAAAGAAGGTGGTGTTTAAATTTCGGTCAAAGTAGCTAATGTCAAAATACTTGAAGGATAAAAATCATTTGAAATAACTATTGATTTATATCCCATAAATTAAGAGATTTACATGATTTGATTATCTGAAATTAAGAGATTTGATTTATCTTTTAAATTATTTAAACATTCATAAAGCTCTATAAATAAGCATTTGTACTCAAATCATATTATCAAGGCTTTTTTTTTTTTTTTAAAAAAAAAATCATATTATCAAAAAAATATGTAGCCTATAAAACTTTAACGTGTAGATATAAGTTATGAGGAATCCTAGAGCTTCTTCTAGTATCCATATGGAATGACATAAATGTAATAAAAAAAAATTAAAAAATTACATCCATGTCATTCAGAATGACATAGATGTAATTTTATTATTACATATATATTCTTTCAGATGGACACTAAAAGAACGCTAAAAGAAATTTTAGCATTCTTTATAAGCCATAAGCCAAAACATCTTATGGTCCGTTTATTTCGACGTAAAATGGTTTCCATCGTAAAATGGTTTCAGGGAAGTCATTTTTCTAGAAAATATTTTTCGCTGAAAGCATTTTTCGGTGTTTGGCGCGTACAGAAAATCACAAATATTTTTTATATTTTCATTCAATCATTTTAACCTATAAAAATTAATTTTTATTCAAAACATATAAATATTAACATAAAATAATATAAAAATCATCAATGACGAGATTCCGTCACAAGATTCTGACCACTTTTATCGGATTCCGGCTAATATAGCCAAAATTCGAGATAAAGGCCGGAATCCGAAAAGTTTCGTCAGAATTCGGGATAAACGGCCGGATTCCGACCATCTTGTTGGATCTGGCCAGATTCCGGCCATCTGGCCGGATCTGGCCAAGGAGGCCGGATCCCGGCAGGTCCGGCCTCTCTGGCCAGAGCCGGCCGGTCTGACCATATTCCAGCCAGTTGGCCGGAATCCGACCAGATTGGTCACCAGAATCTGGGCTGACCGGATTCCGGCAAAGGTGGCCGGATTCCGTCACCAGATTCCGGCAACATTAACCGGATGTTGTCTGATTCCGATATCGGCAAAATTTCAATGGTAGTCGGCTACTTGAACGTGAAGGTTGAATACGTCGTTTAAAAGAGATCGACCGCGTTTGGCGTCTTCGGAAAACGATTTACGCTTTTAAAAAGCGTAAATCATTTTTCGAAATTTACTAAGCATTTTTGGTCAAACAGAAATCATTTTCCGGTTGACTATAATTTTCGTCCCTACCAAACACCGAAAAATGCCGAAATCATTTTTCAGAAATCATTTTACGCTGAAACAAATGGAGCATTAATTTTTATAATTTATCTCTTTCCTTTCATTTTTTTATATTATTATTAGTTTCTATAAAGCTGGCCGACTTTCAATAATTAACGAAGTAGAAAAGGCGTAACCCACTTGATTGTACCTAATTTTCCCAAACTTCTAAAATGTGAATGGCTCGGATGGGATATAAAAAGTAGGGTAGTGATTGGGGCACAACTCTTATGGGTCCTACCTCATTGTGTGTGGGGTTGTGTTGAAGTTGTACTAGGGGTTATGCTTTTAGCATTTTTCTAAAGTAGCCTCCTTCCCTTCCTTCTTCTCCTTTCTTTTTATAGTGAGAATTTTTTTTTTTTGAGTGAAAATAAAAAGTGATTAATGTGATATAAAGTAAAAATAATTTATATAAAAATATAAAAGAAATTTATATTGTAGTGGTTTTTTTATTTAAATAATAAAAAAAAAAATTATTGATGTGATATAAAAAATAAAAATAAAAATAAAAATATTTTGAAGTTAATGTTTGTTTGAAAGATGTAAAAATAAAGAGGGAAAAGGTTATTAACCGGGCCGAAGTGATATATACTTCCCCTCCCCCCGCCCCAAATTCTCGGAAAGCACACACAGAGTATCAAAAGAGTAGGAGAAAAAACTCTTAATTTTTGGGCAGTCATGGTAGAGGTAAGTTGCAGCAGCTTCAGTTCCGGTTTGGCTAAGAAAGGTGATCATCAAGGAGAAGACCAAAAGGGTTGTCAAGCAGAGGTTGAAGCAAGGCAATCCCGCTATAGTGACCAAAACCATGCTCCCAATTTGCAGCTAGCTATGGGGTTTGAGAAAATTTGATAGGTTAGGACCAGTATGCCAAATGAAGATTTCCGAAGATATATACCAATACACAAATTAACATTAATTCGGATCCATTGACGCGTGCTTGCGCGTCAATATACCAAGTCAAGCTACGTTCTTGTTACGGGGAAAGATGTGACATTGGAAAAGACCTTATGGATGTGACATTGGAAAAGACTTTAGTAGTCTCAAAAAGTATGAAAACAATTAAATGTGGCGGGTGGACCTGGAATTATGCTCGAAGTTGCAACCACTCGTATGAGTGGGATCTACTCATTCAGATAAGCTTCACCCATATGAGTGGTTGTGCAGCATGCTTTGCCCATCATGAAAATTTCATTTCAATTTTGGACGAAAAATAGTTCCTCAAAATTTCACATTTTTCAAAAACACATGCTACGGACCAAATTTGAGCCCAATATATGGTCCATTGGGTAGACTAGAGATGATTGAACCGGTTATTTAACTTATTTTATTTACTTAAAATATATATACATATTTTCGTTATTAGTATTCCAAAAAAAAAGAAATTCTAATTGATTATTTATCTCAATTTTTTTTTAAATATAGATTTATTGTGAAAGTTGAGGGAAAGGGGCAGAAAATGAAGAGAGAATGAAAAAGAAGGGAGAGAAAAGAACAAAATAAAAATAAAAATAAAATCCTAAAATGTATTACAATAAACTTTTATATATGACCGTTTACGGTAGCAAAATGGATGAAAATGTACTATTTTTAAACATTTGTTGAAATGATAAAATAGCTCGTAATAAATATTATGGAAAATTCTTCATACCCTTTACAAATTACCACCATATTGACAATTATTGTCTTTCCAAACTTTTAATTAGAGCAATATCCCTTCAAAGTTGAAACTATTAAAAAATTGATAATGTTTCATAAAGTCAGCAAAAAGACAAAATTAACTATATAATTTTTTGTAATTTAGAATGTATTTTATTTGAAAGGTTATTGACAATTAAATGATAGGTTGAACTTTGAAGGAGTACTTAAACTTTTTCTTTTTCTTAAAAAAAAAAAAAAAAAAAATTCTTTACTAAAAAAATTTTTAAAACTATTTTTACTTTTACATAACATCAATCAATTCATTTTCCTTTTCTCCTCTCAACACTTTCGACCAAACACATTTATGATATTTATAACTTGTTTGACATATTCTGCCATTACATTAATGATCAGCAATCACGCAGTATTCATCAAGCTAGTCTGTGTGAGGAAATTAAAATGTTAAATTTATTTAAAACAACAAAATTAATTTTACAAGCTGGCATAATAGATTAATATTTTTTTTTTTTTGCTTACTATATAATAGATTAAAAGTTGACTCATCAAATGGCACTACCATTCTTCTCCGTCACTTGTTTCAACATCATTACAAATATTTTATTACATCATTTAAAATCATTTGACATTATATACAATAAAATAAAATAAAATAAAATCATTTGACATTATAGCACATTATATACAATAAAATAAAATAAAATAAAATATAATCGAGTAATTCCTTTCTCTATTTCACTTAAGGCAGGCAATTCAGATTAGTGGGTCAAGTTTAAGACAACCTGCCACCTATTAAGAGTTAACTCGAACACAATTTGCTTAATTAAACAGATAAATTCCTTCAATTCTAACATGATCCACTTGACTCATTTAGACCTAGACACATCATGTTTAACCATTTTGATCAAAACACAACCTGTTTAACCTGTTTGGCCTGTTTCAACTTGTATTTATTATATACATAATTTTGTAAAGGGTCGACACGTTTATTATCTGAATTTATTTATGCCAAATTCTAAAATTTTAATGTCGTGTTAAATTCATAAGTCATATAAAAAATTAATAGCCATAATTTTACATATTCCAATCACCTATTGCTTGGGTCATATGTCATTTGGTACTCTATGGTTTTGAAAGTGAGTAATGATGATATCTTCACAATCCCTCCCACCCAATTCTTATACAACACTCTTATATTGTGTGGGTCTCATGCATATAGATCTCACATGTAGGACCCACACAATGTGAGAGAAGGTTGTTTAAGAGTTTGGTGGAAATTATAAGGGAAGCATTACCCTTTGAAAGCAGCGTGTCTGTCATGTCATTTTCTCTTACCTGGACAATCATTTAATTAGAACAACCTAATTGATTGCCATAACAATTAGAACAACCTATAAGAACGGCCAAAAGCCCAGGGGCTATTGTAGTTAAAAGATGGCTGCTATGCTGGGACCTAGTACTGTATACGTGCAGAGCCAGGTTGAGCTTGAGGCTGTCAGATTTGATTTGAATACATAAAATAAGACTTTAAACTCGACTTGAGATCAAACTGAGTTTTAAAAGGTTGTTCGAATTCTACTTGTTAAGAGTATAGTCAAGTTCGAGTTTAGCTCGAACTCGACTAGTTTAACAAGCTGAGCCTCCAATCGAGTTTGAGAGGCTCGAGCTCGATTGAAATTTTATAATATTTTTTACTTCAAAAGAAAATTAATAATAAAATTCAAAACAATATTAATTTTCATCTATATTATGTAGTATTACATATATTATGTTTATTATTTGTTTATTATGTTAATATTTATACACTAAAATTATAGAATCTTATATATATATATATTAGGGGCGGACGGAGGGGATCATATTGTAATACCCCGTATTTTAAATATGGATATAAATATTCATTTACTAAAGAACTTTTATTGTTTTAATTTAATAAAAGTTCAAACGGACCTTAAACTTTGAAATTATGAAAATGTGGTCAAATGAACTCCGTTTTGGTCGATTCAAAAGTCAAAACGCTCGTCTCAAAGTCCTCTAACTACCCTCCGAATTTCATAATTTTTGGACTTCGTTAAAAATACGAAAACACCCGTGAAAAATACTACATCTGTTTTGGACGAAAATTCAGATATACAATTTTTGGATTCATTTTATTCTTACATGAGCTAGCCCATTTCTGGTTCTTGAAAAGCCCAGCCAACGTGTAGAACAAAAGCCCAACCAACGTGTGGAACAAAGTTCAGTTCACACACATAGCTTCTAACTTCATTTTCGAACTATCTATTTTAAGCTTAACTTGTTCACTTTGTGATTAAGTTAGAAGCTAACTTTAGATATTTTGTAGCTCATACGTCACCCACATGACTCACCCAACTTGCTACACACGTCTATGACTCCCAACCTTTGATTAATTAGCTTCATGTTGATCCTGGCCGTTCAAGCAAGATTCAGATTTTTTTTGGAGAAGCTTCCGTCAAACTTGCTGCCCAAGGAGTTCAATCCCAGCCTTTGATCTTTCTTGCTCCCCAAGCTGAATTCCAGCCATCAGATGAGATCAAAAGGAGGTCGTCCAATTCGGTATAAAAGGAGGCAAGCACCCCCTCTTTTCACGCCAACTTCTCCTTCTTAATTCTCTCGGCTTCCTATGTTTTTGCAGCAATGAACCAGCAGCACTTATCTTCTTTACTGCACAAAAACAGCAAGTAAAACTCTCTGTTTTCTCTCCCAAAACAGCAGCTCTTTCACGGACAGCAACTCCTCTATTCCTTTTCTGGTTTTGTCTCATGTATAGTAGCAAGTGAAGACCCTTTCCCTTTGTTCTTTGTTGCTGTTTTCTGCAGAAATCTCTCTTTTATTCCTCAGTTTGCAAAAAAAAAAATCAGAACCCTCTCATTTTACTTTATTTCACGTCCAGCAAAGCAGTAAACTCTCTCTCTGTTTTTAATCCAGCTCACTTCTCTGTTTCCACTTGGTCCAGCAGCAAGCAAGTTTCCCCTTGACACCGTGGTAAGCCTCTCTCTTTTCTCTGACTCTCTCGTCCGTGTGGGTGTGTTTTGTGGTAAAATGAAAGGAAAAGGAAAAGGATGAGATAAAGAAAGAAAAAGAAATAAAAGACAAAATGACATCTTTCTTCCCTCTCTGTACGTGCCCCAAAAGGAATGGAATGATGGGTTATATATATATATATAATTGAGTAAACATCCTAAATAGCTTTTGTTTTAATTTTTAAAGTTATTACATTATTTGAGGTTTTAATATTATGTTTTAAACAAGTGTTTTTAAAATGGGGTATTTAATTAAATATGTCATATACGGTGTTTTACAAAAAAGCCCTATTATACCGCCTAAATATTTTAAAGTGTTTTTTTAGGCATTATTAATACTAATGCCGTTATTTTGCCCGAATTTTATAAGAATAAAATAAAGTTATTATTTTGTTTTGATACATAAAACTCATTAATTACATTTGGTAAGCTATTATGTTTATCTGTTATAAAAATAATATATATGTGTTTAATTAATTGATGAAAGAAAAGAAATAATAGGGAGAGGATACTTTAGTTTAAGTTTTAGGTTTCAAATCTCAGAATATTTCTCTGAACTTTTTCTTGCAATTTATTTAGGTAGAAGGTAGCTAAAATACTGCTCAGAAAATACCAGGTAAGGGAAACACTACCTCAAAACCCCGGCAAAGTTTTAATAAAACTTTTTCAAAAGAAAAAGACGGGGATTTTCTAAACTCTTTCAACTCTTTGATATTACTTGTCTATTTATATCACCATTATAATAATGCTCTTGCCATATGATGTGATTGAAATCTCATGTGATCATACTTCGTTTATATTTGATACATGTGAAATCATAGTTTCCAAAGTATGTGCACCATATGAATAAAGTTGATGATATCATAATATATGTGTTACATGTGCAAAGATTGATGATATCATAGTATATTTGTTACATGTGCACCATATGAGCAAAGGTTGATAATATCATAGTATATATTTTACGTGCACACAGTTTTACCCCCGCGGTACCATGTCATAGACGATCCGGATCATATATGTGTTACGTGTTATGTGCTATGTGTTATGTGGGTAGCATGGCAACCACACGGAAGGACTAAAGGGTGGGCTACCGGCCGGGGAGGCCTTCACCTAGGGAAGTTCCCAACCCGGTACGGCTCTCCCCTGTGACGACAGGATGGGCTCATAGTCGTCTTTCGAGACGAGCCAAACGTGCGCCGCTCATGGTTAATTAGCGGATATTGGACCAAGGGTGGATAAAACTTACACGTAGCATAATTGATTCATACACCATTTTACATTTGATATAATTGTATGTCGTTTAATTGTTTCTTTAATTGCTAAATTATTTGAATTCTATTTAGAATTCCTGAAAAGAAAACTATATTATTATTGTTGTACTTTTCTTACTAAGTTGTCAAACTCACTTTTTTTTTTCCCCAATCTTTTCAGATGATACTGTAAACCAGAGTCTTTTATTTATGGATGTCATAGACCCTACCCCTAAGAGCAATAGATCGATAAAGATCGGTCTAACTTTTGTATTGTACATATTTATTTTGAATTCCTAGAAATATGATATAATAATTAAAGAACTACTATGTATATATTCTTATAATGAAATATAGCCATGTGCTATTCCTGGGGAAATGTGTACATGTTTTAAATTATAGGAATGTTATATAGCTCAAGTTCGCGTTCCCCTTATATCCCAAAACGGGGGCGTGACACATATGCCCCCCGGGCCTCACCTCCTTTTTTTTTTTTTTTTTTACTCCTAAAGAAAAAAAAAAAAAATTATGCTCATCCCCTGAAATGCCCCCTCAGCATTTCATTAAAGGGCAAACTTGACCGCTTGCTGTGTTTTTTTTTTTTTTTTTGTCATAACTCAATTATTTTTCATTTCTGTAAGTAGGTAAAAGAAAGAAAAAAAAATACAGAGTTGAGACTTGAGATGTTGAAGAAGCGGAAGGGAAGAAGGTAGAAGACAAGCTGACAAGGCAACTCTTTTAAGGTTTAATCTCTATGAAACGCACAATTTAGAAGTCACAAAAGAGCCGAGAGTAATTAATAAGTCTACAAGACTACAACTCTACTTTACATACTTGAGAGTAGAACAACTGTAAGCTTGTAACAAGTAATCAATAAAAGTCATCAACTCTACGTCTCTAGTCCACAGTCTATGCTATGAATAAGTCATCAATAACTTAATATAAAAAAAAAAAAAAAAAAAAAAAAGAGTCATCAAATCAGTGTGACGTGAGTTGGTGTGAGTTGTGACCGTGTGTGACGTGCGTGGTAGGCTAGTAGTGTGTGGCTTTAGAAGAGGTCAGCAAATTTCGAACAGATCATAATTTTTTTTTTTAAAATGACGGATTAGATCTTGACATTTTTTGGCTTAGAAAAGAAAAAAAAACTATTGTTATTTAAAGGTGGTCAAGCCGTGTGGGATTGTGCTTTGTGCATATTCAATCAAATCTCATCATAATATTCTATACTTCGAACTTTAGCCTTTGGGTTAAACTTGATGTCAGTGTTATTTTCTGTATTTTTATACCTTTCTCAATTGTTCAAATTAATTTCTAATCAAAATTCAACTTTTCAGTTTCAAGTATGTAATAAACTTTTATATTGAATAAGATTTAAGCTTTTATATTTTAATTGTTCTTTTCAATTTATTGTTCTTTTATATTTAGGTTGTTTATTTTTTTATTGTTTTTTTTTATAATAGTTTAATTTGTTTATGAATATATATAGTTTTTGTTTTATATTTTAATTGTATAAAATATATAATTTTAGTTATCTGAGATTATGGAGAACAATGATTCAATTGAGGTAAATTATTCTTTTATATTTAGGTTGATTTTGCCAATTGCGACAGCAACTGTTGAAAGAACATTTTCAGCAATGAACATTATTAAAAATCGTTTACATAGCAGAATGGGAGATCAATGGATGAATGATTGTCTGGTCACTTACATTGAGAAGAATATATTCAAGATTATCAACAATGAAAAAATCATGCTGCGATTTCAAGGTATGAAGGCTCGTCGAGGACAACTGAATGAAATTGTAATTTACATTTATATATTTTAACAAATATTTAAATTTTGATGAATTGTTTATTCATTGCATTAGTTAAAAAATTTAATTAATTTTTATTCAACTTTAGTTTCTTTTTTATTCATTAAAAAAAAAAAAATTTGCCCCCAATCTAAAATCTTGGTTTCTGCCACTGTATATATATACACGAGCGAGCTAATGATTTAAGTCGAACGAGTCGAATTGAACTTATATAAGATGAGCTCATAAGTTTTGTCCAATCAAAATCAAATTTATACAAGTAAGTCTCATTTAATATACGAATAAATTATTGTGTTTATAAACTATTAATTTATTTTTCAAACTACATTAACAAGCAACTAAGCCCATCTTACACTTTTACCGGGACCATTTTCACTTTGAAAATCTGAAGATATTATGAAAGCTGTGGACCATTATATTTTTCCCTTTGAAAATATGCGCGCGGTTGCAGACCAACATTCACATAACGCTAGCTAAATTTTAATTATTAATACATTTTTTCTGTTTCAGTTATCTATTATTCAAAAACGTCACACATATCTCTAAATATTTTTCTATTTTATTTAAATATTCTTATTTTATTCTTGCCGTAGAGAATCACCTCAAATCCATTTGAGAAAATAGAGAATAGAAAAAATCATTTTTTTCACACATTGTTGTGTGATATAGTTCTCAACAAATGTATATTGGGATCGACAGACGTGTCCACTTTCCTGAAATTTCAAAACTATTCCTTGATATCCTCTGGTATCCCTTGATATCCTCTTCCATTGTTATCTGCAGTTTGTTGAATGTTTGTAGGTCTTTGAGTTGAAGAGTGTTGCTGACTTGGTTGAGTTGGATTAACAGAAGATATTTGAATATAATACAGATCGATCATAAGCTAAGATTTATCTCTTGATCAGCCAACTCGTGTAGCTAAAGAAGACAAACTGTAAGCAAATTTCTTTACGGTTTCTTGCGTACTCATGATTTATATAAGTCCTTTCCCCTTAATTTTATCTTTCCTAATGCAAGTTGTTGAAAGAAGTTTGAGAAGGTGTAGATACAGATACAGATAGGGCTCTTTCTTGAGTTTCTTCCCTTGATTTAGGGAAGGAGATGGATAGGAGAAGGCTCTAGTGAGTCTCTAGTGAATTTTCGAGTCTCTTCCCTTGATTTAATTTAGTGAACGAAATTGCTAGGAGAAGGCTCTAGTAAGTCTCTAATGAATTCCCGTAGTTTATGTCTGCCCATGACTGTCGACTGAAGTTATCTCCAGGTACTCCTCTAGGCTCTTAGCTCTAGCTCTCTATCTCTCTCTGCGTGCGTGTGATTGAAGGACTTGTAGAGACATGCATATGCAGTGCATGTTATGGACGTGCATAAATTTTTAAGCAAAACGAGTAAAAAAGTTATCAATTCATGTTGTGGGATTGATTCAGTTGTCAATTCATGGCTTTGGGAAAATAAACGGTTGAAAAGTTTCTTATTATTTTTTTTTTAAAGCATTGTCACTGCTTTTGAGGTCTTTTTGTTTTTCTTTGTTTCTAGGTGCAAATGCAATATACGTGAAAAATTCTATACTGATATATTGAAATGGCTTAATTTACAATGGAGAGATGAGTGCCTTTATATACACAGCCTTGCATGATTTACAAAATACAGCAAAGGAAAACTTTGGACAATATCAATTACAATAACACAGTATCAATTTGATTGGTCTTCACTGGTAGAGTTGATTCCTGGACAGTTCATGTGATGGCGTATTCTTTCCTTACTGCATTGGATTTGATCTTGAGGAGCACGCTGGTCTTGATGAAGAGAATCATATGTGACTTGAGATGCACGTTAAGTACCATAGCAGGCTAGAGCTGCATGGATCTTGCCTAAACCAGATGATTTCTTTCTATTTTGGACTGCTAGGCTAGTTGCCATATTTTGGGGAGATTTGTGTATATATTTTGTAGCATTATATTCAGGAACTGCTACCAAAGGTGGTCCAATAGGATCTTCGGGATTGTGTGCATATTCTACAACACAATTCTCGGTTGCTGATATGGGAAGAGTGACTGCCAATATGGAAGGTGTAGATTTGGTTGCTCGGTTGGCTGCTGGACGCATGACATTGTCTGTTGGACACATGGCAGGTTGTGTGGCACCTCCAGAAGTCATGTTAACTATTGCTAGGTTGGCTGCTAGACACATGGCAGGTTGTGTGGCATCTCTAGAAGTCATGTTAACAGCCCCCCTCAAGCTGATAGGGGGTGGAACCACCAACAGCTTGGACTTAAGAAAGAGAAAGCAGGCAGAGGATAAGCCCTTGGTAAAAATGTCAGCTACCTGATCCAAGGTGGAGATGAACTTGATGAAAATGTCGCGGTTGAGGACCTTCTCCCGAACAAAGTGATAGTCGACTTCAATGTGTTTTGTCCTGGCATGGAAAACAGGATTAAAAGCTAAGGCAAGGGCACTAATGTTATCACAACAAAGAACGGGAGCCACAAGGAGGGGAATGCAAATTTCCTTGAAGAGCATCTGAAGCCAAAATAGTTCAGCTGTGGTAGTGGAGAGAGATCGATATTCGGCCTCTGTGCTAGTCCGGAAGACAATAGCCTGCTTCTTGGCACTCCAAGAGATAAGACAGTCACCTAAGAACACAGCGAAGCTGGTGGTGGAGCGGCGATCATCGGGACAACCTGCCCAATCAGAGTCACAAAAAGCATTCAATTGGAGGTGACTTTTGGTGTAGTATAAGCCATGATCAGGGGCACCTCGGAGATATCGCAAAACTCGCTTGGCAGCAATCCAGTGAGTGGAAGAGGGAGCATGAAGGTGTTGGCAAAGCTGATTGACTGAATAAGAGATCTCAGGCCGAGTGAGAGTACAGTATTGAAGGGCTCCCACGACTTGTCTGTACACAGTTGGATCGGACAAGGGACTGCCAGCATACTTGGAAAGCTTGGATCCAGAAGGGCAGGGAGATTTGGTTGGTTTGGCTTCACTCATGTGGGTCTTGTGAAGCAATTCAGTAATGTACTTGGTTTGACAAAGATGAATACCTTGAGGGCTGCGAGTGACCTGAATGCCAAGAAAAAAATGCAAGGGCCCCAAATCTTTCACGGGAAATTCTGTCTGCAATTTGGCAATGAGTGCTGCAAGAACAGGAGGATGAGTGCCAGTGAGGATGATATCATCGACATACACTAGTAAATAGAGCTGAACCTATCCTGAGCAAAAAAAGAACAAAGAGGTATCAACCAAAGAAGCAGTGAATCCAATGTCAAGGAGGAAGGTAGATAAGCGGGTGAACCAAGCCCTTGGAGCCTGTTTTAAACCATAGAGTGCCTTGTGCAAGCGGCAGACAAAATCAAGGTGAATTTTGTCATGGAAGCCTTGAGATTGTTCCATATAGACCTCTTCAATCAAGTGACCCTGCAAAAAGGCATTAGAGACATCAAGTTGTCTAATTTCCCAATCAAAATGGACAGCCAAAGTTAAGATAACTCGGATAGTGGAGGGTTTGATCACAGGGCTAAAAGTTTCTGTGTAGTCAATGCCACTTCGTTGGTCAAACCCTTTAGCAACCAAACGTGCTTTAAATCTTTCCACAGTACCATCAGCATGTTTCTTGATTCGGTAAACCCATTTGTTTCTAATAATATTGTGATGAGGAGGTCTGGGGCACAAGGTCCAGGTCCCATTGCTAAGTAAGGCATTAAATTCAAGCTACATGGCAGCCTGCCATCTCGGGTCAGTGGCAGCTTTTCTATAGGAAGTAGGTTCTGTCTTGGGCTACTGAGAAAGATACAAATGAAAATCAGGAAATGATTTAGGATGACGAGAACCAGTCCTAGAGCGGGTCACCATTGAGTGAGGTGGATGAGGAGGAACAAGATCTGAAGCAAGGTTGGAGATGTGGTGAGATGAGGAGCAAGGCTGTAAGGGTGTAGAGGAAGATGGCTGCAGAGGAGCAGGGGAAGGAGTGGGAGCAAGTAGGGGATTCACAGGAGGAGAGGATACAGAAATATGATTTGGTGAAAGGCGAGGTGTTGTACCAGGCTGAGGTGTAGAAGGAGTTGCTGTGTCTGCTAGTGGAGATGGAGGATATGGTTCGGCAGAAGGCTGAGCTGCAGGAGTTGATGCTGCAGAGATTGAACTAGATTGGGCATGGGGAATATTAATAACTGGAAATCGAACTGGTAAGATAAAAGGAGCATCATTTTGTGCACATACCTTGGAAGGAAGGAGAGAAACGGTCTGGTCCTTTGCAGGAAAGGAATCTTCATTAAACACCACATGCCTAGACAAGTACACCTTGTTAGTAACAGGATCCAAACATTTATAACCAGCATGATGATAACCAAGGAAAATACATGGTTTGGAACGGTATTCCAATTTATGTAAACCATAGGGCCTAAGAAGAGGGTAACAAAGACAACCAAATACTCGGAGCTCTTAATAGTTGGGTTCCCGATTGTAAAGCTTGAAGAAAGGAGATGAGTATTGAAGTGTGGGAGTAGGCAATCTGTTTATGATATGGACAGCAGTAATAAAAGCATCAACCCAGTATTTGTTGGATAGTTGGGAGTGAGCTAAGAGAGTCAAACCGGTTTCTAGAATGTGTCTGAGTTTTCTTTCAGCAAGACCATTTTGAGGAGAGGTGTGTGGGCAGGATTTTCTGTGGAAAATGCCATTTTTGGTGAGGAAAGATTGAAAGTGGTTGGAGGTGTATTCTCCACCCCCATCTGATTGGAGTTGCTTGATTTTTGACGAAAATTGGTTTTCAACCAACAATTTAAATTTTACAAAGTTATCAAACACCTCATATTTTTAGTAAAGAGGATAAATCCATGTAAATCTAGAGAAATCATCAACAAAAATCACATGATATTTGCAGCCACTGACAGAAATAATAGGTGAAGTCCAAATATCTGAATGAATTAATTCTAAAGGATGAAGGGATACACGATTGGAAGCATGAAAGGGCTGTCTTTTCCCTTTGCCTAATTGACAAGAATTACAAGTAGAAGTTTTATTGAAATTGAACTGAGAAACAGGAAGGTGTCTATCCTTAACAACACGTTGAACAATGTCTTAGGATGGATGGCCTAATCTAAAATGCCACATTAAAGATGTGGTCCTTATTCCTATCAAAGCAGTAAATGTCTTGGTGTTTTTGGGAAGATTCCCTCCAAACCGCAATGGGTAGAGACCATTTTCACTCTTCCCCTCCAGTAGGATGGCGTGTGTCTTCAGGTCCTTGACAAAGTAATCAGAAGAGGTTAGTATAAAATAGCAAGAGTTATCAAGACAGAATTTTTGTATTGAAAGTAGATTTGCTGAAGCTTGAGGACAATGGAGAATATTATTAAGTTGAAAGGAAGAAGTAGGAGTGTGAATGAGAGAAGAACCAGTGCTTTCTATAGTAAGACCAGTGCCATTGCCCACTGCCACTTCATCATTATGCTGAAAGGGTTGTTGGATATGCAAGTTCTCTAAATCACTTGTGATGTGAGCATTAACACCACTATCGGCAAGCCATTGAGGTTCTTCATATGCTGCATTAGTGTGAGCAACCATTGCTGCCAATTGTGCAGGAGGATTTTTGCCTTGGTAAGCATAATCCATTCGGTGGTAGCAGTCAATGGCCAAGTGACTAGACTTACCACAGATTTGGCAGGGAACTCTTGTACTGTTGCTAAAGGGATTACCTTGAGGTGTAGGTAGAATACCAGAATTAGGTGACCTGCCAATGTTGTTGTGACTAGGTTGCAATGGCCTCGGGTTGTACTGCAAGTTTGGTTGAGGATGCTGTTGATTGGAAGGATACAACTGCTGAGAGAATGGAGTGCCCTGATTGTGATAGTTGTAAGGGTGAGGACCCCTACTGTATTGGTGATAAGAAGGCCGGGGTTGAAAGCCATTGCTGGTTCTTTGGGAATAGCCCCTAGGTGCATATCTTACTGGTGGATACATTGGTCCCTTCCCCTTGGAAAGTTGAGGATTGGTAGGTCTCTGAGCAGTCAAAGCAAATGTGGAACTGTCGGTTACCTTTGTTTGCTGTTGATTGAGTAGCATCTCATGACTGAGTAATTCATCTTGGAAGTCACCAAAACTTATTTGGTGTTCTCGGGTAGCAAATGAGTAGGTGGTGATAAAGCTCGTAAATGGTGGATTCAGCCCATTAAGAACAAAGGAAATTAGTTCTTCATCAGGAATAGGATTACCTGCGGCAGCAAGTTGATCTGCTAGGCTCTTAGCAATTTGCAGAAATTCAGAACAGGTTTTCGGGCCTTGAGATAGTGTCTGCAATTGTTTCTTCAGATGAGATATTCTAGACTTGGATTGGGAGGCAAACTTGGTTGCCAAGGCTTTCCATGCTTGTTTGGAGGTGTGCAGCCCATAAACAGTGGCTAAAACACTTTCAGTAAGAGAGGAGGTGATAACACTTAGAAGATACTGGTCCTTCTTATTCCAGATGATGAATTCTGGATTGAGGACTTCCTTTTGTTCATCAGTACTTATGAACTTTGGAGGGCACGGTTCTGATCCGTCAACGATGCCCAAGAGATCGTGGTGACGCAGTATAGGAAGGACTTGAGTCAACAACATAAGATAATTGTTGTTGTCAAGTTTGAGAGAGGCATTTTGATTGGCAATAGGAGGATTGAAGGTGGGAACAGCAGGGGTCAGGTCTTTGGATGATGAAGCCATAGGTAGGATTGAAAGAAAGTGATGAAAGAGGAATAAAATTGGCGTGTGCCTAAAAGAGCTCTGATACCATGAAAAATTCTATACTGATATATTGAAATGGCTTAATTTACAATGGAGAGATGAGTGCCTTTATATACACAGCCTTGCATGATTTACAAAATACAGCAAAGGAAAACTTTGGACAATATCAATTACAATAACACAGTATCAATTTGATTGGTCTTCACTGGTAGAGTTGATTCCTGGACAGTTCATGTGATGGCGTATTCTTTCCTTACTGCATTGGATTTGATCTTGAGGAGCACGCTGGTCTTGATGAAGAGAATCATATGTGACTTGAGATGCACGTTAAGTACCATAGCAGGCTAGAGCTGCATGGATCTTGCCTAAACCAGATGATTTCTTTCTATTTTGGACTGCTAGGCTAGTTGCCATATTTTGGGGAGATTTGTGCATATATTTTGTAGCATTATATTCAGGAACTGCTACCAAAGGTGGTCCAATAGGATCTTCGGGATTGTGCGCATATTCTACAACACAATTCTCGGTTGCTGATATGGGAAGAGTGACTGCCAATATGGAAGGTGTAGATTTGGTTGCTCGGTTGGCTGCTGGACGCATGGCATTGTCTGCTGGACACATGGCAAGTTGTGTGGCACCTCCATAAGTCATGTTAACTATTGCTAGGTTGGCTGCTGGACACATGGTAGGCTGTGTGGCATCTCTAGAAGTCATGTTAACAATACGTGTGTTAAGCTTTTCTAGCTAATTAATGAAGTTTATTTAATTTATCTAAACAAAAAGATGACTTTCAAATTTATTGCATTAATGTAGAGCTTAAACTTTTTGTTTTCCCGACAGGCATGCATGAGATTTTTATTTTATTTATTATTATTATTATTGATGATGATGATTTTCTATGTCAAAATCTGAGATGGGTTTTTTGTTGGTGGATTAACAATGGTTTTGACGAGTTCAAAAATTAAAGCTTTTTTTTTTTTTTTTAGTGTTTCATTTTTTAATTTTTTGGTCTTTTGTTTTTGGGTGACGTGTTAAATTTGACAACCATTAACCCATTGAAAACAAGCTCGTTCTATAAATGACACTTTAGTGATATATATATATATATATATATATATATATATATATATATATATATATATAAAATAGCAGAATCATTTAGAGGAAAATAATACTAAAAATATAATCCCATTTCAATTATTGCATAATCCTAAAGTACATTAGGGTGAAACTCATTGTATGAATCCTATATATATGTCAAATTTACACTTTTGCCACTCCACTCAATGACGAAAATGCGCCACTGCACATAACCCAATATACCCGATTCTACACAATCAAAGTTAATCAAATTTACACTTTTGCCGCTCCCTCAAAATCACGAAACTGTGGCCTATACTGTCAAATTTGCATTTTTGCCACTCTAAAGTCTAAACTGCTGCACATAACCCATATCCACACGTTTACACCCTCCAAAAAAAAAAAATTACACTTTTTCCTCTTGGCCTCTCTCAATCACGAAACGGTATCAAAAAACCGTATCAAATTTATTGGCAACAAACCGTATAAATAAGCCGACTCATAAAAAACTGTATCAAATATTGTTTGTCTATTCCTTTCTTCTTTCCCACTATTTCTCTTACTCCAAAGAATTCACCAACCCTATCAAACTCCCAACCCCTTACCCTGATGAAGTAAGTTTTCTAGATTGTTTTTTTTTTTTTTTTTTTTTTTTTTATGTGTTGTTGTGAGAATACTCATATTGTTCAAACACACATAAAACTCTGACTGCAAACAAAAAATAAATAAATAAATCCAAACTACATGGATAACCAACAGTTTTTGCCACGAATGTCATTTTCTCAAACT
The DNA here is from genome assembly GCA_028654335.1 of Alnus rubra. Classification (NCBI taxonomy): domain Eukaryota; kingdom Viridiplantae; phylum Streptophyta; class Magnoliopsida; order Fagales; family Betulaceae; genus Alnus; species Alnus rubra. The sequence goes on from JAJPGS010000324.1 coordinate 223,420, forward strand.
CTATATATATCCGAGTACAAATTCATATTCATAGCAAAGCAAAACGCTTTTATGTCTATATATATATCTCAACAGACGAAAGAGTAACAAAAAACGTAACCAAACTTATGCACCCTTACACTCCATATTTTTTTCTTTGATTCTTGGAACCAGAAATATATACAGCAAATACTATTTGAGTAATTTCACTTTTTTTTTCTCCCCTTTTTTGTCCTTATTTTTTATGGTCCTGTTATTTTGTTATCATTTTTTGTTCTTTTTTTTTTTGTTATAATTTATATTTTATTTTTATTTCTGTTCTAAAATTAGTTTTTATTTTATTTTTATTTTTAAAACATTATCTATGCAAGGATGATCGTTAAAAAAAAAAATTCTACTATATGATTTTTTTTTTGTTTTTCGTTGGTTGTCCGTTTTCTTTTCTTTTCTTTTTCTTTTTTTTTCTTTTTCTTTTTTTTTTTTTTTACCTAATTTTATGTTCTAATTTTATATACAAAAAATATAGTTCTTTTTTGTTATAGGAGTATTTTTCAGTTTCTGTTTTTTGTTTGTTTTCATATTTTGTCCCGACTTTCTGTCCTAATATATATATTATTTTTATTTTTGTTCTAAAATTCGTTTGTATATATATTTTTATTCTTAAAACATTATATATGCAAAGGATGATCGTAAAAAAAATAAAAATAAAAGAAAATAAATCTATATTTAAATACGTGCAAATTTCATTGGAACCAAAGAAAAAAAAATCTTTTTCTATTATATGAGTATTTTTTTTTTTTTTTGTTGGTTGTCCGTTTTCATTTTTTTACTATTTTATATACAAAAAAAAAATATAGTTATTTTCCTATTATAGGAGTATTTTCATGTTTTTGTTTGTTGTTCGTTTTCATATTTTGTCCTTATTTTCTGTTAATTTATATATTATTTTTATTTCTATTCTAAAAGTAGTTTTTTTTTTCAACGTTATATATGCAATTATGCAAAGGATGGTTGGGAAAAAAAAAAAAAAAAAACTTTAGACATAACTTCTTCCTATACCTATGACTCTATGAATTCATTGAAATCAGAGAAAATATACAAAAAATAAAAAGAAAATTATTTTTATATTATATGAGTAATTTTATTTTTTTCGTTTGTCATCTATATTAATTTGTTGTCCTTATTTTATGTTCTAATTTATATATTATTTTTTATTTTTGTACTAAAAGTATTTTCTTTTATGATATATATGTGAAGGACAATCGAAAAAAAAAAAAAAAAAAACCCATCATTTTGATGGTACTTCTTCCTATACCTATCAATCTCATTGAAACTGGGAAAAGTATACAAAAATTACAATTATTATGTTTCCACTTTTTTTTTTTCATATTTTTTTTTCTTCTTCTAGATGTAGTTTCTTTTACATTATACATGCGAAGAACAGTCAAAAGAATAAAAATTTCTATTTGACGGGACTTTTTCTTATACATATGAATTTTATTAGAACCAGGAAAAGTACACAAAAAAGATAGTTATTTTCTATTATAATACTATTTCATATGAATTAAATATTAGACTCTACACAAATATCTTTAAAGAAAACGCTTTCATTCTGTTAGGCATAGAACTTCTTTCCGATAACGTCAGAGAAAACGTTTGATGAAAAGTGTTTCTATGAGTGCTTTTGTATTTTCACATTATGTTCTTTCGATAGAAAAAGTGGTTTTAACTTTTTTTAATCTTTTGTTCTTTAGAGTTACAATAAACGGCTTATTTAATATGTTCGCAAAATTTACCTTCCTGGAAATAAAAAGCAAAAAATGCGACTATATTCTTAGTTTAAGTTCTATTACTTCGATTTGTGGCCTTCTTTTTTAACATGAATTCTACTATTCAGAGTGATGTCAAAAGATTCTACACTACTTACAAGTCAGAAGAATTCGGTTCCCTGTCAGCCGTCCAGACGACATGTCATCCCATCCGGACGCCCATCTGTCCACTGTTCCATCCTTTCGGACGACGTGCCTTACCGTTCGGACGCCCAGTCAGACCAAGCATCATCCGTCTGGACGACGTAGTTTTCCGTCCGGACCCTTCACTGTATCGAGAAGCTTCTGTTCTAGCTTGCATCCGTCCGGACGTCTCAGCAGCCCATCCGAACGCCTATCAGTGATTGATCAGCTTCATATTCTTTCCAAGTTCAATTTAAGGGAAGATTGCTTCAACCGTCCAGACGTCTGTCCGCCTTGGTCCGGACGCGCGTTCAACAGTTAAGGAAATTGCCGATACGACTTCAACCGTCCGGACGACTTCCTACCATGGTCCGGACGCGCGCGCATAGCAGATATGAAAATTGTGTGTTGAAGTTCAGCCGTCCGGACGTTCATCCCCCATGGTCCGGACGCGTGAAGCCTTATATGAAAATTACTTGCAGCGGACGTGCGACCGTCCGGACGACTGTGCCTTATCGTTCGAACGTTCATCCCCCATTGTCCGGATGCGCGAAGCCTTATATGGAAGTTACTTGTAGCGGAGGTGCGACCGTCCGGACGCGGCTCTTAAACAGAAAAGATTTTCAGTGAAAATCTCGAAAAAAAATTATGTTGCATAGTTGTCCGTCCAGACGGCCCAGGTTCACCGTCTGGACGGCGTCCATACATATTACAGCAGTTGCCCATTCTGCACCTCAGCCTATAAATAGAGGCCCCTTGGCATTGAGAACTGCAAGAATTCGGTATTGAATTCCACAAGTGCTCAGAAAAGTTATTTTGAGAGATTATCGAGCTGTTTAAGTTTCCTCTGAAGCCATTACAAGTGTGCTGTTGCTGTGCTACAACTGAAGTCTATCTTAGGGGTTGGCCCTAAGATAAAGGATTCCATTGAAAACCACTTCAGGTAGGAGACTTGGTTAGGAGGCGTTCGTGTTGGGTTACACGTTAGGGAGTAAGGTACGACCACTGCATCGGGTATATGTGAGTGTTACTATCTTGTATCCAGCTTTGTCTTCTGAATAGTGGAATTCCTAGTTTTGGCTTCCCAGAAGTGGTTTTTCTCTTGATTGAGTTTCCACTTTGTCAACAAAAATCTTTGTGATGTTTACTTTCCGCATTGATATTTTTGCACACTTTGCACACACTTGCCTTTTATTTAGAAGTCAACTTCATTTTTCAATTGGTATCAGAGCTTAGTACACTCTGAGAAGATTAATTTCTTGAGTGTTGTTTTGTTTGACTTCTATAATGTCTAATTTGAGTATGGATAAAGTTGCTTCTATTTCTCATGATATGTCTGTTCATAGAACCATATTCATTAAGCCTATCATGTCTGATAATCATACTCAATCTATTTGTGGGGGTAAAGGGGTAAATTAGTCTATACCTACATGTCACCACTGTGGTATTACTGGTCATATATACATGCGTGAGCTACTATACTTGTGAAGAATCTAACCTTGTTGCTTTCTCTCTTGTTAGCAAAATTTTTCTTCTTGTCTATGTTTTGCTAAATTCTTTGACTTATATTACTCTGTTTACACTAGTCCTTCTGAGACCGTTAAGGGGAGTAATTTTTATTGGGGTGTGTTGTTTCGTTTATTACTTTGTTTACCCTTTGTCCCTTTGTGACAAAAAGGGGGAGTAATTTTTATTTTTGGACCGGGAATGTATTTTCAAACCGGTCAAGTGATTTTTGTCCCATAATGGTCAAATGAGGAGTTTGTTAGGTTGTAATTAGCTTCATTCTATTTAAAACAAAATCACTTGTGTGTAAAGATGCTTTTAACATGGATTCTACTATTCAGAGTGATGTAAGAAGATTCTGCACTATTTACAAGTCAGAAGAATTCGGTTCCCTATCAGCCGTCCGGATGACGTGTCATCCCGTTCGAACGCCCATCTGTCCACTGTTCCATTCGTCTGGACGACATGCCTTACCGTCCAGACGCCCAGTCAGACCAAGCATCATCTGTCCGGACGACGTAGTTTTCCGTCCGGACCCTTCACTATATCGAGAAGCTCCTGTTCCAGCTTGCATCCTTCCGGACGTCTTAGTAGCCCATTCGGAAGCCTATCAGTGATCGATCAGCTTCAGATTCTTACCAAGTTCAATTTAAGGGAAGATTGCTTCAACCGTTCGGATGACGCGGATTCCCGTTCGGACGCGCTCATACATAAGGCAAGAATCGCAATTCAAATATCATTGTCTGGACGTCTGTCAGCCTTGGTCCGGACGCGCGAAAAAAAAAAAAAAAATTGTTTGGTTTTTAAGTTTTAGTTTTTTTTTTTTTGTTTTCTTCAAATTTATAAGAATACATTTGTCTTATTGAAACTTTTGTTGAGTTATTTTTGTCTTTTTGTTGGCTTTAAGAGGATATTGACATTTTTTTTGTAGTTTAAGGGACACATTGACAATGGAATGGTAATTTAAGGGGGGCATGTGTACTTTCCGTATAAAAAATATAGATATATTATTTGCACAACTCTTACATAACAATTCACAACAATGCTGATGTGGAAGAGAGAAATAAGTGATGCATTATGCTTCATTTTGAAAAAAAAAAAAAAAAAAAAATGAAAATATTTTACACATCATTATTATTGTGAAATTATTGTGTAAGAGTTGTGCAAATAACATATCTCATAAAAATATATATGTATAATTACCATTTGGCGTCGTTACAAAGGCTATAGCTATAAACTGTACTCATAAATCTTTTCGAAATTGTAATTCTAGAAGATTATTATTATTATTATTATTATTATTATTATTATTATTATTATCTTCTTAAAATTAATTTGATTTTTAAAATTATTATTAAATCTGTAATATATCATTATTAAATTATGATTTAATAATAATGTTGGCCGGTAATCCCTCGAGCATTTCTCCTTCCAAAACTATTAGTTCATGCCAGTTTTTTTCCGGCAACGACCTGAAGTGTTTTTAGGGATAGATTTTTTGACCGATTCAAATTCATAGAGCTTTCTTCCATGCATGGTTCCTTGACTAGCTAACTTGGTCTTAGACTCTTAATGATGTAAGGACGGACAGACAAGCATTCAAGTTTGCTTGACTAAGTTGGTTGACTGAGATATGATATTTGCGAGAAAGCGAAACTAAAAAGTCCTGCTCCGCCCTGCTCACACCATGGCAATAAAAACCAAAAATCTTGCAGAGTGGAAGGAAGAGACTGATTTATCAAAATGGGTTCCTTCAATATTCTCTCCATGACCCTTGTCTTCCTCCTTTCCATGCTTATCTTCCTCAACCTGACCACTCATGTAGCTGCCCAAACTTACCTATACCACTTCTGTGAAAACACTACCTTCGCCCAAAATAGCATCTATGGGTCCAGTATCCACTCCCTCCTCTCTTCCCTCTCCTCCAACGCCACCGCCGCAGGTAACATCGGATTCTACAACACCACCGTCGGCCAAACCACCTCCAGCCCCGTCTACGGTCTCTTCCTCTGCCGTGGAGATGTCACTGCTGACGTTTGTCGAGGATGCGTGGACAACGCAACCCAGGAGCTCGCCGCTAAGTGTTCAAGGGAAAAGATTGCCGTTATCTGGTACGACGAGTGCATGGTACGCTACTCCAACGAGTCTATCTTCTCCACCGTGGCCGTAAGGCCTAGAATTTGCTTGTTCAACGCACAGGACATCACCGAACAGGACCGGTTTTACCGGCTATTGAACACGACGATGACCGAAATGGCACGTGAGGCCTCCAACTTTCCGATCGGTGTTAAGAAGTTTGGGGTTAAGGAAGTGAAGTTTTCCGATTTTCAAAATCTGTACAACCTTGTACAGTGCACACCGGACCTGTCCAGCACCGACTGCAATAGTTGTCTCCAGGCAGCTATAAATTATCTTCCTATTTGTTGTGGTGGAAAGCAAGGGGGTAGAGCTCTCTTTCCTAGTTGTAATGTTAGGTACGAGTTGTACCAGTTCTATAATGAATCCACAGCGCCCGCGCCTGCACCAGGCTCCGTAGCCGGATCAAAAGGTAAAGTTCTGGACCACTCATTTCTCTGCTTTTCATTCTTCATTATTATTAATTATTAAGTGATGCATCGAATGTCAACATGGACAGCATGCTTTTACAGCTTTAGGAAGCTTTATTAAATTAACACCTGTAAATAATTGTTGAGTTGATTCTTTTAGGATGATTGGATGAGGATTGAATTGTAACTTTTAAGGATGAGAATTTTGTTTTGTTCTATTTAACTGTCTAAACCTGTTCTGTTATTTAAATGACAACATATTTATTATGTGACAATGTATATATATAACATTAAATTTGTAAAAGGATTGAAATCTTCAACAATTTGCCCCAAATTGCTGGGATCTATCTTAATCCATTAAATCAAAGGTTAATTATAAGAACTCCATTTGGTAGATCACTTGCAGCTAAATTCTCTTAGCAAAAGGGTAAAAGGATGGAGTAAAATCCGACTTGATGTGATAATTGGAATAGTAACCATTTGAATTAAGTTCTTAATTTATGCTATGACAAACAGCTTCTCTTGTCGGTCGAGGACCAGTGAACTGTGACTGAATCATGATATGCATGCAGGAAAAGACAAAATCTCAACAACAACGATAGTCGCCATTGTTGTTCCAATTGCTGGCTCTGTGGTGCTATTCATTTTGGGATACTGTTTCCTAATTAGGAGAAAGAAGTACAATGCTGACAAAGGAGAAATTGGTAAAGAATAAGTATATGAGTTATTAGGATGTTTTAAGTCTCTTGTCTGCACACGCTGCTCCTTGTAGTGCAATCTCTTAATTACGTTTACTGCTTAACTTTGTAGATGCAAATGATATGACAACTGTGGAGTCCTCGCAATTTGATTTGGCTACAATTGAGGCTGCCACAAACAAATTCTCAGATGATAACAAGCTAGGTGAAGGTGGATTTGGTGTGGTTTACAAGGTAAGCATAACCAACTAATTAACTCATACATATATATGAATAATTCAGAGTTCACAAGCTTAATTAATATTGGGATTCTAGAAATTTTACCAAGTGAACTGTTCTAAAGGTTGGGTGAAATCCATTCTCAGGGTATACTTCCCAATGGACAAGAAATAGCTGTCAAGAGGCTATCCAAAAACTCTGGACAAGGAGGAGAACAATTTAAGAATGAAGTTGTATTAGTAGCCAAACTTCAACACAAAAATTTAACAAGGCTATTGGGATTTTGCTTGGAAGGAGAAGAAAAGATACTCGTCTATGAATTTGTGCCCAACAAAAGTCTGGACTATTTTCTATTTGGTATGTCCACTTTAACATATATCCAATAGTCTTGGCCATTATGATTGCATAATAGTAATTTCTAATCAATATGCATTTGTGTCTAATCTTTTGTTCATATAGCATACGTAATTTTTGTAATGAACTTGTAGACCCAAGAAAACAAGAGGAATTGAATTGGTCAACACGTTACAAGATAATAGGCGGAATTGCTCGAGGAATTCAATATCTTCATGAAGATTCTCGATTAAGAATTATACATCGTGATCTTAAAGCCAGCAATGTATTGCTAGATGTGGATATGAACCCAAAGATTTCAGATTTTGGCATGGCAAGAATTTTTGGAGTAGATCAAACACAAGGAAACACAAGTAGAGTTGTGGGGACTTAGTAAGTTTTGATTTTTCTTCTACTCTGCTTCATCAAAACTATGGAGTACATTTATTGTTTATCCTAGCTAACCTATAGATCACTGAAATCGAACAACATAGGTAACAAGTGTATGCTTTGATGTGGGCGAGCATAAATTTTGTGTATTATATCATTTTGGAAAAGTAGTTATTGCTAAGAACTCGTCAACCCTAACAATTAGAATTAGGTTAATTAATAAGACTATTTGTTGCCTTTCAAGTGACACTGCTATATTTGTGGTGGTGGCTTGCAGCGGTTACATGTCTCCAGAGTACGCAATGCGAGGGGAATTTTCTGTGAAGTTAGATGTGTACAGTTTTGGTGTGTTAGTTCTAGAGATTATCGGTGGCAAGAAAAACAGTAGTTTTTATGAATTAAATGGTGCTGAAGACCTCTTGACGTATGTGAGTATGAAACAAAAATTGTAATTTCTTTCTCATATCTTTAATGCCAAGTAGAGAGAAGAGAAGCTTGACATTAATGGTGTGATAATTTGATGCAGGGTTGGATACGTTGGAGGGATGGTAGGCCCTTGGAGTTGTTGGATCAAAGTTTGGGAGATTCTTATTCTCGAGATGAAGTGCTTAGATGCATCCAAATTGGCTTTTTATGTGTACAGGAAGATCCAGCTGACAGGCCTACCATAGCCTTCATACTTCTCAAACTCAACAGCGGCTCCGATACACTACCATCACCCCAACAGCCAGGATTTTTCCTCCACAGTAAAACACACATGCCCATAAAGGATATGAAGTCTAATCAATCTACAACCAAATCAATGCCATGGTCAATTAATGAAGCTTCCATTACTGAACTAGACCCTCGATAGTCTGACTTAAGCACCTACCAGCCCAATAATCCAGAGCCCAAAACTCAAGACAATATGTTAAGATTTGTTGATATTGAATGCTAATACTACTTAAATGTTCCTGTGGAGGAGTAAAGCATTGTTAATTGATATTGTGAAAGTCTTAAATTAAAATTGATAGTGTATGAAAGTAATTATATTGATCACCTTCGTACGCATGGTTAGTGGTTACCGTATCCAAGGGTTACCGCTGGCGAATTGATAATCTGGTATCTATATAATTTTATGAATGAACCCCCTCAAAAAATTAAATTTTTACCCCCTCTCCAAAAAGTTTTTTTTTTTTTTTTTTCCCTAAACCCAAAATATACAATTACATTTGTAAAAAGAAAAAAGAAAAAATACGATGTTGTGATCTTTTTAAGGTTTCCTCTCTTCAAATATAAATTTTTTTCAGATCAAAAGAGGTGATTTGGGTCTTTGCAGCCAGAAGACCCAAATCACTGGTTTTAGTTTTTTAAGAAAGATGAACTCAGAGTCTCAGACTATACGTGAAAATCACAAACTACTGATGCTTTTTATAACGTACCTGGAGGAAGAGAAGGAGGTCCGGCAGATACTGTTAGATTGTAAAATGGAAACATCTCGTATCTAATATTAGAGCTCGGAAGCAGAACCTTTCCGCCTTGTTTTCCCGAGCAGCACTGAGGAAGAGAGCCTATGGCGCTTTCCAAGCAACTCATACACAGATCCACGCTCATATCCGGCGAGCACTGCACCAAGCAGTACAGCGTCTGTGAGTCCGTAAACTTTACTTCCGCCACCGCAAACTTCTTGTCCGATTGAGAATTCGCGGCTGTCGTCGCCAGCGACTTCATCGTGCTGGACAACAACGGGTTGAAGCGGTCCAGCTCCAGGACGTTCTGGGCGCTGGTCGGCAAGTTCTCGTAAGGCACCTGGTCGTTCAGGTAGGACTCGTTGGAGTACTGTAACGTGCACTCGTCGTACCAGATTAGCCCCACCTTGTCGGAGGGCCAGCGGTTTCTTATATCTGTCCTGGCAGTAGAGATGCAGTTTTTACAGAGATCTGGGGTGAGATCAGCGCGGCAGAGCAAACGGCCGATGACGACGTCGGGGGGGCCTGGCCGGCCTTGGTTGTGTAGAAGCCGCTGGGGCGGGTGGCGTTAGAGGAAAGATCGGAGAGGAGAAGGTTGAGGTTGGCTTGGTAGGTGCTGTTGGGAGTGAAAAAGCTTGAATTTGAGCAAGTGTGAACGGCGTAAGTAGGTGCTGCTTCGGTGGTAATTAGGCTAACAAGCAAGGTTAAGAGGGAGAGAGTGATCACAAGGCATATGGGAAATTTGAAGGAAGCAGCGCCGGCCATGTTGGTGATTATTCTGACTGATCACTCTGTTACTTGCAAATTTGCAAGTGTCTTCAGCTTCACTTTACCAATCTTTCTTCCACTTCATTCGTCTTTTTTTTGGTTTATTATGCAGATCGATAAGACTGGGGGGCTGGAAGGGCTTTGACTATTCTGTGTGCGTGTGTGGAAAAAAAGAAAGAAAGAAGAAATTACACGATTAAAGTTTTGGACTTTTCTAGCCATCTTGACATATGCATTTGGAGTATTACATATTCCTGTGAGAATATGACGGTGAAGAGGTCACATTTATTTATTTCTTTATTTTTGCTGAAATTGTTAGGGGGAAAACTGTTGGCTTCTTGTAAGTTCTTCAATTATGATTTATATGCCTTCATTTGTTTTTAAGATATGGTATACAATTTTATTTATTAAAAAAAAAATTTAAGTGATGAAGGTGTTTTTTTATTGAATTAAAATTGGAGGAAATTTATAATTACATTAATATTGTATCTTATAAGCAGTGCCATTTGTAATTCGTGCTATTTTAAGAAGAAATAGCATCTAGTACTTATATTAGTTATGCATGCTAAATTAGTATGAATACTTTAAAAATATTTGCTAAGTTTTTACCTATATCAACTAGTATTCAATTTTCCTAACATGTTAATTAGAAATAAAATAAATGTGATTATTAATATTCTTATTAAAACTCATTTAACATCGAAAAAATTTATCATATTATAAGGTTGATATCAATGGAATATTTATAACAAAGAGCTAGTAATAGTTGGTTATTATATAAGTGAGTTTAATAATTTGCATATTTACTTAGGTTTAAGTTGAACAAATTTTTTTTATTATCTCGATAAAACTTGAAAAAATTGTTTCAATCGATAATAATTATTTAGTGTGTTTTTCAAGAAATACAAGCCATGACTAGTGTGTATATATATATATATATTTGTTAAAAAATTGCATTGTCCGTAGTAGTGCATCAGGTCTCTTGAGATAATTTTTTTATTATTAAATACATTTTTTTGCAGCAGGTCCTTTGCAGCAGGCTCACCGTGACCTTTCTTTAAAAAAAAATTATTGTTTCTCTCTCTCCTCATTCCTCCTTTACGTCAACTTTCTACTGCCTCATCTCGATGGACTTCCGTGCTATGATTTTGAACTGATAGCAGTCTTTTTACAACCACACGAACTCTTGAATTGGTATTCTCTAACCATTAGGTAACGTGCTTAAGAGAGGTTATTTATGTAATTAACTTAATTAAATAAAAATTAGATTATTCAATCACTTATTTAGTTATATAAGTAATTTCTTACAATTACATGCTCAAATTATCTCAAATTTAGATAAATAATTATAAAAAATACAGATCTATATTCTAATACCTCGAAGGAACTTCATTAATTCACGACTATTACCTTACAACTTGGCCTGGACTACCTATATTGCAAAATATGCTGCCAATATCTTTCTGAAACAAATAGTAAAAAGAATGACATTTAACATGATTATGATAGGACTATTTCACAATTATAAAAATTACTTGATCATGATAAGACTATTTTACAATTACAAAACTTACATGATCTAACCATGATAGAAGTACATAGATAATAACTTCAAGACTATTTCATAAGTCAATCAAAGGCAATGTGCATGGAATTGATGATATCCATAAGAAAACAAACACTTGAGAGCTCAACATTTTTAAGTGTAGGCAAGGTACATTGATGGTTGAATATGACATACTTAAAATAAGATAGGCTTCTCATGCACTGCAAACCCCTGGTTGGTTGGAATCATGGCATTGGCCACAACTGTCATCCAAGCAAGCTTTTGGAATGGATTGTTACTGATATCACAAGCTAATTGCCATAAAAGGGTTAGCAGCACTCCTTGGCTCAAATGGAGAGAAATTACAAACAATATCTACCGTAGATTCACTTGAGAATAAAGCATAAACATAAACTTTCAACAAAGAAAATTTTATAAACTTTCACCAAGAACATTCTATACCATATTATTGAGTATGTGCACATTGTTAGATGAAACAAATTCACCTGTGAGCATAACCAGGACACAATGAATACATCACATCTTTGTTGGGCTACATTGAAAGTCTTTTCAAAGCTGCTTAAAGTATCAGGCGGCCTTCGACTTATAGTGCTTGTACTTTTTCATGAGTCTCCTCATACGACTCTCAGCCTTATCCAGTTTCTTTGTTAGAACCATCTGACTTTCTTTAGTAGCTTTTTGCTTATCCTCAGCAACTTGTTGACCTTCCTCGACAGCTCTTTACTTCTCTTCAGCAATGCACAGATTAGTCCGCATGAGAGTACTACTAGCCGAGAGAACCTTGCACCTAGCCTCAGCATCATTCAACCGAGCTTGTAACTCAGTCGACTCCCAAGACCACTCTCCCAACTGGGCTGTAAGCTCCCAAGACTTCTCCTCAGCCAGAGTCTGTTTCCGCAGGTTCTCCGTGAGTTTCTTGTCTTGATCAGCTAAAAGTTTCTTGAGATTCTCCACCTTGGGTCCAAGGTTCCTTAGCTGTGTGACTTCACACTCCAAGCTCCTCACCCGAGTCCTCAACTCGGTCACCTCTTGAGGATAACCCCGGAGGTACTTGGTATGTTGATCATAAAGAGCCACCAACTTGATAGCTTGCTGAAGAAAAAAAAAAAAGAAAAAGAAAAGGTTAGCATAATCCAAATGATAAAGGAAAAAATGATAGAAATAATAGACATTCATACCGCAATCTGTTGATGAACAAGGACATCATTGAACCTCTCGGGAGGAACCCTGCTGGATACATTCCCTTGAAGAAAATTCTCTGGTATTATAGCCCTAATAGCTTCCATTGGTTCACCTCGCATGCCTTCGGCCAAGGACCAAATCGGCAACCTCCTCTTGGAGCTACTTTTGCCAGAAGAGCTAGCAAAACCCGAGAGCCCACCTCCTGAAGGAGAAAAAAGGGTGAAACCCTGTACAAGAAGTTTCTACCCTTGTTCCCGGAGTCGATGTTCTCGGTCCTTCTACCTCTAGGTTCAAGGGAGGATCTCTCGGTTCTCCTTCCTCCAAGTTTTTTTTTTTGGAAGGGGGGGGGGATCGCTCGATTCTCCTGCCTCCAAGTTTGGTGGAGTATCCCTCGGCTCTTCTACCTCTAAGTTCGGTGGAGGATCCTTCGATTCTTCCGACTCTCCAAGTTTGCCCAGGGGGAGGGGGATCCCTTGATTCTCCCTCCTCCAAGTTTAGTGGAGGATCCCTCGGCTCTTCTACCTCTAAGTTCGGTGGAGGATCCTTTGGTTCTTCCAACTCTCCAAGTTTGGGGTGGGGGGGGGGGGGGGGGAGGGGGATGTGGATCCCTCGATTCTCCTACCTCCAAGTTTGGTGGAGGATCCCTCGGCTTTTCTACCTCCAAGTTCAGTGGAGGATCCTTTGGTTCTTCCAACTCTAAATTTAGAAGACATATCCTCGGCTCTTTCATATCAAGGTTCGCAAAGTCGCAAAGGTTGGAGTAAACATCCCAAGCCCTTTTGCAATCGGGGTCAGCAAAACCTTTGAAGACATTCTCGGCCCCTCTATAGCTGGGGTCTGTGAGACCTCCAGAGTCTTCCTCGATGCCTCTAGGGTCCTCGGCGTTTCCTTGGTTAGAACCGCCACGGGAGCTAGGGGGTCAGCAAAAATCTCCTCTCCCAAAATCGACAGAGTAAAGAAAAAACTTCCAGTGAATAAAGGAGAAGGCAAAAGAGTTACCCTCATTGTTCTAGCTAAAGGCACAACTTCTATATCTTCAAACTCGGACCCATTCGAGACATGCACGAATTCAAAGTCCACTGGGGCAACATCTTCCCAGTCCGACAAATCTTGAATGAGAATCCTCAGGTGGTCATAAGAAGCTGTGACTTGTCCACGAGATCCCGCAAATGGTGATTTACGTTAGCATGCTTGGGCCTTTTTGCGGCCTCATCACCCCTTCCCGCCTCGGGTGTACGTGGCCTCTTTTTAGCCATCGTTTTGACCCTCTGGCCGTTGCCTCGAGAGTCGCCACCCCTGGCCCTTATAGCAATGCCCATCAACTTGCTAACTGGCTATAGCATCTTTTCCTGATCCTTAGTCGAGGACTCGCACAGAAGCCTTAGGCATCTTCCTTTTCCCCTTGTCTGGAAAGCCTTGAACTTTATTTTTCCCCTTATTCGGGGCATCCTGCTTCGGAGCAACAGTCTCAGCTCCACTCTTCTTCTTCGGCTTGGACTTGCCCTTTTTGTCAAAAGGGAACCTATTCTCCGGTATCCAATACCTGAGAATTTCCCGCATATTTGCATCTTTGAAAATATGATCGAAATTGATCAAATAGAAGCTTGATCCTTGCCAAGGGAAGTGGAGCATTGTGTCCACCTGGCATCTCTCAAGTGCTTCCAATTCAGGAGGTTCCTTCAAATCATCAACCAAAGGGGCCCATTACTGGAGCACCCTTTGATCCTCGGAAAGCACCTTGGAGTCAGCAGCCTCCTATTAACCCGAGACTCAGGAGGTTTGTTGCCTCCATTGTTTGTTTTTGGAATAGGTTAGGCAAAGGTAGATACAAATTGGCTTCACAACCACAGAGAACTCCACCATCCCGTCGCGCTTGCCGGCCGGTCAATAGATATTAAAAAATTCTTGAATTATCATTCGAGCTCCCATCAAAGTTCACCACAGAAGGTTTGTTGCCTTCTGTGGTATCCCATTACCGGAGCACCCTTTGATCCTCGGAAAGCACCTTGGAGTCAGCAGCCTCCTATTAACCAGAGACTCAGGAGGTTTGTTGCCTCCATTGTTTGTTGTTGGAATAGGTCAGGCAAAGGTAGATACAAATTGGCTTCACAACCACAGAGAACTCCACCATCCCGTCGTGCTTGCCGGCCGGTCAATAGATATTAAAAAATTCTTGAATTATCATTTGAGCTCCCATCACAGTTCACCACAGAATGAAAGAGGCAAAAAGGTACCTCCATGTGTTCAACACGATCTGAGTTGGAACAATGCCCAAGAAAATTGCTAGCTCCATAGCAATGACAGACGATGGGAACTGAAGCCTGGCCATCAACATTCTTTCGAAGTTTGCAACTTCACCGCCATTGATAGTCCGAGTGGCCAGATTTCGGAAATGAAGTCTGACGAAAAGAAGAATGTTGTAGTTATGGCGGAGGCAATGCTCGTCTACCACTATCACCTTCACCTTCAACCATGTCTCATGTGGTATCAAGAGCGGAGGAGTTCTCCCAACATTATCATTGTCGGAATCTAAATCGAAAGCCATTATATAGCCAAAATTAAAGAAAAAAGGAATCGGAAAAAGGAGAGATTGCCGGAGATGAGGAACACCAGAAGCTAGAGAGAGTTGGAGAGAAATGAGAGTGAATAATGAAAGATGAAATGAAATGGGATGAGGAGGAAAGTTTATATAGAGCCTTCCCCGAAAACACAAAAGTCGGGCTTTAAATGAAAAGCGTGTACAACGGACCGGGAATTGAAGTGTCATATCAAGAAGATGCGTAGCACGCGAAAACTGGGAATTGAAGTGCCATACCGAGAAAATGTGTAGCGCACACAAAAACTACGTGAAAACCAGAAATCGAAGCGTCATACTGAGAAGACACAGAGTTCAAGCCGTTTGATGAATTGATCGGTTCATTGACAGGTCTGCACATAGAGCTCAAGGCATCAGGCGGATTGATCAGTTGATTGATAGACCTGTGCACGGAGCTCGAGGCAATTGAAAGTTCAGCTCATTAATTGACAGCCTTGTGCTAGACAATCGAGTGATGAGTATCTGGGACTCAAGACAATTGACTGGTGATGTGGTCTTTTGTTTACCAAAATATATCAATGATAAAATTACCACTCGCAATAGTACGAATCCTTATAGGATAGGGCTATGTTGAGGGTGTCGAACCTCAAGAACTGCGTAGGTATTATTATCAAGCTTATCGAGATTAAATATAACTTAATTTAAAATATGTTTCATTTTTATTTTATAAAATAAATGCATAAAAGTAAAAGACATAAATTTAAAGATAGTAGGGATGAGATAAAGAATAGAGGATTGATTTCACCACTCACCGCATAACAATGGTCAATCGTAAATTAATAAGAAAAATTCATACTATGCATGATATAGGGCTCGTCTCACTCGAGTAGTCAAGAAATTACCTCTAAAGAATAAGTATAATCCATCTTCGGTTGGCACGGACCGTCCACCTAACCACTAAGATGCGGTACGACCCATCTTCCCTAGGCATGGACTAGCTATGTCTTTAATAGAATATACACACAATTAATAGAATAGTATAACCCATCTTCGGTTGGCACGGACTGTCTACCTAAATTACACTAAACTAGGGTGTAGTACAATCCGTCTTTCCTAGGCATGGTCTATCTAATCATCTTGATCATATATCAATTAAAACCGTTGTATAACAATCATTCACATAATCACAGAAAATATGAAGGATTGAGTTCAATCAATATAAAAGACTTTCTAAGACAAGATAAGAAATTCATAATGATTGAATATAAACATTAAAATCAATTCTCCCAGTTATACAACCATCATGCATAGAGAAAATCCCAAATTAAAATGCAATTAAACCATTGTTACTTGGAAATGGCTACATCAACACCCTATTAGGAATTTAACCGCTCATCGTAGTGCTGGGATGGCCTCCTGCCATGTTCTTCTCTTCTTCAACTTGTCAGGCCTCCGAGAAGAATTTTCTGTCTAAATCTAAGCACAAGCCCAAGCACCAAGCACCAAGCACCAAGCACACCTTCTCTTGAATCTTAAGGGTCTATTTATAGGGAGCACACAAGTCCTAGAAGCCCTTAGAATTTCATAAAAATTGCTCTTGAGTCTTCTTGTCCAAATAAGAGATTGAAACTTTAATCTAAGTAGGAAAAGGATTCCAAATTCGGCCAGAATTGTGGTCTTTTATTGCGATGCGATTTTGATATAGTAAACGTCCGAATTTAGGAAAATCTATTTCTGACATATTTGTTGCATTTTTTATTAGCTTTCTAACGCCACCAATTTTATTGCAATCCAATATCTTAAGAAAAAGTTATGATCCAAAGACCGAGACATATGCAGAATCCAAATTTGAATCCAATCCGATTTTGACTCTTAATGGAGAAATTCCGATTTAATCCTTCACTTGATTTGATTAAACTTAACCACATCATATAGGTCTTTTATTATGATTGGTTAAGCTTAAACATATCTTCCAAGTCTTCTCAAAGTGTGCTTTAAGCTCAAAATTAATGGAATTAATTGTATCTTTATTTAAAACCTGGAAACATTAAAACAACACAAAATCAAACAAATAACAATGCTAAGGAATTAACATATATAAGTTAAGGGGCTTGAATGTGCAACATTCAACGTTTATCACACCTCCAAACTTACATATTGCTAGTCCCTTAGTAATACAAAACAAGAAATAAAACTGAAAAACAATAGAATAAATCCTTCTTTCGTGGGATGTACGATTGCATTTAGCGTATGCAACAAGCCTTTTAAACCCCTAGGACTCCCTAGTGGACGAGTGAAGTCTTGTGAGGGTTTGCCAGGAATGATACCCACAAACAATTTTTCTACCATGTTATCCCCAAGAATGCAGCACCATAAAAATAATGGTTCTCATTCATTAGCATGCTTAACAAAATAAACTCCATCTTCACAATTTCAGGGAACTAAAAATTAAGCTACTAACATGGCATTATAAGATATCACAAGATTCAACTAGTGTAAAGTGAACTTAACACATAGTCATGAGGTTTCAAAATTAATCTCAATCATGAATGGTTCAATACTCAAAATTCGCTGGACTCCCCATTAGATAAAACAACCAAGGCATAAATATTTATTATTATTTTTATATATGCAGGTTGTGCAATGCTTAGCTCCCTTAAGCTTTCTAATTGACCCATGTAACAAGTGTTATGTCAATGACTCTCAAACCAGATGGTTTTAGGGCACTAGGTGTAAAACACCCTAAAGACTTACTAACTCGAGTCAAAAAGGCTACGAAGCCAAACTTAGCCATTTTATCAATCAAAACAAACTTACACCTTTTGACGCGAATACTCAATGCTTAATGAGGCAAGAGATCCGGTTACTCAGCAAAAAGCTCAAAGTGATCAATATTATTCTCTTTTTTTTTTTTTTTTTTTTTTTTTTTTTTTTTTTTTTTATGCCAAGGTTATTCCTCCAACAAGTTACCCAACTGCATCCAAGATATTGATAACAGACATAACCGATTTCAAATTTCATACCCCACAAACTACGTGCTAATGTGCTTGTGAAAATCAAATTGAAACAAGTAATATCTCATGCTGCCAAAGAAAATAACAAAACTTCTTAATTCCTTAGTCAAGTGATCATGCGTTCATCATGTTAAGCTCACCAATGAAATACGAATCAGAATTCAAAATCAACAGTATGCTCAAGAATAACATAGCAAAATATTGGACAGTGTTTCGTTCTTCTATACCCCCAAACTTGAATCACACATTGTCCATAATGTGTGTATAAAATTGAACATAACAATAAGAGGATAGGAATACCTGAATAAGCAGATGCAGGGCATATCATACCCCCAAGCTTGATTGCAAAAACACATGTCCTGAAAAAGATAGTGATACTCCAATCAAATACTAGTAAAGTGCAACACATTGTTGTAAAAATATAAACTAAGAACGAAGCAACAATGGAGAAGATAAACCTGGACGGAGATCATGTACCCTGACCTGATAGAGGACTCGAGCGTACAGGGCCTCTGCTCGAACCTATGATGCTGACTCATTTAGTCGATATATGTGGGATCCGTCAAGCCAACGGAATCCACATCCTTGATGCGCTCAGTGCTCTTTGACCTTTAAGTTTAAATTTGAAGTACCAATCTTTTCTTCTCTTTGACCAAAGAGAATAACTTTTACCTACATAAAGGTAATTTCGAATGCCTGCATATCGAGGTAGATCCTTCTGAGTATTCTTAAGTAGTTTCTCATCCGGAAGGGAATCATGAACTGGAATAGAATGAGGAGAATACCCAAGGAAGTTTTCTACCTTGATGGTCTCTTTTTGCTCTTCTAATATCCCCAACAAACTACTCTCTTGGCCTCTTGGTAAATCACAAGCAATAGGGGCTCAGGGTTCATATGGCATATCAAGAATAAGAGTGGATGATATATAAGCCTCAGTGCTCACTTCCTCGCCTTTTACTCGATGTAGAGCTTGTGGGGCCTCAATCTGCTCCTCCTTCTTCTCTTCCCCTTGAATCTCGACCACTTCTCCATTATTCATTGTGGTGATGGTTTGCTCATGATAAGAAGTACTCTCATCCATCACATAGTATCTATCAAGATCGGCCTCTGATTGTCTTTGAAACTCTTCTTCTTCTATTTGCTTTGCCATCTGCTCCATCTGAAGCTCTAACTTGGCAATGGCTTGGGAGTGAGAGTTCAATGTCTGACCCCGAGATTTCAAATTCTGATTGATCTCACCCATAAGTTTCAACATTTGAACTTGAACGTCAAAATCTGACTGAGTAGATGGTGTAGCCTGAGACTGCTGTTGTGGAGGCCAGTAGATGAGAGATGGCTCCTCTTCGCGAGCATCGATCTTGTTCATAAATTTCAACAGCTGATCTTTAGAATCCGAATCCAACCGAGGCGGTGGTTCAGCATGGTATTGTTGTTGTGGAGACCAGTCAATGGGAGATGGCTCCTCTTTGTCAGCATCTATCTTAACAATGGATTCAGAGCGAGAGTTCCATGTCTGACTAACAGAGGTCACTATCTGATCCATCTTGTTCATAAATTTCAACAGCTGATCTCGAAAATCTGAATCAAACTGAGGCGGTGGTGTGGCCTGAGAAGAAGGTTGCCAGTTATCCTCAAAGTTAGCACAATATGGAGATGATTGCCATTGCTGGT
The DNA here is from genome assembly GCA_028654335.1 of Alnus rubra. NCBI lineage: Eukaryota > Viridiplantae > Streptophyta > Magnoliopsida > Fagales > Betulaceae > Alnus > Alnus rubra. The sequence continues at coordinate 243,229 of JAJPGS010000324.1, forward strand.
GGGGAGGATGGAAGTTAGATGGTGGATAGGTCGTTTGATCATTGAACTGCGGATATGTCTGATGGTACAGTTCATGAAATTGTGGAGCATAACTTTCAGGAGCTTGAGCTTGCCATGGGATATCAGACTGGTTACTCCATGCCGGGTCATTGGAATCACAGTAAGGCTCATTCCTCGGTCTAGAGAACTGTGTGTTCATATGCTCATAAGAATAATTAGAAAATTGTCCTGCAGTAGGACAATCTTTAACATGATGATAAGGATTATAGCAATATAAACATGGTTCATGGGGTGTTGGAATGCCTCCCCACATGAACTAAATTGAAAAAAATAAAACAAAATAACAAAAGAAAATAAAAACAAAATTGAAAGCAAAAAATAATAATAATAATAATAATAATAATTAAAAAAAATGATAATAATAATAATAATAATAATAATAAAGAAACCAAAATTAAAATAAAATAAAATAAAAACAAAAAAGAGAATCAAGTTAAATTCAATCTTTAAAACTTAATAACATAACTGTTTGTAGTCCCCGGCAACGGCGCTAAAAATTGATGTGGTATTTTGTTTACCAAAATATATCAATAATAAAATTACCACTCGCAATAGTACGAATCCTTATAGGATAGGGCTATGTTGAGGGTGTCAAACCTCAAGAACTGCGTAGGTATTATTATCAAGCTTATCGAGATTAAATATAACTTAATTTAAAATATGTTTCATTTTTATTTTATAAAAATAAATGCATAAAAGTAAAAGACATAAATTTAAAGATAGTAGGGATGAGATAAAGAATAGGGGATTGATTTCACCACTCACTGCATAACAATGGTCAATCGTAAATTAATAAGGAAAATTCATACTATGCATGATATAGGGCTCGTCTCACTCGAGTAGTCAAGAAATTACCTCTAAAGAATAAGTATAATCCATCTTCGGTTGGCACGGACCGTCCACCTAACCACTAAGATGCAGTACGACCCGTCTTCCCTAGGCATGGACTAGTTACGTCTTAAATAGGATATACACACAATCAATAGAATAGTATAACCCATCTTCGGCTAGCACGGACTGTCTACCTAAATTACACTAAACTAGGGTGTAGTACAATCCGTCTTTCCTAGGCATGGTCTATCTAATCCTCTTGATCATATATCAATTAAAACCGTTGTATAAAAATCACTCACATAATCACAGAAAATATGAAGGATTGAGTTCAATCAATATAAAAGACTTTCTAAGATAAGATAAGAAATTCATAACGATTGAGTATAAACATTAAAATCAATTCTCCCAGTTATACAACCATCATGCATAGAGAAAATCCCAAACTAAAATACAATTAAACCATTGTTACTTGGAAAGGGCTACATCAACACCCTATTAGGAATTTAACCGCTCATCATAGTGCTGGGATGGCCTCCTGCCATGTTCTTCTCCTCTTCAACTTGTCAGGCCTCCGAGAAGAATTTTCTATCTAAATCTAAGCACAAGCCCAAGCACCAAGCACCAAGCACCAAGCACACCTTCTCTTGAAGCTTAAGGGTCTATTTATAGGGAGCACACAAGTCCTAGAAGCCCTTGGAATTCCATAAAAATTGCTCTTGAGTCTTCTTGTCAATATAAGAGATTGAAACTTTAATCCAAGTAGGAAAAAGGATTCCAAATTCGGCCAGAATTGCGGTCTTTTATTGCGATGCGATTTTGATATAGTAAACGTCCGAATTTAGGAAAATCTATTTCTGACATATTTGTTGCATTTTTTATTAGCTTTCTAACGCCACCAATTTTATTGCAATCCAATATCTGACAAAAAAGTTATAATCCAAAGACTGAGACATATGCAGAATCCAAATTTGAATCCAATCCGATTTTGACTCTTAATGGAGAAATTCCGATTTAATCCTTCACTTGATTTGATCAAACTTAACCACATCATATAGGTCTTTTATTATGATTGGTTAAGCTTAAACATATCTTCCAAGTCTTCTCAAAGTGTGCTTTAAGCCCAAAATTAATGAAATTAATTGTATCTTTATTTAAAACCTGAAAACATTAAAACAACACAAAATCAAACAAATAAAAATGCTAAGGAATTAACATATATAAGTTAAGGGGCTTGAATGTGCAACATTCAACGTTTATCAACTGGTAAGCCCCAAGAAGTTCCACTTTCGTAATATATATAACTCCCTTACTCGAGGATCATCTCATATAAGAGAAATTGGGAGGTAACTGTTAAGAAATATTCTTACTAATTAGTAAAATAGGTCTAACAATCCAAGTTAGCTCATTTCCTATTTTACAGCCCAAATGAAAGCCAGCTACACAGTCCTTTAACTAGGCCCATCAATCCACCTGAAGGGCTGAGCCGAGTGATCCACCGCATGGCGAAGTCAAGCCCACCCGGAAGTAATCTGCAAGGAGCCCATCAAGAGTCCGAGATACCCGGAGGTGTCTTGGACATTAAAGCCCACATTCCAGATAACAATCCCGCGCTCCCACGTTCCGGATAGCAATCCACAATCTGAATTGTGGGTACACACAATCCGGATGCGAGAAAATACATAGGCCGGACACGTGGAGACCCACATTCCAGAAGACATGAACACCCACATTTCGGAAGTGGAGACCCACGATTAGAGAGCCGCTTCCCTCCATTTATGGGGAAAACCGGCTCGACTCTTCAGTATGAATACAAACCTACCTTCGGGTATTCTTTAATTGAAATTATTGTGATTGAACCCTTGATTCATATTCTCCAAAAAAACTGACTTAAGTTTCGGAGTGAGACCAGCTAACATCCCTAGCAAGCACCCCTACCAACCTTATTATTTTGCAGGAAAAGACAAGAACTTTTCAAAAGCTTGTGTTATCGAACTGAAAACTGTTTTAACACGAGTAAATATGAATGGTGGTTTATAGGGGTGTAAACTCGGAGGCGGTTCCCGATTATTGGCCTAAACCGAGAACCGACTCTGGGGTCCTTTGTTTTGAAGAATTAGAAAACGGCTCCGAAACCAGGTAACCAGTTAACCGCTTGATTGGTGCCCGGTTATCCGGACTGGAGCACAAAATAGAAATGTTCACATTTTTCTTCACTTTCCCAGCAAACAAATAAGCAAAAAAGTAAGAATAAGCATGGGAACGGAGCACAAAATAGGAATTTTCACATTTTTCTTCACTTTCCCAGTAAACAAATAAGCAAAAAAAGTAAGAATAAGCATGAGAATTCGTAGCAAAAAAGACAAAGAAAACAATATCGTAAGAAGGGCGAGAAAAGATATTACCAGGTGATTGAAGACTAGATGGTGATGAATCATCAGTTGATGATTCGATGATTGAAGAGGTGTCAATTAGATGGTGGTGCTCCTTGGGTGAATCCCTCTCTGACGTTCTCATTTCTGTGTAGGGCTGTTGCTTGTACGGGTAGACATGTTATGGGCTCGATCAGGTGGAGAGGAGTGGTGGAGAACAGTTGACATTTGGGATTTTAGGGTTTGTTCATCATGGAGGCGTAGAGAAGATTACAACAATCTAGAAAATGTTATAATTTTATACGGAGAATTGAGGAATCGCAATGGGAGGAGTGGTTTTGTCAAAACCAACTATTAAAAGACTTGTGGGCTGGGCTGTTGGTTGCGTTGAGGCAATGTAGTAATTTTTTTCTATTTTATTAATATATATATATATATATATATATATATATATATATATATATATATATATATATACTCAGAGCCGGTTACCCGATTATAACTAAGTTTCTAAGAATCTAATAACCGAAACCGGCACACAAGGTGTCCGGTTATCCGGTTATAAATAATCGGGTACCAAACTGATTTCTCGGTTTCCTGGTTACTAGGAGCTGGTTGGTGTTCGGTTACCCAGTTATAACCAGGTTTCTAAGAATCTAATAACTAGAACCAGCTCAGGATGCCCGGTTACCTGGTTATAAACAACCGGGTATTAAATCGGTTTCTCGGTTACCTAGAGTTGGTTAATGTCCAGTTACAGGTTCTTGAACCGGCCGAATTCACACCCTTAGTGATTTAGAAAAGAGGACATGATGGGTGGTGGTGAAGTTTCAAAGACTTGCTGTGTCGGCGAGTGTCTGTACATCTGCTTGATGCAAGTCAACCAAGTTAGTCAAGCAACTTTAATTGCTTGTCTGTTCTTATTGGGAGAGATCGGATTCCTTTTCCGGGGAGATTAGGGAGAAATTAAAGGAAAAATAGATGTTTTTTATATTATAAAATGAAAATAAAAAACAAATATAATTATCTAATACAAACTAATACATGTAAAAGGTAAGGGAATCATGATCAGGGTTGTGGAAAGCTAACAAAAGGCCAAAATACAAGGATGGAAGAGTCGTTGATGGAAGACTAATGCTCTGTTTGTTTCGACGTAAAATGATTTTTAGAAAATGACTTCAATATTCTCCGGTGTTTGGTATAGGCAAAAATAATGATCAACCGGAAAATAATTTTCGTTTGACAAAAAATACTTAATAAATTTTCGAAAAATGATTTACGTTTTTTAAAAGCATAAATCATTTTCCGTAGATGGTAGACGTAGTCGGCTCTCTTTTAAATAATGCAATATCGACATTTACGTTCAAGCAGTTGATTATCGCCGGATTTCAACAAGCCAAATTCAGACACCGATCGTTGCTAGAATTTGACAAATTACGCCGGAATCCGGCGACGTCCGGCAACCGTTGCTGGATTCCGGGGGTAGCATGCTAGATTTCGGCCAGACTGGCTAGAGCGGCTGGATCTTTGGCTATCTAGCCGGATTCGGCCAGGATCCTGGACGGATCCTGCTGTTCTGGCCGAATCTCCAGCCAATCCAACCAAATCTCAGACCATCTAGCAGGGATACTGCCTAGAACAGTCGGATCCCCTGCCATTTGGCTAAGATCCTCCCAGAACGACAAGATCCCGACCAGCTGGCTGGAATCTGGCCAGGACGGCTGGATTCTGGCCGTTTTGTGTCGGATTCTTGCAAAGATTGCCGGAATCTAGTCATTTGTGCCAGACTAGATTCCGATCACTTTTGTTGGAATTAAATATTTTATATTATTTTATATTAACATTTTTTATTTTGTGCATAAAATTTATTTTTTTAAAATTAATATAATTAAATTAAAATATAAAAAAAATATTTGTAATTTTTCGTACGCGCCAAATACTGAAAAATAATTTTGACGAAAAATATTTTTTTAAAAAATAACTTCCCTAAAAATATTTTATGACAAAAACTATTTTACGAAACAAACAAAGCATAAGAGTAGAATAGTGGCGTGAGTCACGTCACAACGGAGTTTTGGCCAGAGGATAGAAACGTACGTGCACAGTGCTCTCTAATGGTAACGCCATTTCTATGCCCCCTGTGATCCAAATCTAGCTGAAGTTTCAACGTACGGCCAACTCAATAAATCTCTACAAGACTATTATTGCTAGTCTTTTCCGGCAAAGACCTGAAGTTTTTTTAGGGACAGATTTTTTGTCCGTTTCAAATTCATAGAGCTTTTTTCCATGGTGATGGTGGACCGTTATAATTATGGCACGCGCGTAATTATCTGAGTTAGTCCGAACTCATGTGCGGTAGTTTCGATCATAATCGTTTTTAATTATTTGTCTAAATTTATGAGAATTTAAATAAAAATTTATAAAAAATTTTAATCCATGTAAATTGTTATGGAAGAAATATGCTAAAAAGAATATTTATATTTTTCTTGTATTCTTCTTCTTATTTAAAATTACTGTCAAATCAAAATAGTAATTTCTTATAAATACAATGATAATTTTAAAAATTATATCAATTTTTAAATGACATAAAAAAGACATGGGTGTCTTTGTTCTAATATTACCATACGAAAAAGACAAGTATGAAGCCTTTGTAACGGATAAAAATATATGATAAACACCTATCTAACCGTTATAGATATGGAATAAAATCCTCTCCATTTTTCTTACAGATTTAACGGTATATATTCTCCACATGTTGAATATATTGTCACAGCATTTAACGTTTTTAATTAACGTAACATTACAAATAAAGTTTGAACAATAAAATAATTTCTCTGTTTTTACTTGAAACAAACTTGAATTTGAGCCGGTGTAGTCGGCCAAAGTAGGTGCTGCTTCGGTGGTAACTGGTAAGGCTAACGAAGGTTTAGAGGGAGAGAGTGGCAAGGCATATGGGAAATTTGAAGGAAGCCAAGTTGGTGATTATTCTGAGCCACTGTACGTGTTAGTGTTACTTGCACTTTTGCAAGTGTCACGACTCATCAGGATCACTTTACCAATCTTTCTTCTACTTCACGTGTTTTTTTTTTTTTTTGTTTTTTTAAAGTTTATTGTGCAGATAAGAGGGGGAACATGAGTGGTGACTAGTGAGTGAGGCAGGAAGGGCTTGCCTATCCTCTTTTTTTTTTGTTTACTTGCCATCTAGACGTATATATTTTGTATTCATAGAAGGGTGTATTCCGATAGTATTTAAGTGGGAAAAATATCCATACCTCCTTAAATTATTCTCTAAATTATCAATGTGTTCTTTAAATTACTAATTGCGTCAATGTCTTCTCTAAACTACCAAATAATGTCAATGTCTCTTTAACAAAAATACCCTTCATAAAATTATAAAAATTATATAAAAAAAAAAACAAAAAAAAATTTTAATATTGGAACATCAAGTAGTATTAGCATTCAATGTTTTAAATAAGATTAAATGTACATTATACATACGCACATGAGCACTCTCTCGGCCACTCCATTTATTTAGAGACACAAAGTATAGTTTGAATTTATGTTGCGATGTGTTACAAAAACACCCAAATTTACACACTTTCTACGCACTTTCTCACATGGTGGGACCGGGTTTCAATTTTTTTTGGCATTACCCTGGTAGATATGCTTAAGTAATTGGACTATCGAGGGTGTAATTCGGTTATGGACACTTCATTAACAGAACATGGCATTGACTTGGTTGTAGATTGATCGGACTCCATATAACTTTTTGGGCATCTATGTTTTATTGAGGAAAAATTCAGGTTGTTGCGGTGATGGTAGTGTAATAGAGCCCCTGTTCAGTGCGAGAAGTATCAAAGCCATGGCAGGTCTGTCAGCAGAGACGGAAGGAGGGGGGGCTAGCAGGGGCCATGGCCCCCCCCCCCCCCCCCCCCAAATTTCCTTGAAAAAAAAAATTTCTTAGGTTAAAAAAAAAATCTAAAATATATATATATATATATATATAAGCTAAAAAACTAAAAATTTAGCCTATTGGCCCCTACTAATAATTTTTTTTTACCACCGGCCCCTGCCCATAAGAACTTCTGGCTCCGTCCCTGTGACTGTCAGCTGGATCTTCCTGAACACATAATAAGCCAATTTGGATGCATCTAAGTACTTCATCTCGAGAATAAGAATCTCCCAAACTTTGATCCAACAATTCTAATGGCCTACCATCCCTCCAATGTATCCAAGCCTGCATCAAATTATCACACACTTAATGTCAACCTTCTCTTCTCTGTACTTGGCATTAAAGACAGGAAAAATAAATTACAGTATTTGTTTCATACTCACATAGCTCAAGAGGTCCTCAGCAACTTTTGATTCATAAAAATTACTGTTTTTCTTGCCACTGATAATCTCTAGAATTAACACACCAAAACTATATACATCCGACTTCACAGAAAACTCTCCCCGCATTGCGTACTCTGGAGACATGTAACCACTGGATCCCAAATATAGCAATCACTTGAAAGATAATAAATAGTCTTATTAACTTAATTCTAATAATTCAAATTGTTAGGGTTGATGAGTTCTTAGACACAACTGCTTTTCCAAAATGATATAATCCGCACAACATTTGTGAGCACACAGATCAAATTAAGCATACACTTGTTACTTATGTTGTTTGATTTCAGTGATCTATAAGTTAGTTAGGATGAACAATAAATGTACTCCTTAGTCTTGATGAAGCAAAGCAAAAGAAAAATCAGAACTTACTAAGTCCCCGCAACTCTACTTGTGTTTCCATGTGTTTGATCAACTCCAAAAATCCTTACCATGCCAAAATTTGAAATTTTTGCGTTCATATCTACATCTAGCAATATATTGCTGGCTTTAAGATCACGATGTACAATTCTTAATCGAGAATCTTTATGAAGATATTGAATTCCTCGAGCAATTCCGCCTATTATCTTGTACCTTATTGACCAAACCAATTTCTCTTGTTTTCTTGAGTCTACAAGTTCATTAGAAAAATTACTTATGCTATATGAACAAAAGATATATTAGATATAAATGCATATTGATTAGAAATCACTATTATGCAATCATAATGGCAAAGACTATTGGATATATGTGAAAGTGGACATGCCGTATAGAAAATAGTCTAGACTTTTGTTCGACACGAATTCATAGACGAGTATCTTTTCTTCTCCTTCCAAGCAAAATCCCAATAGCCTTGTTAAATTTCTGTGTTCAAGTTTGGCTACTAATACAACTTCATTCTTAAATTGTTCTCCTCCTTGTCCAGAGTTTTTTGATAACCTCTTGACAGCTATTTCTTGTCCATTAGGAAGTATACCCTGAGAATGTATTTTACCCAGCCTTTAGAACAGTTCACTTGGTACAATTCTTAGAATCCCAATATTAAAGCTTATGTATATGAGTTAATTAGTTGGTAGTACTTACCTTGTAAACCACACCAAATCCACCTTCACCTAGCTTGTTATCATCTGAGAATTTGTTTGTGGCAGTCTCAATTGTAGCAAAATCAAATTGTAAGGACTCCACAGTTGTCATATCATTTGCATCTACAAAGGTAAGCAGTAAACGTAAGAGATTGCACTACAAGGAGCAGCGTGTGCTGACAAGAGACTTAAAAGATCCTAATAACCCATATACTTATTCTATACCAATTTCTCCTTCGACAGCATTGTACTTCTTTCTCCTAATTAGGAAATAGTATCCCAAAATGAATGGCACCACAGAGCCAGCAATGGGAACAACAATGGCGACTATCGTTGCTGTTGAGATTTTGTCTTTTCCTGCATGCATATAATGATTCAGTCACAGTTCAGTGCAAGTGATCTACCGATTATCACATCAGGTCAGATTTTACACCATCCTTTTACCCTTTTGCTAAGAGATTTTCGCTACAAGTGATCTACCAAATTAAATGGAGTTTGTGAGAGAGAAAGAATCACATAGAGAGTTCACTGAGAGTATATTAATATACATATTTGGACACCATATATACTAGCTAGTTTGTTCTAAAGCTTAAGTTAATGAGGTCCATTTAGGCATATAAGTACTCATTTTCTTTATTTTTTTCTCAATGTAACACACTACACGGACACATTTACAAGTTACAACAGAGTTCATATATCGGGGTCCAAAACTTATAATGAACCCTTGATGTAAAGGCAACATGGCAAAATTAAATTAATGATTGTTAAAACCACGAGTCATTTTATTGTCAAAATTATATTCTAATTTATATATGTTGCGACGTAGTAAATATATAGTCATTTAAATAACACAGCAACAGTATATACAAAATTAAATGGAACAAAATAAAATCTTAAACAGCAAATCGTTAAAGTTAGGACTCAATCATTCATAATTGCGGCCCACTTTGAACATGTCTTTCACTTTGTACCTAATTTTTCCAATATTATGAATACATGGTGATCCACACAAAAGTATTTATAGAACTAATCTAATAAATTAAGCTTCGTAAAGCATGCCGTCCATGTTGCCATTCCATCACTTAAATAATAATAATGAAGAATGAAAAGAAGTGAGATGGAGATGAGTGGTCCACTTTACCTTTTGATCTAGCTAGGGAGCCTGGAGGTGGAAGTGGAGGTGGAGGTGAAAGCCCCGGTGCAGGCGCCGGCGCTGTGGGAACATTGTAGAAAAGGTACAATTCGTACCCAACATTACAACTAGGGAAGAGAGTTCTTGCTCCTTGCTTTCCACTTCAACATATAGAAAGACGGTTTGTAGCTGCCTGAAGACAACTATTGCAGTCGGTGCTGGACAGGTCCCGTGTGCACTGTACCATGCTGTACAGATTTTGAAAATCGGAAAACTTCACTTCCTTAACTCCAAACTTCTTAACACCGACCGGAAAGTTGGAGGCCTCACGTGCCATTTCGGTCAACGTCGTGTTCACTAGCCGGTTAAACCGGTCCTGCTCGGTCATGTTCTGTGTGTTCAACAGGTTAATTCTAGGCATTACGGCCACTTTGAAGTAGATAGACTCGTTGGAGTAGCGTATCATGCACTCGTCGTACCAAGTAACAGCAACCTTCTCCCCTGAACACTTACTGGACAGCTTTTCGGTTGCGTTAACCACGCATCTTCGGCACATATCACCATCGACATCTCCGCGGCAGTTGAAGAGACCGTAGACGGGGCTGGAGGTGGTTTGGCCGGCGGTGGTGTTGTAGAATTCGATGTTGCCGGTGGCGTTGGAGGAGAGGGAAGAGAGGAGGGAGTTGATATTGGAACTGTAGATGCTATTTTGGGCGAAGGTAGTGTTTGCACAGACGTGGTAGAGGTAATTCTGGGCAGCTGCGAAAGTGATGAGGTTGAGGAAGGTAAGCACGGAAAGGAACGCGATGGGAAGAGAGAAGGGATTGAAGGAAGGCATTTTGATAAATCAGACTCTTCCTCTCTGCAACTCTGCAAGATTTATGGTTTTCGTTGACATGGTGAGAGCAATGAGCAGGGCGGAGCAGGACTTTTTAGTTTGGCGTGGACCACACTTTGGTGTAAAATAATTTGTTTCCTCGGTTCTAAAAATCTGGTCAAGATGATTATATTTATGATTTTTGAGATAAAAGACGATCTTGATATTTATGAATTTTTTGAATTAATAAAAATTTGTATAAATTAGACTTTTTTTTAAAAAAATTTATATAGATCTCTCCCACATAAATTTTAAATGAGACTTAACAAAAATGATAAGTAAGTAATATTAAAGATGGGGACAAAGAATCTATATAAAAAAAAAAGAAAAAGAAAAAGATGGGGACAAAGAAATAAAGGGCTTGTTTGATGGGTTACGGAACAGAACAGCTTACAGTTGTTACTGTTTATGTAATTTTTTTTATCACTTTTTTATATTTTCTACTACAAATCAACATCAAAACATTCTCATTTTTTTTACTTTTTATATCACATTAATAATTTTTTATTACTATTCAAATAAAAAAATTTACTACAATCCAAATTTTTTTTACTTTTTATACAAATTCTTTTTATTTTATATTACATCATCACTTTTTATTAATTTCAAAATTAACCTAAATACTATGTTCTATTCTATTCTATACATGGATTTATGGAATAAGTCCAAAATATATCACACAAATTACGTACAAGAGAGAGACAGCACCATGAGCGGTGTAAATGCATGCTAAACTGTCAGGACACGCAAGTGAGCCGACTTTGGCTAAACTCATCTTTTCCATGTCCTTTCTAGAAAGGAAAATGACAAGAAGGGGATTAATATTTGTACAATGGAAAATGCTGGTGTTCCCACCGATATCTCACTCTCATCTAGCTAAATTTTAAGTAATTTTATTTTTTTATTTAATAAATTCATTTTTAACTTTTTCATTTAGAGTTTGGTGGGATGCGGGTGGAAAACCAGCATTTCCCTTGTATAATAAGTTGTATCTAAATTGTACACAATGCACAACCCATTTATATGGGTGGGATCTATTCACCCAATGAGTCTTACTCATATGAATGGTTATACACAACTTGTTGTATAGTAAACTTTTTTCTTTAATGTTTCTTAAAAGTATCTTGCGATTGGTGTATTCTTTGACCTTTTTGTTTTTGTCTAGCAATTATTATTATTTAAAAAAAAAAATTTATGGCAAGATGCTTTAGATTTGACCATTCTTTTTATAAAGTCATTTATGTGGTAATTCATAATGGGATAAAATAATTAATAAATTATTTTACTAATTATATAAATACTTTTATAGTCAAAATTATTATAACCCTAATACGGTAATACCACTCTTTTTTGTTTTTTTATTTTATTTAAATAACATTTTACTTATATCTGTCTAGCCAGAATTTAGTCGGAACTATCGACATGTACGTCAAGTTGCACTCAGTCCACATCGATCTAATAATAGTTGTTTTTTATTTACAGGTTTAATATATAATAAGAGAAATTATATATCACCCAAGAAAGTATATTTTACCTAATATTATTGACATTAATCGTAGGTTGCAGATGGTTTCGTTAACATTATGCCAGCGATGTGAACTAATGGTAAATTTATTCAAGAATTTCTCGTTTTCACATCTTATGATCCGTTTGTTTCGACGTAAAATGGTTTCCGTCGTAAAATGGTTTCAGGGAAGTCATTTTTCAGAAAACCATTTTTCGTCGAAAACATTTTTCGATGTTTGGCGTGTACGGAAAATCGCAAATATTTTTTTATATTTTTATTCAATCATATTAACTTATAAAAATCAATTTTTATTCACAACATAAAAACATTAATGTAAAATAATATAAAAATCATCGATGACGAGATTCGGTCACTGACCGACAAGATTCTGACTATTTTTACCTGATTCCGGCTAATATAGCCAGAATTCGAGATAAAGGCCGAAATCCGGACAGTTTCGTCGGAATCTGGGATAGCCGAATTCCGGCGAAAGTGGCCGGATTCCGTCCATCTGGCCGGATCTGGCCAGAGAGGCTGAATCTGGCCAGATCCGTCTGGCCAGCCGGCCGTTCTGGCCAGAGCCGGCCGGAATCCAGCTCTCTGGCCAGATCCAACAAGATGGCCGAAATCCGGCCTTTCTGGCCAGATCCGGTCAGATGGCCGGAATCCGGCGAAGGTGGCCGGATTCCTGTCAGATTGGTTGCCGGAATCTGGTTGACTGGATTCCGGCGAAGGTGGCCGGATTCCCTCACCAGATTCCAGCGACATTAACCGGATGTTGGCGGATTCCGATACCGGCAATATTTCGATGGTGGTCGGCTGCTTGAACGTGAAGGACGACTGTGCCGTTTAAAATAGATCGACTGCGTTTGGCGTCTTCGGAAAACGATTTACGCTTTTAAAAAGCGTAAATCATTTTCCGAAATTTACTAAGCATTTTTTGTCAAACAGAAATCATTTTCCGGTTGACTATTATTTTCGCCTCTACCAAACACCGGAAAATGCCGAAATCATTTTCCAGAAATCATTTTACGCCGAAACAAACGGAGCATTATTTGCCCTTGTCAGGATTTAAAATTAATACATCTAATAGCATACATAACTTTATATACACTATTAGATACATCAACTTTAAGTATTAAACTTTTATTTGAAATAAATAATATTCATTTCATTAGATAAAATAGAGATAATCCTATTCAGTGAAAAAATGACTTACCAAACAGAGCCAGTTATTATCTTCGGGCTTCACACAGGAATTCAACATTCTTGGCTGTCATTTTGTTGAAAAGGGGCTTGACTATTCTATCATTTTTGTGTTCGAGTTGAAAAAAAAGAAAGAAAGAAGAAAAAATTAGTTGGTTTCTGTTATTTTTGTGTACTTGTTTTTTGCACATCTTTTGTCCATCTCCATACAAGAGATGTGAAAATTCACTGGTAAAATTTTTGGGATCACATGTGGGTTATACAAATTTAATGATACAAAAAGATGTGTAAGGAATAAGCAAGAAAATGACATTAAACACATTGCTTAGAGAAAAGCTTAGTATAGGCACCAGATTATCAATTCGCCAGCGCTACCCCATGGATACAGTAACCACTAACCATGCGTATGAAGGTGATCAATATAGTTGCTTTCATACACTATCAATTTTAATTTATTTACTTTTCAAGTGATATTACTGAAACTCCCTATAATAATTTATATAACACAATCTCACTTAGCACTATGCATATATATAATCTCCACCCAAACATTAAGACTTTCACAATATCAACAATGCTTTACTCCTCCTCAGTCTATATTGGAACATCAAGTAGTATTAGCATTCAATATCAACAAATCTTAACATATTGTCTTGAGTTTTGGGTTCTGGATTTTTAGGCTGGTAGATGCTTAAGTCAGACTATCGAGGGTCTAGTTCAGTAATGGAAGCTTCATTAACAGACCATGGCATTGATTTGGTTGTAGATTGATCAGACTCCATATTCCTTATGGGCATGTTTGTTTTACTGTAGAGAAAAAATCCTGGCTGTTGGGGTGATGGTAGTGTAACGGAGCCGCTGTTGAGTGTGAGAAGTATGGAAGCCATGGTGGGTCTGTCAGCTGGATCTTCCTGAACACATAATAAGCCAATTTGGATGCATCTAAGCACTTCATCTCGAGAATAAGAAGCTCCCAAACTTTGATCCAACAATTCCAAGGGCCTACCATCCCTCCAACGTATCCAAGCCTGCATCAAATTATCACACCATTAATGTCAAGCTTCTCTTCTCTCTACTTGGCATTAAAGATATCAGAAAGAAATTACAATTTTTGTTTCATACTCACATAGGTCAAGAGGTCTTCAGCACCATCTGTTTCATAAAAATTATTGTTTTTTTGCCACTGATAATCTCTAGAATTAACACACCAAAACTGTACACATCTGACTTCACAGAAAATTCCCCTCGCATTGCGTACTCTGGAGACATGTAACCACTGCAAGCCACCACCACAAATATAGCAGTGTCACTTGAAAGGCAACAAATAGTCTTATTAATTAACTTAATTCTAATTGTTAGGGTTGATGAGTTCTTAGCAACAACTACTTTTCCAAAATGATATAATACACAACATTTGTGCTCACACATATCAAAGCATACACTTGTTACCTATGTTGTTCGATTTTAGTGATCTATAAGTGAGCTAGGATAAGCAATAAATGTACTCCTTAGTTTTGATGAAGTAGAGCACAAGAAAAAATCAAAACTTACTAAGTCCCCACAACTCTGCTTGTGTTTCCTTGTGTTTGATCTACTCCAAAAATCCTTGCCATGCCAAAATCTGAAATCTTTGGATTCATATCCACATCTAGCAATACATTGCTGGCTTTAAGATCACGATGTATAATTCTTAATCGAGAATCTTCATGCAGATATTGAATTCCTCGAGCAATTCCGCCTATTATCTTGTAACGTATTGACCAATCCAATTCTTCTTGTTTTCTTGGGTCTACAAGTTCATTAGAAAAATTACTTTTTTTTTTTTTTTATAAGTAAGTTCATTAGAAAAATTACTTATGCTATATGAACGAAAGATTAGATACAAATGCATATTGATTAGAAATTACTATTACGCAATCATAATGGCCAAGACTATTGGATATATGTTAAAGTGGACATACCAAATAGAAAATAGTCCAAACTTTTGTTGGGCACAAATTCATAGACGAGTATCTTTTCTTCTCCTTCCAAACAAAATCCCGATAACCTTGTTAAATTTTTGTGTTGAAGTTTGGCTACTAATACAACTTCATTCTTAAATTGTTCTCCTCCTTGTCCAGAGTTTCTCGATAGCCTCTTGACAGCTATTTCTTGTTCATTAGGAAGTATACCCTGAGAATGGATTTCACCCAACCTTTAGAACAGTTCACTTGGTAAAATTCCTAGAATCCCAATATTAAGCTTGTGAACTCTGAATTATTCATATGTATGTGTGAGTTAATTAGTTGGGTATGCTTACCTTGTAAACCACACCAAATCCACCTTCACCTAGCTTGTTATCATCTGAGAATTTGTTTGTGGCAGCCTCAATTGTAGCGAAATCAAATTGCAAGGACTCCACAGTTGTCATATCATTTGCATCTACAAAGGTAAACAGTAAACGTATGAGACTGCACTACAAGGAGCAACGTGTGCAGACAAGAGACTTAAAAGATCCGAATAACCCATATACTTATTCTTTACCAATTTCTCCTTTGACAGCATTGTACTTCTTTCTCCTAATTAGGAAACAGTATCCCAAAATGAATAGCACCACAGAGCCAGCAATTGGAACAACAATGGCGACTATCGTTGTTGTTGAGATTTTGTCTTTTCCTGCATGCATATCATGATTCAGCCACAGTTCACTAGTCCTCGACCGACAACAGAAGTTGTTTGTCATAGCATAAATTAAGAACTAAATTCAAATGGTTATGATTCCAATTATCACATCAAGTCAGATTTTACTCCATCCTTTATTCCTTTTACCCTTTTGCTAAGAGAATTTCGCTGCCAAGTGATCTACCAAATGGAGTTCTTATAATTAACCTTGGATTTAATGGATTAAGATAGATCCCAGCAATTTGGGGCAATTGTTGAAGATTTCAATCCCTTTACAAATTTAATGTTATATATATACACTGCCACATAATAAATATGTTACCATTTAAATAACAGGACAGGTGTAGACAGTTAAATAGAACAAAACAAAACTATCATCCTTAAATTTACAATTCAATCCTCATCCAGTCATCCTAAAAGATCAACTCAACAATTATTTATAGGTGTTAATTTAATAAAGCTTCCTAAAGCTGTGAAAGCATGCTGTCCATGTTGACATTCGATGCATCACTTAATAATTAATAATAATGAAGAATGAAAAGCAGAGAAATGAGTGGTCCAGTACTTTACCTTTTGATCCAGCTACGGAGCCTGGAGGTGGAGGTGCGAGCCCTGGTGCAGGCGCGGGCGCTGTGGATTCATTATAGAACTGGTACAACTCGTACCTAACATTACAACTAGGAAAGAGAGCTCTGCCCCCTTGTTTTCCACTACAACATATAGGAAGACGGTTTATAGCTGCCTGAAGACAACTATTGCAGTCGGTGCTGGACAGGTCCGGCGTGCACTGTACAAGGTTGTACAGATTTTGAAAATCGGAAAACTTCACTTCCTTAACCCCAAACTTCTTAACACCGATCGGAAAGTTGGAGGCCTCACGTGCCAGTTCGGTCATCGTCGTGTTCAATAGCCGGTTAAACCGGTCCTGTTCGGTGATGTTCTGTGTGTTCAACAAGTGAATTCTAGGCATTACGGCCACGGTGGAGAAGATAGACTCGTTGGAGTAGCGTACCATGCACTCGTCGTACCAGATAACAGCGATCTTTTCCATTGAACACGTAGTGGCGAGCCGTTGGGTTGCGTTGGCCACGCATTTTCGGCAAACTTCAGCACCGACATCTCCACGGCAGAGGAAGAGACCGTAGACGGGGTTGGAGGAGGTGGTTTGGCCAACGGTGGTGTTGTAGAATTCGGTGTTGCCGGTGGCGTTGGAGGAAAGGGAAGAGAGGAGGGAGTTGATATTGGAACTGTAGACGCTATTTTGGGGGAAGGAAGTGTTTGCACAGAAGTGGTATAGGTAAGTTTGGGCAGCTACATGAGTCGTGGTCAGGTTGAGGAAGATAAGCATGGAAAGGAACACGAAGGGAAGAGAAAAGGGATTGAAGGAATGCATTTTGATGGACCAATTTTGCAAGATTTTCGGTATTGTTTTGGTGCGAGTATATATATGAAGGGTGGTTTAGACAAAGAGGAGGACATGATGAGTGGTACTGGTGAAGGCGCAAAGACTTGCCGTGTCGGGAAGTGTGTACGTCTGCGTGATGCAAGTCAACCAAGTTAGTCAAGCAACTTTAATTGCTTGTCTCATCTTATTGGGGGAGATCAGGGAGAAAGGGAAAAATAGATATTTCATATTATAAAATGAAAATAAAAAACGAAGATAATTATGTAATACAAACAAATAAATGCAAAAGGTTAAGGGGATCACGAATCGATCAGGGTTGTGGAAAGCTAACAAAAGGCCAAAATACAAGGATGGAAGAGTGAATGGAATAGTGACGTGACAGCGGAGTTTTCGCCTGAGGACAGAAACGTGCTCAGTGCTCAGTGCTCTCTAAAATGGTAACGTCATTTCTATGCAAAGACTTAAAAAAAAATTTATTTTTGTCCGTTTCAAATTCATGTCATGGAGTTGGTGGACCTTTACTATTATGGCATGCGCGTAACTATCTGACTTTGTCCAAACTCGTGTGCGGTAGTTTGGATCAAAATTATTTATAATTATTTGTTTAACATCACGAAGAGAATTTAGACAAATAATTATAGAGAATTCTAATTTATATATATTTTTTTATATTTTACTTGTGTTCTTTTGGTTTAAAATTATTATTAAATCAAAATTTAATAATAATTTCTTACAAGTACAATGATAATTTTTAAAATTATATCAATTTTAAAAGAACATAAAAAAGACATGGGTGTCTTCATTTTAATATTATTATTATTATTATTTTTTAGTTTATTATGTAGATAAGAGGAGGCAAATGAGTGGTGACCGGTGAGTGAGGCAGGAAGGGCTTGACTACTATTTTCTTTCTTTTTCTTTTTTTTTTTTTAAAAAATACGGGGCTTGACTATTCTGTCATTTTCTGTGTGCGTGTATTAAAAAAAGAAAAAAAAAAAGAAGAAATTAGGTTTCGGTCAATTTCGATAGTAATTAATGTTCTATTTGTTTCGACGTAAAATATTTTTAAAGAAATTAATATTTTTTAAAATATTTTTCGGCGTTTGGCTCGTAAGAAAAAATCACCAATGCCGTAAAAGCTACAGTCGTCGGATTCAGGTGGACTAGATTCCGACAAAACTGGTTGGAAGTCGGCCAGATTCTAGGCAATTTTGACGGAATCTAGCCTAGTTTGGTCGAAATCTGAACAATACGGGCGGAAACCAGCGACGTTGCGGGATTCTAGCAATCGGATACCAAAATTATGGGATCTTTAGCGGTAGAATTGGGCTACCAACAAACTCCAATGTCCGACGGTGGCGGATTCCTATAAATGTGTATGCAAAAATGAAGAGTTTAAATCCAGAAAACGATTACGATTTTAAAAACCGTAAATCGTTTTTCAAAAATTAAAGTAGATTTTACGGTCCAACTGAAAATAATTTTCGTTGACCATTATTTTCGCCTCCACCAAAAACCAAAAAATGCCGAAAACATTTTACGCCGAAACAAATAGAGCATTAATTACTATCTAATTGTCAATTGTTCTCCAAACTATAACTTGCGTCAATGTCCCCTTAACAAAAATACCCTTCAAAAAATTATAAAATTATTAAAATTATATAAAAACATAACAAAAATTTTAAAAAATTAAAAATAAAATAAAATAAATAAAAACCAATGTTTTTCAATTTTTTTTGAAAATTTGTTTTTGTTTTTTATAATTTTCAGTTTGGGCAACTCCCTTGGATTTTAATTATTTTTCTTTTAGTTTTTTTTTCCGAATTTATAAGGATATTTTTCTGGAACTTTATTAGGATTATTTTTGTCTTTTTTGTTGGCTTAGGGGGGGGAGGGACATTGCCATTTTTTGATAGTTTAAGAGATAATATTGAGATAATTGGTAATTTGGGGGGCACATTGACATTTACTTGTATGACTCTTTTTTTTTCCTTTTCTTTTTTAATAAATTGAGAAGGGAAACAAAAAAAACAGTAAAATCCAAACGGAAAAAAGTAATACAGATAGAAATATATACGGACAGTAAGCAATGGTTCCAAAAAAGTTTTGAACCTCTCTAAAGGCCACTAAAGGCAGTTTACAAGGACAAAAGAGCTCAGTTAAGAGCCTTTTGTTGGACTCTTGCTTGGCTTGAAATTCGGTACACTCACATTTATTCGTATGACGAAGCCATATATACCTACCGAGATATATTCCTTACCAACTTTTTACACAACTAAAAATATAATTATCCTATGTGGTAGAGAATCAAGGCTCTTTAAAAAAAAAAAAAAAATTCACAACTATCTTATGATTCCTTGCCACATAAGATAGTTGTATGAAAAGTTGGCAAGTAATATATCTCTACCTACAAATAAGTGACTCGGACTTAGAGTATATGAACAAGATTTAAAATGCTTGAACTTTAAAACCAAAATAAATTTGAGCCATAGGATTTAAATTTTAAATCCATCAGTTGTTTTTAAATGAATATGGTTCAAGCATTTTAAGTCCTCTCTCTCAAATAAAAATTTAAAAAAAAAAAAAAAAAAACGAAAATAAGGTTTGAGCATTTTATGGTCAGTTTTCTAGCATGATAGAGACATTTGTATGTGGGCCCTTGCATACTAGTCAAATTATTTTTTTTAATAAAGAAAAAAGATATTTTTTAAGAAAGTTTATGCTGCTCATAAACCATTTTCTTTTATGGTGATTAGTTATATTGTGTTGGTTGCATTAAGCAGTATTTGCTACTTAGAGAATAATATAAGATAAAATAAAATTAGTTTCAAAAAAATTTCAAGAGATATAAGTATAAAGAAAAGTTGGGAAGTAATGGTCAACAAAAAATTGTTATATTTTTATTCCACAATGATGACATGACAGCCTAAACCTAGGGGTGAGCAAAAACCAATGGACCTGCCCTGCCCTGCCCCGCCCCTAAAAATGAGGTTTTTAGTGTTTTTTTTTGCAGGTACGGGTCCAAAAATGGTATACCCGTGCTAGGCGGGTTGCGGGTTGGTGTTTTTAAAAACCCCGGGGACCCGCCCCGCCCCGTAGGAAGAAAAACTAAGGAAAAAAAGAAAAGAAAAGAGAAAAGCCCAGGTCCATTAAGTCAGTAACCCTAGCACCCTTCTTCAATTTTTTTCATTTCTTCATTAACCCTCTTCTCCGCACACCCTTCTTCGACTCTTCCACGAGTTCCAACAGCAACAGCTCCTCACCTCCTCGTAGTCGCCACCTCTCCATCTCTCCTCTTCCTCCTCCTCTTCTTTCACTTCATGCGCACTTGCAGTACCCAATACATTTCTCTCATTTTTCTGCCTCCCAAACAGCGTCGTCTTACTGGCAAGGTCGTAGTGGCTTAATCTTCTAGTCGCCGGTCTTGTGGGGACGCCATGAAGCTCCAGATCAAGGTTGATGAGGAGATTGAGAACGGCGGGAAGATCGTCGACGCTCGCTTCAAGACCGATATTGAATGATTCCCCTCTCATCTTGTAACCTGTTTGTACTTTGTTTGGTTTTGGTTTGAATCTGGCTTTGTTTAGCTTTGGTTTGAAATTTGAATCTGTGATTTGTGACTTTATGAACCCTAGATCTGGATTTTGTTGAAAACCCGCATATCCCCGCACAACCCGCACCCCCGCCCCGCATCACCATGCACTGCACGGGTTCTCCCCATTTTGGCGGTTCACGGGTGTGATTTTCGCAACCCGCAGGGGTGCGGGGCGGGGCAAAAAAATGGGCATCCCCGCCCCCCCCCCCCCCCCCCCCCCGGCCTACCTAAACCAACACTTAAATTATTCATTTGTTGTTTATCAATCCTAATTATTTTTTATGGGGTTGTAATTTAATTTAAAATTTTAAGTTCATGAATCATGTCGAAATTAAAAACTATCGATTCAAGAGAAAAGAAGTTGACATTTCAAAAAGTAATACATCGTTCAATTTTTTAAATGACGAAACTCCAAATCTCAAAGAGCGTCTTCTTAAATCTCTAAGGGTTGAAATCGAAGAACATCCTGCAAAATTTATAATTCTGAAATCTTATGGGTGAAAGTTGATGAAGATTCATAATTTTTTTTTTTTAAAAAAATAAAATAAAATTGTGTTTATCATATTTTTAATTATATAACCCCCTACAACAATAAATTTTTGACTCCGCTATTCTATCCTGGTATTATTTTTGTAGGATTAGTAAGAGTTATTCTATTGTCTAGGAACCAGAAAGAAACTTTGAATCAATATGTTGATAAATATATACTAATGGAGCTCCAAAAAGAATTTGGAATTGGAAAAAAGTGAGTGCTTTGAGGAAGGAATATTTATTTGATCTAGATGTAGAAATTTTGTTTGAGGAACACATGCGCAAGCAACTGAGATTGTTTTCAAGTCATGAAATATATATTTACCTAACATATACCACCAAACCAGCAGCCCCCCTTCCTTGCCCACAATAATATAAAAATGCACCAACGATGAGCATTTTCTCTGACATGGACAAGGCACAAGAAAGCAACCAATTAGAACAAATGCCCTTTAAATCGTGGATTTGACTTTTCTTCCGCCTTAATAATCTCGTTCAAAGGTGGTTGCAACATTGGAGACTATTTTCTCATGGAAAATCTGAAGACTCATTAACTTTGGGCCATTTTTCCTTTGAAAAGAGGAGGTATTTATTTATTTAGATTATCTTCTTACTAAGGATTGCATCATGACCAACCACAATATAATGAGAAAACACACACGCACATTCATTAACTTTGGGCCATTTTTCCTTTGAAAAGACGATGTATTTATTTATTTAGATTATCTTCTTACTAAGGATTGCATCATGACCAACCACAATATAATGAAAAAACACACACACACACACAAACATATATATATATATATATATATATATATATATATATATATATATATATATATATATATATATATATATATATCTCTACCCAAATATTAAGACTTTCATAACACCAACAATGCTTTAATCCTCTACGGTCTATATTGGAACATCAAAAAGTATTAGCATTCGATATCAACAAATCTTAACATATTATCTTGAGTTTCGGGTTCTAGATTTCTGGGCTGGTAGATGCTTAAGTCAGACTATCGTGGGTGTAGTTCAGTAATAGACACTTCATTAACAGACCACAGCATTGATTTGGTTGTAGATTGATCAGACTCCAAATTCTTTATGGGCATGTCTCTTTTACCGTGGAGAAAAAATCTTGGTCGTTGCGGTGATGGTAATGTAACGGAGCCACTGTTGAGTGAGAGAAGTATCGAAGCCATGGTGGGTCTGTCAACTGGATCTTCCTGAACACATAATAAGCCAATTTTGATGCATCTAAGGACTTCATCTCGAAAATAAGAATCTCCCAAACTTTGATCCAACAATTCCAAGGGCCTACCATCCCTCCAATGTATCCAAGCCTACATCAAATTATCACACCAGTAATATCAACCTTCTCTTCTCTCTACTAGGCATTAAAGACACGAAAAAGAAATTAAAATATATGTTTCATACTCACATAGCTCAAGAGGTCTTCAGCACCATTTGATTCATAAAATCTATTGTTTTTCTTGCCACTGATAATCTCTATAATTAACACACCAAAACTATATACATCTGACTTCACAGAAAATTCCCCTCGCATTGCATACTCTGGAGACATGTAACCACTGCAAGCCACCACCACAAATATAGCAGTGTCACTTGAAAGACAATAAATAGTCTTATTAACTTAATTTCTAATTGTTATGGTTGATGAGTTCTTAGCCACAACTACTTTTCCAAAATGAGATAATACACAACATTTGTGCTCACACAGATCAAAGCATATACTTGTTACCTATGTTGTTCGATTTCAATGATCTATAAGTTAGCTAGGATCGATGAACAATAAATGTACTACTCCTTAGTTTTGATGAAGCAAAGCAAAAGAAAAAATCAGAACTTACTAAGTCCCCACAACTCTACTTGTGTTTCCATGTGTTTGATCAGCTCCAAAAATCCTTGCCATACCAAAATCTGAAATTTTTGGGTTCATATTGACATCTAGCAATACATTGCTCGCTTTAAGATCACGATGTATAATTCTTATTCGAGAATCTTCGTGTATATATTGAAGTCCTCGAGCAATTCCGCCTATTATCTTGTAACGTCTTGACCAATCCAATTCCTCTTGTTTTCTTGGGTCTACAAGTTCGTTAGAAAAATTACTCATACTATATGAACAAAAGATTAGATACAAATGCATATTGATTAGAAATTACTATTATGCAATCATAATGGCAAAGACTATAGGATATATGTTAAAGTGGACAAACCATATAGAAAATAGTCGAGACTTTTGTTGGGCACATATTCATATACGAGTATTTTTTCTTGTCCTTCCAAGCAAAATCCCAATAGCCTTGTTAAATTTCTGTGTTGAAGTTTGGCTACTAATACAACTTCATTCTTAAATTGTTCTGCTCCTTGTCGAGAATTTCTCGATAGCCTCTTGACAGCTATTTCTTGTCTATTAGGAAATATACCCTGAAAATGTATTTCACCCGACGTTTAGCACAGTTCACTTTGTACAATTCATATATAGTATCCCAATATTATTATTATTATTATTATTTTGAACAAGTATCCCAATATTAAACTTACCTTGTAAACCACACCAAATCCACCTTGGCCTAGCTTGTTATGCTCATCTGAGAATTTGTTTGTAGCAGCCTCAATTGTTGCAAAATCAAATTGCAAGGACTCCACAGTTGTCATATCATTTCCATCTACAAATGCAAACAGTAGACGTAAGAGAGATTGCATAAATAAGAGAGTCAATAGATCGTAATAACCCATATGCTTCTTCTTTACCAATTTCTCCTTTGACATCATTGTACTTCTTTCTCCTAATTAGGAAACAGTACCCCAAAGTGAATAATACCACAGATCCAGCAATTGTAACAGCAATGGCGACTATCGTTGCTGTTGAGATTTTGTTTTTTCCTGCATGCATATCATGATTCAGTCACAGTTCGCTGGTCCTCGACCGAGTCACCGAGATTTTACTCAAATGGTTATGATTCCAATAATTATCACATCAAATCAGATTTTACTCCATCCTTTTACCCCTTTGCTAAGTGACTTTCGCTGCAAGTGATCTACCAAACGGATTTTGTGAGGGAGAGAGGATGACTCAGAGTCTCGGAGAGTTCCCTAAGAGTTCAAAAGTTTAAGTTAATGAGCTTAATTTGATTCCATTTAGATATATAAACTTCTCATTTTTTTTTGTTATTGAAAATAATTTAAAAAAGCTCATTTAACTAATAGCCAATTTTAAAATAACTTAATAAATTTTCAAGTACGCTAAAATAACCCATCAAACTATCAAGGTGGACCAAAAATGTCACTTTTACTAATAATACCCTTATTCTCTTAAAAATTAAAATAAAAATAATTAATAAAAAACTATTTTTTAAACCAAAAAAAAAAAAAAAAGAGGGAGAAAAAAACCAAGGAGGGGTGCATTAATACAACAAAAAAAAAAACTATTTTTTGTGATAAATGTAAAATTAGTCCAAGTAATTGGCATAAATTACAAATCGCTCCCTAAGATATAAAAATAATTCATAAGTCATCAGGGGAGGCCAAAATAAGAATTTAGTTCCTACCATCAAAATACTTGACAGATTCCATTAGTATCCATGTCAGAACAAAAAAAAATGATAACATGTGTCACTCTTGGTAAAAAAAAAAAAAATGGACTTGTGGTATGCAAAAAATGTAAATCACTCACTCCAGTTAAATTTCGTCAAAACACTTGACATATTCCGTTAGTGTTCTAAGTTAGCACTAAAAAAAAAAGACATTTGTTACTGTTAAGAAAAAAAAAACTATATATATAAAATATATAAAACTAAAAAGTTAAATAAACTAAAACTTAAAAAATTAAAATTTTTAAATTAAAAAAAAAAAAACGTTAAACCATTAGCAGAGGTGGCTAGGGGTGAGCCGCCGCCTCCCCCAGCGCATGGGGTGGCCGCACGCTACCCCCGACCACCTTAGGGGGTGGCTTGCGGGCTACCCAAGGGGGGGGGGGGGGGTTGACCTTCTAGCCACCCCAGAGGAATTCGAGAGGGGCTCGAGCCACCCAAGAGCGTCGTCGGACCATGGGATTGTTAAGCTCCACCTCCGGCTTCCTTTGTGGTGGCCTTCAGGCCAGCCCAAGCCACCTCTAGAGGTGGCTTGCAAGCCAATTACCCTAGCCAAGGGGTTATTGTCGAGCTACCCCTTGTTTTTTTCTTTGTTTTAAAAAAAAAAAAATTAATTAATTAATTAATTTTAAAAATTTTAATATCTTTAACTTTTTAGAATTTTTTTTTTGTTTAAAAAAATTATTAATTTTTTGTTTTAATTTCTAAGAGAATAAGGGTATTATCGAAAAAAGTGCATTATATTTTTAGCACACATTGGTTGTTTGATGTGTCACTTTATCACACTTGAAAATTCATAAGGCTATTTTAAAATCAGTTGTTAGTTGAATGAGCCTTATATATATATATATATATATATATATATATATATATATATATATATATATATATATATATATATATATATTTCCCTTCTTTATTTTTTCTCAATATAACACACAACACTCACACATTCACTTACAACAGAGTTCATATATCGGGGTCTAAAACTTATAATGAACCTTTCATATAAGGACTACATTGCAAAAGTAAATTAGTAAATAATTGTGATGAAGATATGTCATTTCACGATCAAGATTATATTTCACTCATCAAGCTAATTAATGTTATATATGTTGCGACGTAGTAAATATATTGTCATTTGAATAACGTATCAGTATCTATAGAATTAAATAGAACAAAACAAAATCCTAAAGATCAAATTACTTAATCCTAATCCTTAAAGTTAGGACTCAATCATTCATAATCACGATCACTTGGGCATGCATGTCTTTCACTTTGTACCTAATTTTTCCAATATTATGAATACATGGTTATCCACATGAAAGTATTTATAGTACTAATCTAAAAGCACTAACAACAGCTGCTCTTAAATTTTTTCTTAATTTATGGAACAAAACCACTTTTTACTTTCATTTTTTGTAATTCATTCTGCCATAGTTTCTCTTATCATTTTCTTATATCATTTAAATATTATTTAAATTAAAAGCTAAGAGAAAGAGAGATGAAAAAGAAATCATTTAATATTGTTTCAAATAAATGCTAGAAGAATTAGAGAGGAAAGATAAAGTTTTTTATATTAAAATAATGCTAAAGGAACCATTTTTGCTTCCCTAAATGTAGGGTACAACTTTTGGCTCTTTTGATTTTTTTTAGTTTAGGAAACAAAAAAAAAAATCTGATTCAAGTGGTCTTTTAGAGCATTTCCAATAACTTCCTTATAATCCATTCTCTTTCCTACATATATATAAGAAAATTTTCAAAAAAATAATCACAAAAAACCACCCACAATAAATACCCCTATCGGTTTCCTAAGCATTGAGAATGCTACGGTTTTACCAAATGTGTAAGAAACCAAAAGAACTTTATTATCCACTATTTTAATATAATTTTTTTTCTTTCCTTTTTTTTTTTCTCATCTTTTTGTTTTTTATTGAGATTATTTGTTTCTTAAATTTAAGAAAAAAAAAAAAAAAAAAAAAAAAACTGTTGCGAATACTTTGAAGAGTTTTGTCCATATGTAAGAAAAGCTGCTCCTCTACTAAATTAAGCTTCGTAAAGCATGTCGTCCATGTTGACATTCCATCACTTCATAATAATAATAATGAAGAATGAAAAGCGATAGTCCATTTCACCTTGTGATCCTGCTACGGAGCCTGGAGGTGGAGGCGCAAGCCCTACTGCAAGCGCGGGAGCTGTGGATTCACTGTAGAAACGGTACAACTCGTACCTAATATTACAACTAGGAAAGAGAGCTCTGCCCCCTTGCTTTCCATCACAACATATAGGAAGACGGTTTATAGCTGCCTGAAGACAACTATTGCAGTCGGTGCTGGACAGGTCCGGTGTGCACTGTACAAGGTTGTACAGATTTTGAAAATCGGGAAAACTTCACTTCCTTAACCCCAAACTTCTTAGCACCGATCGGAAAGTTGGCGGCCTCACGTGCCATTTCGGTCATCGTCCTGTTCAATAGCCGGTTAAACCGGTCCTGTTCGGTGATGTTCTGAGTGTTCAACAAGTGAATTCTAGGCCTTACGGCCACGGGTGGAGAAGATAGACTCGTTGGAGTAGCGTACCATGCACTCGTCGTACCAGATAACAGCGATCTTTTCCCTTGAACACTTAATGGCGATTCTTGGGTTGCGTTGTCCACGCATCTTTGGCACACGTCAGCAGTGACATCTCCACGGCAGAGGAAGAGGCCGTAGACGGGTCGGAGGAGGTGATTTGGCCGGCAGTGGTGTTGTAGAATTCGATGTTGCCGGTGGCGTTGGAGGAAAGGGAAGAGAGGAGTGAGTTGATATTGAAACTGTAGACGCTATTTTGGGGAAGGAAGTGTTTCCACAGAAGTGGTATAGGTAAGTTTGGGCAGCTACATGAGTGGTCAGGTTGAGGAAGATAAGCACGGAAAGGAAGACGAAGGAAGAGAAAAGGGATTGAAGGAATGCATTTTGATGAACCAATTCTGCAAGATTTTCAGTATTGTTTTGGGTGCAAGTATATATGAATGGTGGTTT
>JAJPGS010000325.1:0-156991 GCA_028654335.1 Alnus rubra
ATAGATTTCAGAAAGAAACGCATACGTGCCTTCCAATAGCCATAGTTCGTACCATCAAAGGCAGTAACAAAATTAAGAGTTTGAGACATTATAATAAATAGAAGTCAAAAAATAAACAACACTCAAGAAATTAATCTTCTCAGTGTGTACCAAGCTCTGATACCAATTGAAAATGAAATTGACTTCTAAATATAAAGGCAAGTGTGTGCTTAACGTGTTAACAAAAAAATAACAATGCGGAAAATAAAACAACACAAGAAATTGTTAACGAAGTGGAACTCAAGATGAGAAAAACCACTCCGGGGCAGCCAAACCAGGATATCCATTATCAGAAGACAAAGCTAGATACAAAGCAGTAACACTCACATACCCCTGATGCAGTATCGTACCTTGCTCTTTAACGTGTAACCCAACACGAACGCTTCCCAACCAGGTCTCCTACCTGAAGGGGTCTTCAATGGAATCCTTTATCTTAGGGCCATCCCCTAAGATAGACTTCAGTTGTAGCGCAGCAACAACACACTGCAATGGCTTGAGAGAGAACAAATCAGCACCAATAACTTCAACAAGATAACTCTCTAAGCTTTGAAGGAATTCAATACCGAATTCTTGCAGTTCTCAATGCCCAGGGGCCTTTATTATAGGCTGAGGTTCAAATGGGCGACTGCAGTGAAATATACGGGTGCCGTCCGGACGGACAACTGTGCGAACCAAAATTTATGAGATTTTAGCTGAAAAATCTTTCCTGTTTGAGAGCTGCGTCCGGACGATGAGGCACTGTCGTTCGGCACGGTCGCACGTCCGCTGCAAGTAATTTCCATATAAGGCTTTCGTGCGTCCGGACCAAGGGGATGACCATCCGGGCGGTTAATCTTTAACATGCAATTTCCATATCAGATGAGCGCGCGTCCGACCATGATAGGCAGGCGCCGGACGGTTGAAGTTGAATACGCAATTTCCATATCTGTTGACGCGCGTCCGGACCAAGCTGATTGTCGTCCGGACATATGTATTTGAATTACGATTCTTGCCTTATGTATGAGCGCGTCCGGACGGGAATTCACGTCGTCCGACGGTTGCAGCAATCTTCCCATAAATGATTTTGGAAAGAAATCGGAAGCTGATCGATCACTGGACGTCGTCCGGACGGGCTGCGAGTCATCCGGGCGGATGCAAGCTGGCACAGAAGCTTCTCGATACAATGAGGGTCTAGACAGAAATACACGTCGTTCGGACGGATGATGCTTGATCTATTTGGCGTCCGAACGGTATGGCACGTCGTCCGGAAGGATGGAACAGTGAACAGATGAGCGTTCAGACGGGATGGCACGATCGTTCTGACGACTGACAGGGAACCGAAATCTTTTGACTTGCAAGCAGTGCAGAATCTTCTGAAACACTTCTGAATAGCGGAATCCCTGTTAAACAACATCTTTACATACAAGTGATTTGTCCAACAGAATGAGGCCAATTACAAACTAACAACAAGAACAGGAGGAAAAGGCAAAAAGGCTCAAAGGGGAAGATAGAATAAAAACCTGGGAGAGCTGGAGGGTGGAGAGTTCCACTACCGAGTACTGAGGAAGGAGATCCAGGCTGCCCAGTGATGGTGTCGTGGCGATGAATGAGAGCCCAGGCGCCCAGCGATGGCGTCGTGACTCGTGGGCCTCGTGGAGATTTGTTCTTCTAGTTTTCTTGATTTCTCTCTAGAATGTCACTCTTAGAACTCTCAGTCTTGAGTCTCGGTGCAGGCAGTAGATGGGTAGGGGAGACGTGCAGCCATGCTTAATTGCAGATGTGCAGGCTTCACATGCTTGTGATTTGTGACTTGTGAGCTTAGACAGTTAGACAATACAAAAAAAAGGAAACTAATGATGAGTGCCAAATATTGTGTATTGGACCCTTGATTTGCACTAGTTAGACCTTTAGCCTTGTTATTTTCTAATGTTTTGGTTAGTTTTTGTGTTTTCTGTTTCTGTAGGACAATAAAGAGGAATGACAAATTTCATAAGGAAATGACTGGAAATTCGGAGATCCTGAAAATTCGATCGATCGAACTTAAAATTTGATCGATCGAAATTTTGCCTGAAGTCGATCGATCGAAATAAAAGTAGATCGATCAAAATTTCCCAGAAACTGCTTTTGCAGAGCGCGCCAGAACGCCAATCAGAAGCCAAAAAGCAGTCCTCCCTCTGATTTTCGCTGCAGAACACGCTGGTTTCGTGTTTTTGGTTGTCTCTAGCAGCAGAGGAACCCTAGAGGAGGGTAGAAGAGTCATTTCTAGCCTAGCTTTCTTCTATAAAAGCCATAGCCATGCCTCCTTGTTGGAAGGAGAGAGAAAGGAGAGAATAGAGTAGTATAGAGCAGAAAATCAGTAGATAGGTTTAATTTCGTGCATCTTGTAGTGTATTTCAGTAGTTTATTTTCAGATACTTTCTCTTTGTAAACTTTTCTTTCATTTCCATGGTTGTTCATCATTTTCTTGTGGTGTCTTAGTCATGGAAGGCTAGTAACCTCAACTAGGGTTGATGATGAAACCTTTCCATTGATGACACTCACATCTTGGTGTACCACTTGCACATTTAATGATATATCATATTTGGTGTTCAAGTTCCATTCATTTAAAGCTTTATCTTTGCAATGAATGTGTTAGTGGTGGAAAGATGACATTTATGTGTTTCAACCGATGAATACATTGTTTTATCGGTTTGAATGATGATATCCATTGTGATTGAATGATACATTGGATGTTTGATTTCAATTGGTACTCTTTGTGATTTGTCTATGTGTTGGATTCATTTATGGTTCTCGGGTTTATGGTTAAGAAACTTGAATGACACCCTAAGCTTAATGTTCTTTGGGTGTTCAAGTGGAAACCAAGAGTGTGTTGTAGGATTTGGTTTGGTAGATTCCTTAGCCTTAGTTCCTTTTAATTTGCATATTTCATTCCATCTCTTTTATTTAGTCTTTTGTTCTTGAATCAATCTCAAACCTTTGGAACTAGGTTAAAATGAGGTTGATTAAGCAAGACACCAATATTTGACCATTCCCTGTGGATTCGACCTCGCACTTGCACACACTATATTGCAAACGATTCGTGCGCTTGCGAGTACTATTCCCAACAGTGAGATTTTTCAAGCTGTCGAGATAAGCTGCTCGCATTCAAAAGAAAGGAGGCATCTATGAGGTTAAGGAGGATATAGAATTAAAAATGAAGATAGATGCCCTTACCAAAAAAGGTCGAAGCCCTAGCTGTTAGCAAATCCATGAATGCTGCCAACCCATTCCATGTTGACTGTTGTTCCATCTGTGCTAGTCCGATGCACTTAGCATAGACTTGCCCATCATTGCGGCTTTTGTCGAGTCACCAATGGAGCAAGTGAACGCTTTCAACGATTATCGAAAGCAAGCCAGTGGACCTTCTCCGAATCGTACAATCCAGGTGGCGGAACCACCCTAACTTTTCTTGGAAGTAGAACTAGCCTATGGTCAAGGGGGAGTTCCTCACCAATCCCATACTCAATACCCCCTGGATTTCATCAGCCGGTTCACCATCAAAGCCGTCCATCCCAGCCAGCACCATCATACCAAGCCCCGACTCAAGCCCCTGCCTCTTCTTCACAATCTTCTTTGGAAGACACTCTTAAGGCCTTCATCCAGATTACAGGCCAATCCATCAATGACGTGAAGAATGCTACCATGGTGAACACTCAAGCTATTGCCAAGATGGAAACCCAGATCGGGCAAATTGCTAGTCACCTGGGGGAGAGAGAGAAGGGAAAGCTCCCTAGTCAGCCTGTGCCGAATCCGAAGTTGCAGTTCCATGAGGGAGGATCATCAAATGCAGTGCATGGACAGGGGCATGTGCAAGCCGTTGTCACACTTAGATCAGGAAACAAGTGGACAACCAAGTGGTTCACCCAGAGGAGAACCCTGCTGCACAAGGAGAACAAGGAAGCAGGAGCGTAGAGAAGAGAGATGCCGAGCCATCTACATTAGCTCCGACCATAGAGACTCCTCCTAGGCCGTTTATACCTAAGCGCCTTACCCTGATAGACTTCTCGCGTCCAAGAAAGGAGGAACATTCGAGGACATTCGGAGGTGTTCAAACAAGTGCAGATCAACATTCCGTTCTTGGATGCCATCCAGCAAGTGCCGTCTTACGCCAAGTTCTTGAAGGACTTAATCACCGTCAAGCGGAGGAACAATGTCCCGAGAAAGTTTGTTTGACCGAGCAAGTCAGCTCAATCCTCCAATACAGGCTGCCCATCAAACAAGGACCCTAGATGTCCTACCATCTCTTGCACAATAGGAGTCAGCCACATTGAGAAGGCCCTGCTTGACCTTGGAGCCAGCGTAAATCTCCTACCCTATTCAGTTTACCTGCAATTAGGATTAGGAGAATTGAAGCCCACCTCCATGACATTGCAATTGGCTGATCGGTCAGTTAAGATACCACGAGGAATAGTGGAGATGTTTGATTAAGGTGGATAAGTTTTATTTTCCCGTGGATTTCATAGTGCTTGACACCGAGCCGGTACAGAACGTTGGAGTTTAGATACCGGTAATCCTAGGGCGACCATTCTTAGCTACGGCTAACGCCCTGATCAACTGTAGGACGGGGGTAATGAAGATCTCATTCGGCAACATGACGGTAGAGCTGAACATTTCACCATCAGCAAACAGCCGAGGGAGTGTGACGAGATCAACAATGTCTGCTTGATAGAGGAAATCCTGGAGGAAAGCATTGAAGAATCAAGCATACAAGACCCCCTGGAAGCATGCCTTGCTCAATTTGGAGAGGATCTGGACTTGGATATACTGCTTGAGCAAGCAAATGCTGTTTTGGAGTTTGCTCCTCTGGAGAGCAAGAAGGAAGAGGAGGCAGCAGTACCTGAGCCTCCAAAGAAGAACTTAAGCCCTACCGGACAATCTCAAGTATAAGTTCCCCGGTCCAGCAGAGACTTTGCCTGTCATCATAGCTTCGGATCTTCACACCGCTCAGGAGGAGAGGTTGTTAGATGTCTTGAGGAGCATAAGGAAGCTATAGGCTGGACCATTGAAGATATTAAGGGAATCAGCCCCTCGGTGGTGATGCATAGGATACACCTGGAGGAAGACACCAAACCATCGAGGGAGCCACAGAGAAGGCTCAACCCAACCATGCAAGAAGTCGTCAGAGGAGAAGTCATCAAGTTGTTGGATGCTGGCATCATCTACCCCATCTCTGACAGCAAATGGGTGAGCCCCATTCATGTCGTGCCCAAGCGAGCTGGAGTTACAGTCATGCATAACAAGGAAGGCGAGTTGGTTCCAACTCGAGTACAGTCTGGATGGAGAGTCTGCATCGACTACCGCAAGCTGAACACCGCCACCAGGAAAGATCACTTTCCTCTTCCGTTCATTGATCAAATGGTGGAGCGGTTGGCCGGCACGAGTATTATTTTTTTGGGATGGTTATTCTGGATATAACCAGGTCCCTGTGGACCCTGAAGACCAAGAGAAGACGACCTTCACTTGTCCGTTCGGAACGTTCGCCTACCGACGCATGCCCTTTGGCTTATGCAATGCACCCGCTACTTTTCAGCATGCATGATCAGCATTTTTTCTGATATGGTAGAGCGTTTCCTGGAGGTGTTTATGGACGACTTTTCGGTTTTTGGGTCATCTTTTGAAGAGTGTTGCACCACCTCACGTTGGTTTAGAGAGGTGTAAAGAGAAGAACCTGTACTCAATTGGGAGAAGTGCCATTTTATGGTACAACAAGGAATCGTGCTCGGGCACGTCATCTCTCGTCGGGGGATAGAGTAGACAAGGCAAAGGTAGATCTGATATCCAACCTTCCGCCCCCACGGACGTGAAAGAGGTTCGCTCTTTTCTGGGCCATGCAGGATTCTATCGGCGATTCATCCAGGATTTCAGCAAGATCGCCCGGCCCTTGTGCAAACTGTTAGGAAGGAGGCCCCTTTATTTTTGATGAGATTGCAGAAGGCATTTGGGGCCTTGAAGGCAATTCTGACGTCCACACCCATCATTCGGCCCCGAGCTGGGGTGCACCTTTCGAGATCATGTGTGACGCGTCAGATTACGCCGTTGGAGCTGTGTTGGGGCAGCGCATTGACAAACTTCCCCACTCATTTACTATGCAAGTCGGACTCTGAACGACGCCCAGCTGAATTATTCGACCACTGAGAAGGAGCTGCTGGCAGTCGTATTTGCTCTGGACAAGTTTCGATCCTACCTACTAGGATCGAAAGTCATCATCTACTCGGATCACGCGGCATTGAAGTATCTTTTTTCCAAAAAGGATGCTAAATCTCGCCTCATCCGGTGGATTTTGCTCTTACAAGAGTTCGACATTGAAATTCGGGACAAGAAGGGTCCGAAAACGTGGTGGCTGATCATCTCTCGAGGATTACCGTGGATTTCACGGAAGAAGCCGCCCCCATTCTGAGACCTTCCCCGATGAGCAGTTGATGCATACGCTCATGCTCACTCACCATGGTTTGCTGACATAGTAAACTATCTTGTCACCGGTCAAATGCCTTTGCATTGGGACGCAAGATAAGTCCAAATTTATGTCCATGGTGAAGAATTTTTCTGGAGATCCTTACTTGTTCAAGTATTGTCCGATCAGATCATTAGGAGATGCATTCCCGAGCTGACCAATCCAGTGTCATCTCTTCTGTCATGATCATGCCTGTGGAGGCCACTTCAGTGCAAGAAGACCTGCAAAGATTTTGCAGTCGGTTTTTACTGGCCTACCATCTTTCAAGACGCTCACACTTATTGTGTTTCATGCGAGCGCTGTCAGAGCTAGGGAGTATTTCACGTCGAATATGATGCCCCTCAACCCATTCTTATTGTTGAGATTTTCATGTATGGGGCATTGATTTCATGGGACCTTTCCCAAACTCCTTCGGCTATCTGTACATTCTGGTTGCAGTGGACTACGTGTCCAAATGGGTGAGGCAGTTCCTGCAAGACCAACGACCACAGAGTTGTGGTCCAGTTTTTAAAAGACACTATATTTGCTCGTTTTGGTACTCCTCGAGCAATTATTAGTGATGGTGGAAAGCATTCTGCAACCGGGTCTCGAGCAGCTGATGAAGAAATATTGCATCACGCACAAGTTGCACTCCTATCACCTCAGACGAGTGGACAAGTGGAGGTTTCAAACAGAGAGATCAAGAGGATTTTGGAGAAGACGGTGAACCCGTCAAGGAAAGATTGGTCTCTCCGGTTGAACGATGCATTATGGGCATACCGAACAGCGTTCAAGACACCGATTGGCATGTCACTTACCGTATCGTGTACGGGAAAGCATGCCATTTGCCTGTGGAGTTGGAGCACAGAGCCTACTCCCATTAAGCAGTGAATTTCGATCTCACAAAGGCTGGCTCACAGAGGAAGCTCCAACTCAATGAATTGGAAGAGCTGAGAACATGCTTATGATGTGCTAGGATGTACAAAGCACGGATGAAGAAGGCTCACGACCAGAACATATTGAGACGATCTTTTGAACCGGTCAAAAGTCCTCCTTTACAATTCACGTCTGCATCTGTTCCAGGGAAGCTCCGATCTCGATGGACAGGCCCCTTCATAGTTCGATCAGTGTTTTCTTATGGGGCCATTGAGATTGAGATCCAAAAAATGGCAGCACGTCAAGGTGAACGGGCAAGACTGAAGCCATTTTTGGAGTTACAGAGTCGGAGGTTGAGACACCCATTTAGAGGACCCAAGTTACTCGGAGTGATTGTCGTCGGATGAAAGTCTGGCTGAAGATTGAAAACTTAGCGCTTGTGGGAGGCAACCCTCATCATTTTTTTCCCTATCATTTGATTTTCTTTCTTTAGTTGTGATTTTCAGGACAGTGTCTGCCGTTCAAGTTTGGGGGAGCGCTTCTCTTGCAGTGTGCCCAACTTGCATCACCATTTCGGTATTGTATCTCTAGCCACATTGGAGACAATGTGTTATTCTAGTTTGGGGTGGGGTAGACATTTCTGTCTGTTTTCATTTAATTCTTGCTTTGTTCCTTGTTAATACTCATTCAAAAAAAAAAAATGCCTTATTGTTAGTTGAGCATGGTTACATCTTACTATGGTTTGCATCTCATTGGTTTGTTTAACATGTTGAATTTTGCATATCATTAAAATTTGAGATCTTTTGACTCATCTTTGGATTAGAGAGACTTGACATGTTTAAATTTTTTATCACAAGCACATTAGCATTGTTTCTGTGGGGTATGAGATTTGAATTAAAATTTATGTGTCTTGAGATTTGTAGGATGACTTGTTAATGAAACCTTGGCTTATTGATGTATATATATAAATATATATATATATATATATATAATATATATATATATATATATATATATTATATATATATATATATATATATATATATATATATAATATATATATATTTCTGCTTAGAATAATATCACCAATTTGACTTCGTAGCCTTTTTGACTTGAGTAATTAAGCCTTTAGGGATGTTTTTACATCTATTGCCCTAAAACCATCTGGTTTGGGAGTCACTGGCCCAACACTCGTTACATGGGTCAATTAGAAAAGCTTAATGAAGTCAAACATTGCACAGCCGACACAAAATAATAATAAATAATAATGAATGTAAGATAAGCCTTGGTTATTTGACGGAAGTCCTGCGAATTTTTGGATATATGTGCTTTGAGGAAAATCGAAACCCCATGACTCTATGTTATTCACACCTTACACTTTTGAACATGTGTTGTCTCAATTTTCCATCTATGAGTTGATCGATTTTTGATAACATGATAATGTGATATTCATTTTGTTAAATATACTCATGATGTGTGAACCATATGTTTTAATGCGGATTTTTGATCAATTGATAATACGGCATTTCAATGTTTGTGGGTATCATTTCTGGCAAACCCTCACGAGACTTCACTCGTCCACTAGGGAGTCCTAGGGGTTTAAAAGGCTTGTTGCATATGCTAAATGCAATCGTTTCTCCTACGAAAGAGGACTTATGTTTCATGCTTTTGATTTTGTTTTCCATTTTGTTTTTGCTAAGGGACTAGCAAAATGTAAGTTTGAGAGTATTTGATGAGTGCCAAATATTGTGTATTTGGACCCCTTGATTTGCACTAGTTAGACCTTTAGCCTTGTTATTTTCTAAAGTTTTGGTTAGTTTTTGTGTTTTCTGTTTCTGTAGGACAATAAGAGAGGAATGACAAATTTCATAAGGAAATGACTGGAAATTCGGAGGTCCTGAAAAGTCGATCGATCGAACTTAAAAGTCGATCGATCAAAACTTTGCCAGAAGTCGATCGATCGAAATAAAAGTAGATCGATCGAATTTTCCCAGAACCTGCTTTTGCAGAGCGCGCCAGAACACCCAATCAGAAGCCAAAAAGCAGTCCTCCCTCTGATTTTCGCAGCAGAACACGCTGGTTTCGTGTTCTTGGTTGTCTCTAGCAGCAGAGGAACCCTAGAGGAGGGTCGAGGAGTCATTTTACATGGATTTCTAGCCCTAGCCTTCTTCTATAAAAGCCATGGCCATGCCTCCTTGTTGAGAGGGTAGAATAGAGTAGAATAGAGCAGAAAAACAGTAGATAGGTTTAATTTCGTGCATCTTGTAGTGTATTTCAGTAGTTTTATTTTCAGACATTTTCTCTTTGTAAAGCTTTTCTTTTATTTCCATGGTTGTTCATCATTTTCTTGTGGTGTTCTTAGTCATGGAAGGCTAGTAACCTCAACTAGGGTTGATGATGAAACCTTTCCATTGATGACACTCACAATCTTGCTGTACCACTGGCACATTTAATGATATATCATATTAGTTGTTCAAGTTTCATTCATTTAAAGCTTTATCTTTTGCAATGAATGTGGTTAGTGGTGGAAAGAGGACATTTTATGTGTTTCAACCGATGAATACATTGTTTTATCGGTTTGAATGATGATATCAATTGTGATTGAATGATACATTGGATGTTTTGATTTCAATTGGTACTCTTTGTGATTTGTCTATGTGTTGGATTCATTTAATGGTTCTCGGGTTTATGGTTAAGAAACTTGAATGACACCCTAAGCTTAATGTTCTTTGGGTGGTCAAGTGGAAACCAAGAGTGTGAGTTGTTGGATTCCTTAGCCTTAGTTACTTTTAATTTGCATATTTCATTCCATCTCTTTTATTTAGTCTTTTGTTCTTGAATCAATTCTCAAACCTTTGGAACTAGGTTAAAATGAGGTTGATTAAACAAGACACCAATATTTGACCATTTCCCTGTGGATTCGACCTCGCACTTGCACACACTATATTGCAAACGATTCGTGCCCTTGCGAGTACTATTTAAAACACACATCATTGCCCAAAACTGTCTAGAACCAGTTTTGGACGGTTTGTCTCAAACCGTAAACCGTCTATAACCCGGATTAGCGACGCATTTTCCTGGACGGTTTCAAACCGTCCAGAAAAAACCGTATGGAACGTGATAAAAGCTTTCCTAGACGCATTTTCCTGGACGGTTTTTTTGTAGTGATGGCATATGGCAAATTATTAACTTTGATGGTAAAGTGATAAAAGCTTCACCTATTTAAAATATGAAAAAAAACCAAAAAACCTTATTTTTGAAATTAGAAATCTAATGACTAAATTCAAATTAAATGAAAACCTAAGGGCCAAATATGATTTTTCTCTTTAAAAAACTGCAAAAACAAGAACCACTTATTTGGTTGTACGACCATTCTTTGGCTATTGGGTAAAATTTTCTTCTTGCTTCTTCAATGAAAAACGAGTAGCCTCATGGATCTTAGAATCTTCAGGTATTTTCACCAATGACTAAGAATAACCAAGAGTGTGGGCTCTTATCTTGCTCTTCAAAACCTTTAACTTATTCTTGAGAATACTAAAGAATATAAAGTTCTCAATAAATATTAAAGAATTGGAGTGATGGTGTGTTTTAAGAAAGCTACATACTTCTCTTTTTATAATAGGCTTGGAATACTAGGAGAGATAGAAGAACTGATCCATGTGGGACGAGTAGGGGTGGACGGCTAGGGCTAGGAAAAATCCTAGCCTCCACTCCTAGCATGTGACACATGGGACCAGGGATTTAATCCTTGGCCATGCGTCTCCTGCAGTGATGCCGGGCTTGAGTTTTATCCCAAGCAAAATCTCTCATACATGCACTTCATGCACTCTTTCTCTCTAACCCATGTTTTAACAAATAAAAACAAGCATCCCAATAAATAAAAGTATGACTGGTTAATTTACATTAGCTTGGCGAGGGACTCAAATGGAAAAAAAATAAAAACTATCTTCAAATATAGGCTTGACTATCACAAGTTCCTATTAAATTATTTCTCACAATGCTATATGTGATCACCCAATGGAATTTTAACTGTAGTAAATTTCTCACTACTAAATGCATCAAAGTGACATTCACTTGATATTTGAGTTCACAATTTTCTTAGAATTTAGAATTAATATCATAAGACGTCTCGGGAGTTACAGTTATTCTTGTTGATTGTATTTTGGAGGAAAAACAATTCACATAGTTCGTTCAGTGCATTATACCTACATATCAAATCGAAGTCTCTAACTTCGCTTGATCAATAATCATCATGATTGATGTGTAACCGTCTTCGCTAATGGAATGCACAATTCCATTACTAACTGGAAAAAAGAAAAGAATTAAGACTACAAGGTTTATAGCCTATGACCTTGTGTGATAACCCTGTTACTCACACCATAGAGTGTATTCAATATAATCTAAGGGCCATTCACATACACAATATAAATAATATAAGCATGTAAAAGGATCAAATGTCATATACTTAGTCAAAGAGATTAGTTGAATAGTAACTTGATTCATTACAAACTAAAATGTCATTCATAAAACATTGGGATTTTAGGGCATAATCCCTAGTATCGGACTGTGATGAAATTAGTGATGTTGGACAGCTAATAAATTAAAGAATCAACAAATATGAAATAGGCTTTTCCTAATTAGAATTATTACTATGCCAAAATTTTCCTGCAATATAAGACCGAAAGTCTTGACGAATTTGGAATCCATTTCCTTCTTGGATTGGATTTTCGGTCTTCTAATTGGACTAAGAGACTGACTTCCAATTTTTCTGTTTCTAGTGTTCTCTTAATCCTTGTAAATAGGCCTCTAAACATTGAAAAGAAACACACAAGCTTTGGGAATGATCAAAATATACTTCAAGAAGGGTTTTCTCTAGTTTTTCTCTTTATTATTTTCTTATGAGGATGATTTTCGTCCAAATTATGTGTAGCTAATACTTTAGTCAGGGCTCGATTGAAGCTCTAATCATGTCTCTTTAAGTTTTCAATTTGCCTCACTACAATTTATATATTGATGCTTAACATGATTACTTCTGGTTTTATTGAATTCCTTACATGTATGTGCTTGATCATCATATGCATGTGGTATGGATTTGTTATTTATTTCAATTTAGATGGCCGAGTCTTTGGCATAATAGAGTAACGAAAGAACCCCATTACAAGTTCTTGGATTAATCAACATGGAAAACTGAATGTAGATGACATGCTCTAGATTTCATGTGTTTGTCGATATCCATAGTTTTATGCTTTCTTAAAGAACAACTTAGTAGATGTCATGCTAAATCCTTTCACAAAAGAAAGGAAAGTAGATGACATGCTTAATTCGTTGCTTAGGGATATCAATAGCCTGAGGAGTATATGCCAAACCCTTAGGTTGGCAAACATTAAGTCTCATGTTATGATTGTAGTATTGTGCATGTTGTGATTCTTAATTGAGTATGATTAGCAGTGGATATCGAAGCACTACCTTTTCTTATTATTATTTCAAATCAATATTTTATCTCATCTCATTCATGATATTATTTTGGAAATTCTTTTTAAGCATAATTTATATCAATCCTCGTGGGAATGATCTTGTACTTACTATCTACACTATTCGTTTGATCTTGTGCACTTACGAGTAAAACATACATTTATTTAAGTAGATATTTGCACAACAAGTTTTTGGCGCCGTTGCCGGGAACTGCATTGAATTATGTTTAGAAGTTTTTCTTTTTATTTATTTATTTTTGCTTAAATTAAAAAAAAAATCTAATTTGTTTTTCTAGATTTTGCTTCAAATATAAGTCATTTCAAATTCCTTTGAAAGTGAAGTTTCATTTCAAGAAAAGATACTTAGAACAAGACTACGAAATCAAAAAGCAATAAACTCTTTTCCCAAATCAGTTGCTTTTTCCAAAACAAAGAGTTTTCAACTACCTAAAAGTGCAATCCCGACATTTTTGCACGATGCACGTGTGTGACCAAATTATTTTAGCTGCTGATTATCTAAGCGATTGGTCCATTTGATCACTCGATGCCATCAAGATCCTATTCAGCAGAATCCTCATATTGGTCTTCCTCATCCTTGACCATTGTTGCATAATCTTTCATGATACTTAGAAGAAAAGGTGTTATTTGGCGGCGTGTTCCCTTTCGAAGTGATCCGCCCTTCAGTAATTGTTTCTCATTTTGTCCCATCTCTACATACTCAACTGCTACACGGGACATATGAACTGCTATCTCGCATCTCCTCTTTGTGCTAAGGAAGGGATTGTGTGCTCCAAGAATTGGCGGGAAATTTGTTACTACAAATATGTTGCGGCATTTCCACTTTAATGTTGTAGAGTCACTGCCGGAGTCCTTTGTCATGCTTAATTATCTCATTACTCTGGTATTCTCCCTCAACATGTTCAGTTTCGTTGACCTTTCCAGATAATTCGTCCTCAGTAGCCAGCTATGACCTTTATCCATGGGCTCGTGCCTACGCGATGGAAAAAGGGGCTTATAACCTGGTGTATATGGTTTGCACTTTGGTGGCCAATCATGTATAATTATCTCACTCCTGTGTTGGTCGTGCATCTGCTTATACAACAGAATCAAACGTCTGCAATACGTTGACTGGTTATAAGCTTGTACCCAAATACTCATCAAACTTATTTCTACCGCAATCAAACATAGGTTTTTACTTAGCCCGCACCTCTACCAGTCAATCATACCATCAATACGTAATCCTATTCCTATGCTCTAGTCTTTACACAATTAAAACCTACTGAATCACCTCTTATTCTCAGATCTGTTTTTATGGTCGAGAAAGCCGAATGCTCTAATACTATGCTGTAATGCCAGCAAAATTAAATAATTAAATTTACTTAGCTTGGAGTGTTACTAGTAGTGCCTTGAAACTAACTGATAATTAACTGAATTCACTATACCTAACTAATTAACAGAGTATTCTAGAGTGGAAAGTGGAAACAAATGATCTGAGAAAACAAGAGTAAATCCATAAACAGTAACATGTATCATAAAAATAGACTTAGAGCTTCCAAACATATATTACTATAACGTTAACAACTAACATCTATCTAACCAAACTTAACAATGCAAACCATTCCCTTGGCATCTTATTCCCAATG
Source organism: Alnus rubra (assembly GCA_028654335.1). Lineage (NCBI taxonomy): Eukaryota > Viridiplantae > Streptophyta > Magnoliopsida > Fagales > Betulaceae > Alnus > Alnus rubra. The sequence continues at coordinate 14,478 of JAJPGS010000325.1, forward strand.
AATTTCTCACTCTATAGCATGACAACCTTCGAATATGCAAAACATTCAGCTGTTTCACAAGTGGAAGAAAGTAACTGCATAAATCCATGACTAAGAAAGTAAATGATTGATAAATTGGTTTATGCAATGAGCTTAAGTGATAGTTTGTAAGCTTTAAATATTAGGGAAAAATGCAAAATTTGTCCCAATGGTTGGCCTAATTTACAAAACACTCCCTGTGGTATATATATATATATATATATATATATATATATATATATATATATATATTTTTTTTTAATTTTTATGTTTTTAATTTTTAATATATATTTTTTATTAAGAGTGACATGTGTCATGTTTTTATTGGGCATGACATGACAACTTAATGGTTTTTGTCAAGTAGTGGACGAAAATTGACTTCAGAGAGTAATTTGTCAATTTCGCCTACCACATGGACCTCTCAGTTAATTTTTTTACCATATGGAGTGATTTATAAATTAGACCAACCACATGGACAAATTTTGTAGTTTTCCATAAATATTAAAAGTGAGTTTTTCATAAAATTAGGTATGTGTTATCTCCGTTATTATGTCATTAAAAAAATAATGTTTATTTTGAAGTAGGGTGGGCATTGTCCTGAGTGACGTGTAGTACAATACCGGTGTCCCGATATTGCCGCATACCGTCGTATAATAGTAGCAAAGCCATAATGGTGACCTATCTGTACATGATGCGTTCGTCAAAAAACAACCATTGGATTCAAAGTAAAATATAAAAGTAAATCTCTTTGACTATAAAGTTAAGCCTGTATAATGGTACCCTATAACCAATGGGGGAACTAGAACTTTGAGTGAGAGGGGATGAAACTAAAAAAAAATAAAAAATTGAGGTGGATGAAATTAATTTTTGAGAAAAAGAAAATTTATGGATGTTTTAAATTTATGGATGATCAGTTTCGTAATCAATTACTTACTTTCATCGCTCGTCCACAATCTTGGACATCTTAACTCCAAGTCACTGAAATCTCATTCTAATGTTAGGCATAAACACGCTAAAATTTCTAATCCTTACACGTAAAACCCTAATAGTGTGGTAAAACCCTAATCCTTAATTAAAAACCGTATTAACCTATTCTATATAGGAACTAGTTCGCTCTTCAATATTCGAATGTTTGTTCACGAACGGGTGACCGTTCGTCTATCTAGGTTGATCGTTTGTCCCCTCAAAGAAACCAAAAACCCACCTGAATACCTATACCCTATGAAATAATCCAACTTGATTAGAACATAGAGGTTTGAACACAATGAAAATGAAATATTTCATATGTCATGTGAGTAAAAATAAGTCTTAAAGGTGATAACTTTATCTATTTACAACTAACTCATCGGTTAAAATGTCATTAAAAGTAGTCTAAAAAAGCATATAGTGAAGACATTAGTACTATTCATTAGGAAATGTATATCATATTATTAAACATTCATGTTCTTATGTAAAAACTTGATAAATAAACTATTTTTATCAAAACCACAAACAACCAATCATGTTGAAAGCATGGATTTAAACAGTAAAATGTTGTCAAATCTTCACATGTATGAGAAAAAATGGCCCCCTTATTTTTTAAAAATGTTGTCTGCGTACAACCTATCGTTTGAAGGAAACTTCGAGCGTTTTCTAGCGATCGTTCCAAGGAAACTTAGAACGTTCTCCAGCGATCATTCTAAGGATACTTCGAATATCCTCTAGTGATTGTTCCAAGGAAACTTTGAACGATCATGTGTTGCACGTTTTAAAATAATAACATACATTCTTTTTATTTTTGAATAGCATTTTACTCATTAGGGAATTTGCAATATTTGAAACTAATAAAAATTGGCGTAAGGTCATTTTATTCTTTCATAAAAAGGTTATTAATTATTCGGGGTATTACAGATCCTAACACTAAATAATTTATGGACCATAGTGCTACAAATAACTAAAACACTATGACTGAGAATGATAACTATAACTATCCTTATTTAATTAAACTACGACTACTCTAAGATAAGCTACAATAAAGATAACTTTGAGAGTTTCATTGGATACGTGCTTGTGAGTCATGTCAACGTCTTTTAGCTGCTGTAGAATTCTATTTTCATAACTTTCCTTCATCCCTGAAAGTGTCATTGTTCTCAAGGACAAAGTCTGAAAATTGCCTTTCATTCGATTCCTAGGCGGGCGATCACTCGGTGGATTATACCTCTCCTCCACCAGCGGCATCTATGTAGAAAGTGGTACATGGTGGTTGCTAGGTTAAAGGATCTATAACCCGAGTTGCTTCACAATCGATGTGGCTCCATGATGATGGATTCGTCGGTTCCTTGCATAAAAAAAATAGCCCAAAGTGGTAGCACATCATATTGGGGTAGCCGGATTTGTGTCGTTTTGGTCATGGAAAGTGGTGCTCCATTGGTGTCAAGCGGTGCTGTTTGAAGCCTTTTGGTTTTGATTGGATTGCTTGGTTTTCCAGCGGTGATGGGATGGATTGGAGCGATACTATTTGTGAATGCTGAGGGCATGAGACTTCATCTAACAAGATTTTTATTAATTCTGATTTCTCTTTATTAATTTATCACCCTTTAAATATGGGATTACATGAATCAAACTGAATAAAACTAAAAGACATGGACATAAACTTCTACTCTAACTTGGAGATAAACTCCTATAAAAAAACAATAGGAACCTACCACTAAATTATTTTTGCACCATAGTGGTACAAATAACTAAAACACTCTAATTGAGAAGGATAACTATAACTATCATTATTGTTAGTTTTTGATTGGCTGCATTCTGGTGAACAAAATCACTTTTATGTAATGTTGCCATTTGATCAAGGATATCGTTTATATTCAGAGTCTTCGTTTTAGAAATGTGCTTCTCAAAGTTCAAAGAAGATTCTGTGTAGTTTCCAAGTTAGAAAAATTGGATCCCAAGCTTCCGACCGGATGGCCCAATCATGTGTCTAGACGCCCATCAGTGTTTACTGTTCAAGCTTATATCCGTCCGGACGTCTCAGCAACATGTCCGGACGCTCTTCAGAGTTCCAGAAGAATCCAATGTTCAAGTGCATCCGTTCGAACGACGTGGCAATACCGTCTAGACACCAGTTAGTGTTCAACAAGTAAAAGGATTTCCTTCGAAGATACAACTATGGGAAGACAGCTGCAACCATCTAGACGATATCCTTGAGAAGGCAAGACGTGGAGAAGAATAGCAACCGTCCGGACGTCAAGGCAACACCGTCCGGACGCCAGTCCTTATTATGAAAATTGTGTGCAGCTGAAGTGCAACAGTTCGAATTCTAGGGCAACACCGTCCGAATGTAGCCTTATTCTGGAAAGAATTTCAACGCTTTATGGAAAGTCGGTTGCACAGTTCAACGTCCGGACAACCTCAGTTTGCCGCCTAGAGAAAACCGAATCAGAGTCGATTTAGGTCTTCTACAACCTATAAATAGAGGCATTTAGCCATGCATTATTTACAGAATTTGGTATTGAATTCTTTAGTGCTTAGAGAGTATATTTTAGGAGATGTTGCGCTGATCCGCTTGCTCTTAAGCCGTTGCAGTTGCGTTGTTGCTCTGCTCGTCAATTGAAGTCTATCTTAGGGAGGAGCCTTACGGTAAAAGAATCCATAAAAGAGCCCTTCAAGTAGGAGACTTGGTTGGGAGGCGTTCACGCTGGGTTACATGTCAGAGTACTAGATACGATCCCTGCATCGGGTTTGTGAGTGTTACTGTCTATGTACTAGCTTTGTCTTCTGATAGTGGATTTCCCAGGTTTGGTTGCCCCGGAGTGGGTTTTCTCTTAATTGAGTTTTCACTTCGTTAACAAAATAATTGTGTTATTTAAATTCCGCATTTACATTATTTTGTTACACGTTGCACACCCACACGGTTAAATTAGAAGTCATATATTTTTCACTTATTTAATTAAACTACGACTACTCTAAGATAAGCTACAACAAAGATAACTTTAAGAGTTTCATTGGATATGTGCTTGTGAATCATGCCAATGCCTTTTCGCTGCTGTAGAATTCTATTTTCATAACAAATCGCCCCAATTAGGATGATCGACCACTGAGCATCGATCAATTACTGCTCGAGTAGTGATTGATTAGCACTATTCGTTGCTTGTTCCTGATGAACAATGATTGATTAGGACATTGTTCATCATTTTAAACCTCCGATAAAACTCATTCTTATCTCTGGAGAGGCTTCTAGAGGCCTTAAGACTTAAAAAGATCACCCCTTTAACTCTCATAACACCTTTAAACGCCTAAATCCGTAACCTTTATATCTGCATCAAATCCAAAAAGTTTTGATGGACAGTCCGATTAACAACCATTCAAAAGCTTCGATGGACAATCCTTACCCACCTCTCATAGAGCCTACACTCGAGTTAAAACTTAATAAGTCATATTAAAACAACAATCAACCTAAATTGAAGTTTTTCAATAAAAAGCTTAAACCTTTCTTTTCAAACCATGCTTAAAACACTTAAAAACAAAATTTATTCACAGACAACCAACTATGGGAAAGACAGTAAATAACAAGAGATAGCTAGAACAAGGATTCTTACCTCGTGGGACCTTGATCTCCCAAAAAACACCACAAAGTCACCTCTTCTACTCTCTCTCTCTCTCTCTCTCTCTCTCTGCTTAGCACTTTGGGAATCCTAGCCAAAAAAATGGTTGCAAGGGTTGGCCTAAGGGGGTTTAAGAGCCTAACCATTGCATTTGCAAGTCTTGGACATATTCAAATCGCCGACTAGTTGACACAGATTGATCACTACTGTTGGGGTGATCGATCACCTCATGTTGGTGATCAATCAATCAGGCCCAAAAATGGCCCAAGTGTCGAATTATGCCCATTTTTCATATTTTTCATGCAAAATCTTACTCCTTATTAAATTTTAAGTCATAATTAAGGATTTCTTAACCCTAATTTAGATCAGGGTATTTAATTTCTTCCCCTTAAAAAAGTTTCGTCTTCAAAATTTCAAATCTCAAAATCCATAGAAAGGGGAAGTAAGAATACCTCATCATCAATCCATTTTTTTAGCATTCATACCACAACTCTGTCGTCTTCGTGCATCTGGAAAAATATGTCCAAGGATTAATCTTCTAGCTGTTCTAGGTCTGCATCCACATAAAAGTGTGGACGGTCGTCAGGTAGATCGTCTAGGACTTTGTAGTCAATGTTAGCCATGCTATACCATTCATCATCGTACTCAACCCATAACCTCATCCACTTGAAGAAAAGATAGTTCCGATCCATTCGTAGTCGGGGTTCGTGAGTATCTTGGCCCTGATCATATGTTTATTCAAATAACTGTATGTTGGTATCCTATCCGCAAGCCTTGCTTTGCCTTCCAAAAGGCTTCCATAACTCCATAGTTCTGCCACTATCAGAATCCCTTTTCATGCGCAACACCTACCCTTTAAGGTCTGTATGATGTTAGGGTACCTCCTTATAGGACAAACCTCTTGAATCTACAGGGAAGTACCCTAACGTCATGTGGACCTTAAAAGATATACACATGACGTGGTCCAGGTTGCCAATGTATTTCCCTAGCATCAATATATGGAATATATCGTGCATCCCTACTAGATTCGACGACAAGACAATTTGATATGCCACTGGCCTACTCTCTTGGTGATCTCGTCGGGTCCTACGCATCGAATGATGAAATTCCCATCCTTTTCAAACTTGATCACCCCCTTCATAGGTGATATTCTCAGGAATACCTTGTCTTCTACTTAAAAATGCAACTCTCATCTATGTTTGTTAGTGTAACTCTATTGCATGTTGACTCTGCACTACTGTCATTAGTATTTTTTGGCACTATTGTTGAACTCATATCACAAGCTTGTTCTGGGTCGGGAACAATGTGGTTGGGATGGGTGATATGGAGACTTAGGCTTCAGAGTTGAGCTTCCAGAATTTTTTGGAACTGGGCAAGCCGAAGGATTGATTGGTTGCACGAAGTGGAATGAATATTTGATTATAAAGAGGTTCCAAATTGTATGGAGGTGAAGGTTGTCTTCATCAAGCAAAAGGGTCGCACATTCGCTTGGTGTGAGAATTTGAAGCGATCACGCGATAAACCAGGAAAGTCAAAGATCTGGGCAGTTTATGTAACACCCAGAGATAATTAGGCCACTTAATAATCTAGTAGTTAAGTTAAAACACTTAGAAAATGAGTTGGCATTCAAATGAGAGTTTATTTGTTTGAACGGAACGTTCCAGAGGAGATGCAGAACGTACTATTTGCTAAGGCGTTCAAACGGTGTTGCGAAGGGGAATGTGACAGTGCATCCGGTTTACTAGCTAGGGTTCATATTGGGCCGATATGGGCCCCCTTAGTTATCAGGGGCGGGCTAACTTGATTCTTAATGGTGGCAGATATATCATAATAAATTATTAGAGATGCTCACCGATTGATTAGTAAGATTTCTTCTTGGATAGTCCACAAGATCCACCCTAATGCCAATGTTTTCACATGCAACTTAATTTGATGGGTTGTCTCCCATCTCAATATGGGAAGTATTTCCATTTTTCTCCCTTCTCTGTGTACTAAATCAAATTAGTAATCACAACACCTCGCCTTTTCTCTGCCTTTGTATTTGTCGAGGAAAAAAAACAAAAAAATAGTCATTGCTAAGACCGTTTTTCCTGTTGTGATATATAAACACTCTTTTCCTTTATTAGTTTGATTTCCACGATTCAAGTATTCGGAATTTATCTGTATGTGGACATGCATATAAAATTCTTATTCGTTATATATATATAAAAAGAGAAAAAAAACGAAAAAAAAAAAGAAAAAGAAAAAAGAGAAGAAGAAGTTGGAATCCCTTTATTGATCATATGCTCAAATAAAATAATACATCACAGTCTTGGTACAGAAGTATATTCGACCAACAAAAAAAGAAAAAGAAAAAAAAAACTGTATATGGCATTACCCAAAATGTATAAATTCTCTCGAGTAGTGTTCTTAATTCCTTAGAAAAGGAAAGCCGCGGCAATGGGCAACAAGGAGACGAAGAAACTAGCAAAGACACCAGATGATGAAGAGTTGGGCGGGGTCGGCGTCTGACCAGTGGGTCCGCCGGCCTTGGGAGATGCAGCGGGGGACGAAGTAGGAGTTGGAGTGCAAGGAGCAGGGGTCCCTGAGGAGGGAGAAGGCGTGGTAGGAGTAGTAGTTTGAGGGGAGGGTGAGGTAGTGGGCGTAGGAGTGCCGGAGACGGTAATGGCTAACTTCTGGCCAAACTGGCAGTGCTGGCCGACGGTGCAGATGTAGTAGTGGTTGCCAGCGTTAGAAAGAGTAATGTTAACAGGGCCAGTGGTGATGGTGTCACCAATAGGATTGGCTGAGCTGCAGGAGTCGAAGGATTCTTTTGGTACTCGGAGGACGTCGTGCTCGCCTGTGGCGAAGTTGAACGCTGAAAGACAGGAGTTATATATGTTAACATCAAATTAATACATGCATATATATATATATATATATATATATATATATATGAATGAGGATCGAGGATAATTAATGATGATTTTCTTAATAGAAGGAAAAGAGGGAGAGAGAAATCTTACTTAAAATATCACCAACCAGGAACTTGTTGTTGTTAGCCCAAGTCTGATATGCCGCAGCACCAGCTTGTGGAACACTCCAACCCATGCCATCTCCCACCACATGCACTGTTTGTGCTTCCGAGCATTGTAAAAGCATTGCAGCCAAAACAATCACAACACTGATGATGAACTTGTCCATTCTATATCTCTCAATTGTTGTAATTGTATGCCTCTGCGGCTCTGCGTGTTGTATTGTATGCCTTTGATGACAATGTGAAGGTTTCCACACAGAATATATATAGAGTGATCAGGCAAAAATGATGAGCAACAGCTCCTCTAGAACCAATTAATTAGACGCGTCGTCCTTCACGGTGAACCGAAGACGCGACCAGGCACCGTTTAGATGCTACGACGAGGTGTGGGTGCCGGTCCATTTTGTACAATGGAGGTGGACTTCCTACTTTTCAATATGGCTTGACTTTCCCTTTATTAATGGATCGGACTTGGCCTATCAAAATAACTATAATTGGCCAATATTCAATAATATATATTCCTGTGAATATGGATTAGTTGAAATCATAATCATTTAGTTAATTAGTTAATACGAAGCTGGTTAGAGAGGGATATAATTGCACTCATTCACTATTTTTAGATTAACCACTACAATTATTATTATTATTATTATTTTTCCTTCATTTCTCTTTAAATTTCCCTTTCTCTGTACTTTTCCATGCTTTAGTTCTTGAATTACCATCACATTTTTATTTACGCCTGCAAACTTTAAAAAGTGACATTGAGCCCCCCATTCTCCTATTGCGTGTCAATTTAGACAGTTTTGTATTTTGCTCCCCAAAAAACCCATAAAAGTTATCAGGTAAATACCTTTTTTCCCCCTTGAGTTTTAACAACTTTATTTTTTCCCACATCGGTCTCACTTTCGATCACAGGTAGTGCCTCGTCTATGGGCATATCCAAATAGTACATCTGTCGATCTGCCGTTAAGAAAACTAATAGATTTACACGTCAAACCATTCCAAATTTGACATGTGTCGACATATACTTCATTAAAAAAAATAAAATATAAAAATTAAATTGTAAAATCAAGAAAAAAAATTTAATGGGTGGTTCGGCCACCCCCAAATGGATAAATGGGGGTGGCCGAAACCACGGTGCCTTGTGCCTTGTGTTTGTTTAGTTTATGTTTAATGTGTGTGTTTGTGGGATTGTTGTTAGAGATTCCTATAGTGATTTTTGATGGGTTGATGATGATTTTAGGATTAGAAAGTTGGAATCTTTGGGGAGACTTGGACCATTTCGTTTACCTTGCTTTGTATCTTATTGTTTGAGATGGTAACTTGTAGGTTCTTGTGTTTTGGAGTTTGTTTTTAAAGAGGCGTTGTGTTTTAGTAAAGGTTGGATTTTTGGTGAGAAATGTTTGAATTTTGGTGGTAGGTTCTTGTTTTGAGGTCTGGTTTGTGCTTAGAAAGGTATTTAAGAAATATGTTGGGGCCTTGGATCATGTTAGGCAGGTTAAAGGTAGGACCTTTTTAGGTTTTTAGAGTTTATGCTTAGGGATTGGTCGAACATCCTGAGCAACGATCGATTGTTGCTAATGATTGAACGTTGCCAAGAATGATCAAACGTTCTGAACAATCAAACCTTCCCCAGCAACGATCGATCTGTCAGTTGGCCATAATGTATAAAAGTCCAATTTTAGGGTTTTGACGGTGTTTTATCCTAGAAGTATGACTAACCTTTCGTAGGAGACGGTATTGAAGGATTTGAGGATACCAATATATAGGACCTTTGCGACCGAGGTGAGTGAAACTCATGTGAAAACTTTTATCAAAGCTTTATAGCATGTCTATTTTTATTATTAATCGTGCATGCTTTATACTCACATGAACTATCTTGTATAACGGCGTGAACTCCACTTTTGTGTAAACGAGTATTTGAAAAATGAATGATACATCATGTGAGTTTTATAAATCTATGCATGTAAAATGAAATAATTAATTGCATCTCACATGGCTACCATTATATAAGCTCGATCTTATTGTCAATTGGTCTAGAGACAGTATATCTATGGTTCCTTGGATCCATTAGCAAGAGTGACCACTGCGACCCTCGACGGATGGCGGTCACAACCTACGGCATTACTAGTGGTGTAGACAGGGCCGGGCTCGATACATTTGAGGCCTAAGACGAGAAGTTTAAGTGATGCCTTTTATTTAAAATTAAATATTACAATTTATTTAAAATTCATTCTTCTCGCTTTTCGGGATGCAAAATTACATATAAAATCTTATATTCAACTTTTCCTAACAATACATTTTCAAGTAATAATATGGCTAATCCATTTAATCTTTCTTGTGACATTGTTGACCTGAGGTAGGATTTTATCAATTTTAATTTTGAAAAACTTCTTTTTACAAAAGCAACTGTAATAGGTATTGTCAATAAAATTCTATAAGCGATACTTGAATTAAGAAAAAAATCAAGTCTTTTTATATAATTTAATGTATCAATTGGAGTATTTTCTTCTATTTGTAAAATTTCTTTAAAAATTTTTAGTTCTAAAAAATAAATATAAGCCATCAATATCATAATAGATATCATGTGTTAGAAAACCTTCAAGATTAAGACTTTTTTTACTATCATCGTCTAGTGATTTTAATTTCTTAAATCTGAAATTGTTCAAACCTACTTTGAATTGAAGAAATGGCTTGATTTACTATATATAAGAAGTAAGATTACTTCTAAAAGATTCTTCAACAGATTGTATTGTCTCTTCATTGGCAATATCATCAAACCGTTTCTTTCTATGAATTATGCATTTTTAATGAATTACATTTTTTTTAAAGTAAGAAATAAGACATTTTAATTGATCTATATCAACATCAATATACATGTCTTCTGATTATAAATTTTTACTGATAGTATTAACGAAAAATAATATATCATACCAAATAGTCATGCTTAAAAAGAATTCAAAACTTTCAATCTCATAGGCTGCTTAAGAATTAGCTTCATTTTTTTTGTTTTAAGATCTTCACTTGTTTTTTCTAATTGCAACAAAGCATCTCTAATCTGCGTAGTTTGAAACTTTGCTGCTTTAACATGTTTAATCCGACTTTCCCAACGTGCTTGTGAGAGAGGCTCAAGAGTTAAATCCGACACATTATCTTGTAAAATTTTTCATCGTTTTGTAGTTGAAGAAAACAAAGAATATATACGTTGTACAACTTCAAAAAAATTTATAGCTTTAGGACAAGAATTGGCCATATCGCTTATTACAAGGTTAAGACTATGACAACTATATGGTGTGTAAAATGCTTTAGGATTAATATCAAGAAGTCTTTTGATGAGAAGATACGAAGGAGTCCTCCCCCTAGGTTCTCTCTCTGTGGAACCCCACGAGATGAGTGTTTTAGTCTCCTGTCGATTAACCCGGCTGAGAGTTTTAGTCTATTTGATTTCCTTTGCTTGGCTGAACCATCATTTGAACTTCGACGCGTTCATGATGGTGGACTCTATTGAAACACTATGCGGAAAGATGACTCCATCTCTGAAGATGAAACTGCTGATTTGCGTTTGAAGAGTGGGAGATATCTCATTGGGCGCCTTATGTCCGATCGACGAATCCCAAAAGAAGCATTTTGGACGCAGATGTCCCAGCAATGGAAGATTTTGGATTGTGTGGCCTTCGAAGAAATTCACGACAACTTGTGGCTTATCGAATTCTCAAATGAGAATGACAAAAACAAGGACAAGGAAGGACTTTTGTGGCTATTCGATCGAACCGTCTTTGTTCTAAAGGAGGTGGAGGATAGTATTCCCCCAACACAGATGTATTTTACCCAATCTCTATTTTGGGTACAAGTTCATAATATGCCCGTCATCTGTATGAACCGTGTGGTGGGGCATAGGATTAGGGCAACTATGGGGATGGTGGAGGAGGTAGACGTCACCAGAGATGGGATTGGATGGGGACGCTGCTTGCAGCTTTGGGTCAACATTGATCTGACAAAACCATTGGACAGGGGCCGAGCCCTTCACCTGAACGGGAAATCCATTTGGGTGACATTCAAGTATGAAAAACTACCGCAATTATGTTATGCATACGGTCGGATTTATCATGCGAGTACCAGTTGCAAGGGCAGCAAAGGGTTCCGGCTTAATGAGGAGGTACCAGCAAACCAATGAGGAGTTTGGTTACGGACTGATGATCTCCGGTACCGGAAGGTTGGACCACCAACATCCAGTATGGTACATGCAGAATCCTCACAAGACAAAGATGCTAAAACAAATTCTGGCCAGAGCACAGGGGTCGGCCGGAACGTCCACTTGACTGGCGATACAACAAGGAAATCCTCAATCCTACAATCACGGACCTTCCCAAATCAATTACAAAGGCCAGTAAGGAAAGTATTTATGGCGACCAGGATTCTGGGAGCATGGAAGGGAAACTGACGCCCGTTACAACCCTAGAGGAGTGATTAAGGAAGCCGTTAGGAGAGCCAACAGAATCATATTTGCCAAATTCTATGGATTTCAGTGTATACGGTAATTATTCCGATGCTGAAAACAAGGAGATATCCCAAAAAAAGTCAGAATGCGAGGTGGCAGCCGATACTAGGTCTTTAGCGCTCCAGATTTTAAGACATAAAATATAACGACTTAAAATAGAAATTTAAGACCTAATAATAAGACAAAAGAATATATGAATATTTATAAGAATAAATATTCGTTAATATTTGATATGAATATTTATAGGATTGAATATTTGAGGCACATTTATAGTTCTAACTAATTAAATAAACCAACTGGACCATAAAATTATAGGAGATCAGAAATAGGATAACACGCGAGGGCGATTGATCGACTTGGCGAACGACCCCCACGAGCTGACGCTCGATCGACACAGTGCTTGATTGCCAATTCCTGCTGATCGATCGCCATAGTTCTGCATAAACAAAATTAGGCAAGTTAGTTTCCTTAAGTTAGAAATTAGGGAAAATTACAGTTTAGCCCCCCAAATTACCACTCATTTTGCTTTTAGTCCCACAAACTGCCAACACTCCGACTCCGGCCCCCCAAACTACCAAAACCTTTGAAAAATGCCCCATTTGGCGAAATATCACGTATTACCGCTGCCACGTGTCATTTTTTAATTAAAAAAAATATATTTTTTTTTAAAAAAGTAAACTAAAAAAAACTTATTTATTTATTTTTTTTCAAAAAAACAAAAAGGAAAATCTGGCTCGTGGCCACCCCAGCGATTGGGGGGTGGCTCGCTGGCCACCCCTAGGGCTCGGGGGGTTGCACGCTGGCCACCCCTAGGGCTCGGGGGGTGGCACACTGGCCACCCCTAGGGCTTGGGGGGTGGCACGCGGCCTCCCCTAGGGGCTGGGTGTGGTCGCACGGCTACCCCCAGTGGGGGCGCAACTACCCCCAGTGGTCGGGAGTGGTTGCGCGCCACCCACCGAGCCCTAGGGGTGGCTTTTTGGGCCACCCCAAATGGATTTCAGGATGGCCCGAAAGCCACCCCTAGAGCTCGGGGGGTGGCGGCCACCCCTGCGGCCGGGGGTGGACGGGAGTGGTCGCACTCCACCCACCGAGCCCTAGGGATGGCTTTTCGGGCCACCCCTAGGGCTCGAGGCTCGAGGGGTGGCGCTCAACCACCCCCAGGGGCCAAGCCACCCCCCTCCCCAAGGGGGTGGCTCGGCAGCCACCAGCAAATCCCATATTTTCTATTTTTTTTTTTTTAAAAAAAAAAATTTAGTTTTTTTAGTTTTTAATTTTTAATGTTTAATTTTTGTTTTTTAATTGAAAAATGACACGTGGCAGGGGTAATATGGAGAATACATTTTTTTCACCATCTTCATTTGTTCAACACCTTCTCCACTAGAAGACCTCATCTTCTCTCTAACCACAGAGAAATTGACATCGTGTACACCATTAAAATTATCAACTATTAAATTCTGACTATGAAATAAATATTATCTATTTCATTTGAAATCTTTAGATGTGTTTGATAATTTTTTTTATTTTTTATTTTGGGTTAAATACCTCTTTGTCCTCTTAATTAGTTTTCATATATATATATATATATATATATTTTCATATGTGGTACCTGTGCTATGTGAAAAGACGGAAATGGTACCTCCGTCTATTTTTCCGTCTAAAACTGACGGATTTCCACCTCAGTGACACGTGACACCATTGAAATTGCGACACGTGACTACACAATTTTTTTTTTTTAATATTTCACCTTTTTTCTAAAAAAAAAAAAAAATTAGGGTTGCCTTTGGGCCACATGGCCCCCCCCATTTGGCCTGGGGGTGGTTGGGCCACCCCCAGACCGGTCAGTCCTCCCTGAGCCAAAGTGAAAAAAAAAAAAAAAGGTTTTAGATCATGGGGGTGGCTAAACCACCCCCTTGGGCCACGAGGAGACGGGGGTGGTTCGCCCCTGATTTTTTTATTTTTAAAAATGCTTAAAATTAAAAAAAAAAATTGTGTAGCTATGTGTCGCAATTTCAATGGTGCCACGTGTCACTGACGTGGAAATCCGTCAGTTTTGGACCAAAAAATTGACAAATGTACCATTTCCGTCTTTTCGCATAGCACAAGTACCACGTATAAAAAAAATGAAAATTGAGGGGGCAACAAATAAAGTTTTTAAACCATAGGAGTGTATAAGATATTTAAGCCAATTTTTTTTTTTTTTTTTTGGTGTTTCGATTGAAAAAATGTTTGTATACGAGGTAAAGGTAATATGATTTTATTATTAAATGTTATACGAGAAAAATTGTTCCTGTATATTTAAGCCAATTTTTTTTTTTTTTTTTGTATTAGTAAAAAAAAGGAAAGGAAAAGAGAGCTTGTCTCTTCAGAGATGCTTTGAAATGCAAAACCAACCGAAGAGCGATTGATGCATAATAGTTTTTTAATTGTTGTGCATCACTTTAAAAACATGGGATGAGCCCCACGTGAAACCCATATGATACAATGGAATCTATCTCATGGAACCACCCTATGTTTCTAAGAAGAGTCAATTTTCAAACCAAAAATCCCACGTGTCAAGCCATGAGCTCCGGGTTCTCACCGTACGCGTCCCCTCTCCCTTGTATCTCCACTCTATCTTCCTCCCAACGTTTAGATTTCTTCAACGCTCCAATAATATTATTCAACAACGTTAAGGCCCGAAACCATTGTTGTGCAATAATCAAAGTCTTCGGAAATTTTAAGGAAGCCGACTAGAGATGAAAGAAGGCTTCGTTGTGGAAGCTGGGTTCGTATTGCAAGAGGAGACTCATCTCACCGTCCTAAAGACCTCTTTGTTCTTTGCCAATGATGGGTTCTCCGTGTATGATTGCAAGGGCGACCTGGTCTTCCGAGTCGACTCGTACGGTCCGGAGACCCATGACAAGGGTGAAATCGTTCTCATGGACCCTCACGGAAGGTGCCTCCTCACTGTCCGGCGAAAGGTAATGTAGGCTTTTTCGTTATGACCGCGATTCGACTCAGTTAGTCAAGTTAGTGCCTATTTTTCATTAAAAAAAAAAAACGTATAGAAATTGTGAAATGGTTGAATCGTTTTCATTACAAGTTTGTGAGTTTTTGAATCGTGCATGAAATGAACCTAAATGGGTCGCCTTTGTTTTTCTTGTTTTCTAATGGATTACCGATTTGATTTTAGTTTAGTGAAAGTGTTAATCGTGACTCAGGAGTGCCGAGTCAACTCAGGGAGTAGTTTAAACAATTACGAAAACTAAATTTGCCAATGCCAACTAAAACTGTCGTGAAAATCTAGTTTTTTTTTTTTTTTTTTTTTTTTTTTTAATGGGTATTAATTTACTTCCCTTTGTATTGTTCTTGACTCTTTGATTTGAACGATTCCGGTAGACTGTACGAGTTAACTCAAATACTTTTGTTTGTGAAACACAGCGGCCGAGTCTGCATCACCGGTGGGAGGGGTTTATAGGGGAGAGAATCGACGGGCAGAAAGCGACCTTCAGCGTGCGGAGATCCTCGATGATCGGACGGTCGAACGTGAACGTGGAGGTGTTTAGCAACCCAGGGGAGGAGTACCAGATCGAGGGCAACTTTGCACAACGCTGTTGCACAATCTTGGATGCAGTGAAGGAAACAGTGGCTGAGATCCGACGCAAAGTAGATGCTTCCACCCAAGTGGTGCTTGGGAAGGACGTTTTCTCTCTTTGCGTTAAGCCTGGCTTCGATGGGGCTTTTGCCATGGGATTGGTGCTCGTTCTTGATCAGATCACCGGTGATGGTGATCATGGCGATGGTGACGGCGACGGTGATGATAGTGTTACTGGGGAAGTTCAGGTGGAGCCCCTCACAGATGATTAGTGGGATATTATTTCTATTTCTGGCTTTGCTTAATTAATATAGCTAATCTACGGACGGTAATCTTGATCTTTGTTGTATTTAACTTCCGATCCATTTCGCTAATTTAAGATTTCGCTAATTAATATCCCTAATCTACGGACGGTGACTAATATAAAAAGGCCACATAAAATACATTACGTCAATCGGTGTGAAATGGGTATGAACTGTAGCATTACTTCATTTTCATAGAACTTACTTTTGTAGTGATATTCAACAAATCAAGGTTGGTTTTGTAGTCGAGGAATGCTAGCCCATTTTCTTTCCAAAATATGACTTGAGAATGAATGAAAAAAGTCACATAGCTATCTATTGTTAAGCAACAACAGATATTTATGAGGAGCTCCCAATGCAAAGTTGTTGAGAGCATAGCTTTAATGGCAATAGGGAAGCACAATGGTAAGGGAGATCATCTTTGATGTGTCCTAATTTGCAAATGGTCTATTTCTTTTCTTTTTTCCTTCCTATGCTACTGTCTTTTATATAACTTAACTGCAGCTAGGCTTACCAACATTTTCAGCTATTACTGGTTTAAGCAGTAGGGTGAGCCAAGCCACCACTACATAATTTATTCCATTATTTCAACATCTAATAGGCAATTGACCAAAATCCTAAGGGTACATTTGCTAAGCAAAATGGTTATTCCATTAAAATATAAATATATATATATAAGTTCTTGACTAAGCCAGAACGAAGTCAATTGAATGCTTTCAAAAGCAATTCAATCTCTAAGTCTGTTAACCTAATCAAGTCAAAAAACCAACAGATAGGGTTTTTACAAGATGAGATTAAAGTTAAAAGAATTGAAGAACAATTAAGTCAAAAAATCCTTCAGCAAATAATCCAACTCTTTGAAGATAGGATAAAAAATGAAGTTTGTTCCGATGTCCCTACTGCCTTTTGGCATAGGAAGAAGCACACCGTAAACCTTCCTTATATCAAAGACTTTGATGAAGGAAGAATTATCACTAAGGCTAGACCCATTCAGATGAACCAAGAAGTTACTAAATTTTGCCGAAAAGAAATAGAAGGCCTATTGCACAAAGGCATAATTCATAAAAGTAAGTCCCCCTGGTCTTGTTCAGCTTTTTATGTCCAGAAAAATGCTGAGCTTGAGAGAGGAGCCCCCATATTAGTCATTAACTACAAGCCCCTCAACAAAGTCTTGGAATGGATTAGATATCCGATTCCAAATAAGAGAGACCTAATCAATAGATTAAGTGGATCTATGATCTTCTCTAATTTTGACATGAAAAGTGAATTTTGTGAAATCCAAATTCATGAAAAAGATAAGTATAAGACAGCTTTTGTCACACCCTTTGGACAATACGAATGGAACGTAATGCCCTTTGGTCTTAAGAATGCCCCTAGTGAGTTCCAAAATATTATGAATGATATTCTGGGTCCCCTAAGCAAATATTACATAGTTTACATTGATGATGTCCTCATCTTCTCTAAGTCTATTGAAGAACACTGGAAACATTTGAATTCGTTTCTAGAAGTTATCAAAATTAATGGATTAGTTATTTCTGCTACTAAAATCAAGTTGTTTCAAACCAACATCCGATTTCTTGGATACAATATCCATCAATCAAGAATAAGTCCAATTAGCAGAGTAATTCAATTTGCTGATAAGTTTCCCGATGAAATCCTTGAAAAAGCCCAACTCCAGAGGTTCCTAGGATCTCTGAATTATGTTGCTGATTTCTATCAAAACCTCCGCAAAAAATGCAAGCCATTGTTTGATAGACTCCAAAAGAATCCTCCTCCATGGATTGCTGTCCATACCTCAGTTGTCAAAGAAGTTAAGATCCATGTCCAGACATTACCTTGTCTTGGCATTCCTACTATTGAGTCTTTCAAAATCGTTGAGACTGATGCCTCCGACATTGGGTACGGTGGTATTCTTAAGCAGGAAGTTCATTCCAACCAACCTGAACAAATTGTTCGTTTCCATTCAGGTGTTTGGAATTCAGCTCAAAAGAATTATAGTACCATTAAGAAAGAGATTTTATCTATAGTATTTGCATTTCAAAGTTTCAAGATGATCTCTTAAATCAAAAGTTTTTAATAAGAGTCGATTGCATGAGTGCAAAACATGTTTTGGAAAAAGATGTTCAAAACATTGCATCTAAACATATTTTTGCTAGATGGCAAGCAATCCTAAGCATATTTGATTTTGACATTGAATATATTAAGGGAAGTCAGAATTCAATCCCTGATTTCTTAACCCGTGAATTTTTGCAGGGAAAAAATGACGGATAAGAAGAAAGAAAAGGCTTCGGCCTCTAAGCCTAAATTAAGCACAAATGCTAAGCCTTTCAACCTTGTCACCCCAAGTCAACTAAGTTCCCAAGACCTTATTCTAAGAACTTCACCAAACCAGATGGTGAACCGCTTCACCACCCTAGGAACCACCATAAGTCCAATGCCGTCTTTTCAGTCCGCCTTAATAAGCCCCATGAGTCCTTATGATCCCTTTGAGCTTGTCAAACCTCAAAAGCCTTTCATAAGATACCCTAAGACCTCTCCCTACTTTGCCAAAGAGCCACCCCATAATTTGTTCATTGTTGAGTCAGATTTTAGTCACCTAAAATCTCCTGAAGCCATTGCCAAAGCTTACTTTCCACCTCGCTGGCATTTTTCAGCAATCCACCCAGATAAGTCTATTGAGTTTTACAGAGACGTACTCCTTCAAACTAAGTCCATTCAAATCAACCCCATCCCTTGCCAGAGAACACCTGGAAGAATTGCCTTCCATTCTCTGTTCATTATGAAGTTTGTTTCTCAGAAGGACTGGGGAATGCCCCCTTATGCTCTAAGAAGTCTTTCCAACAAGAAAGTTCAATTCAGTTATCATGATTATGTGGATGCTTGGTACAAAGTCCTTTTGCACCAAAATGAGGAATTTACCCACTCCTTGGTTTATCAATTTTGATAGAAACTTTAAAGGACCAATTCCTTCATGGTTTCACAGGTGGTGGCAAGTTTATGGACCTGTTCACCAGATCCTCCCTGAGGAAGTCAAAGAAGCCATACGGTATTTCTCTACCGTTAAAAAACTATCCCAGCAAGAAGAACAGTTGCCAGTAACTGTCCACTTCTTTGCCCAATTCAAAGTCTCCTGGATTCTAAAATGGCAATATATGTTTAGTTCTCAGAATTGCGTCGCCAGACAATTTTCTGTTAAGTGGTGGGATAAATTCAAGTTCTCCTTGGTTCAATCCCGTCTAAAAAATGAGTTTCCAAAAATGCCTCTAGATATCCAAGACTCTGTAACTCATGTTTCAGAAACTCAAGTTGAGCCTGCTTCTCCTAAGCCAGAGTCATCTTCCTCTTCAAAAGGGAAGAAGTCCTCTAAAATCAAGCAAGTTGCTCTTAAGCTTATGCAACAACTTATAGAAGCTGAAGATGGTGATGAAGAAGAAGAATTGTCTACTGCAGAGTATTCTGTTCAGCATCATTACAGCTTTGATCCCTTCCAAGATGCCCAAGATTCCTATGATATCACAGATTTGGACTTGGACTCCTAAAGTCGCCCTGTCGGCATTAAAGACAAAAGTAAACAGTACTCGGTCGGCCACCCGACATGGTACTATTCATGAATAGTGACTTTTTTCACTATTCACCAAAAGTTTTACCCTACTTTCGGTGCGAGTTACCTGAGGTAAAAGCAGAAGGAATCTGCTTTCGGTGCACGCTTGACAACATTAAGCATGCTGGCATCCCGTGATTCCAGCCCTAAGCCCTCCTGAAGTCTATTTAAGGAGCAAAAGTCTGAAGTTCAAGGCAGAGCTTATTCAAAGTGAGAACCAGTTCTTGAAAACCTACCTGAACTTCTCAAAAGCCAAACACTTGTAATGTTTCATTTCAGTGATTCTAAGTTTAAGCTTGTAATCGCCAGTTGCATTCTGGCCTAAGTTCATTTGTAAGTTTTACATTCAAGTTATTTTGAATCTAAGCATTACTTTTAAGTTCTTTCATGATCCTTGAATACTCTATTGTTTTGTATTCTTCTTTCAATATGCAAATTATTATGCACATTACTATCTTCTTTTATGCTCACCATCACTCTGTCCACACTACTACCACCACACTCTACTATTAAATCCCCCATTCTCTGCTTCCGCCCCCTTTTGGTATCAGAGCCATAAGTGTTGAGTTAATTCCTGTTTTATGCTCACCATCACTCTGTCCACACTACTACCACCACACTCTACTATTAAATCCCCATTCTCTGCTTCCGCCCCCTTTTGGTATCAGAGCCAACTGGTTTCCTATGGAGTTTAGGTATTGGTTGGTATAATTGGCTTGCTCAATGACTTTCTTAACATCTGTGTTCTCAGATGCAACCTTAAAGGGTGAGGCTTTAACCGTAGTGGTTCTATGTTGGAACACTATGGCTTCTTGTGGAGGGTGACTTGAAGAGACAACTGTGTTGTCTTCTTTTACCCACTTTTCCTTAGAGATGGTTTGAACCTTGTTTTCTACAGGGTAAAATTCATCAACAAAATCGAAATAGGAAATGTTCATTTCTATTTCACACAAATGTTTCTTAAAGCTGCTCAAGATTTCCTTCTTTTGTTCAAGGTTGAACCTTTCCTTATAGGCTTTTCTTCTTTCAAGGTTTGATTCAGAATCAAAATCGATTTCAAGGAAATCAAAATCTATTCTGAAGGATTTCCTAGGCTTCCTTAGGGTGCATAATTGGGGGTCTACTACAGTTTCAACTATAAAATCAGATTCCGTCGGAGAGGCATTTCCTTCCTGGGATTCCTCATCTTCTAGCTGAGTGTTAGCTGTATAACATGGATGACTTACTTGGGAGGTTGTCTGAACTCCCTTTAACTTAAGCTTTCTTAGTTCTTTTTCTAATTCTAAGGCAGAGCTTATTCGAAGTGAGAACCAGTTCTTGAAAACCTACCTGAACTTCTCAAAAGCCAAACACTTGTAATGTTTCATTTCAGTGATTCTAAGTTTAAGCTTGTAATCGCCAGTTGCATTCTGGCCTAAGTTCATTTGTAAGTTTTACAGACGTATGACCTAGAAAACCTAGTTGAAGAACAGAGATGAAGTGTAATAAAAAGACCGAAACAATAAAAGTTTAAGCCAGGTAACCCTAAACTTGCTAAGATGAATAGATTGTTCAGATCTAGCTCATCAACAAGCTCTAGATCCACTAGGATCCCTGAGATTCCAGAAGTAATCAACGAAGAACACGTTGAGTACCACGATGAGGATTCCTTCATTGATGTCAATGATTGGAACATACCCAAAATCCCTAGTAAAGAAATTTACAGGAAAAAGTGGTCCTTGACATCGTTCAAAACTGAACAACATGTCAAGACTGTAGAGCAAGTTTATGCTCTCAATAAGGAACATGAGTTATGCCAGCTTTTTAGCCCAGAAGCCATTAAGCGACTTAGAAGAGAAGGCCACAACTTTATCCACATAAGATTAGTTCAGGTCGCCATTAAGCCCCTAACAAGAAGAGGTCTAAAAGCCTCTGTTATGCTAGGATTAAGAGATGCCCGCTTTACGGACTGGCAGGATAGTCTCCTCGGAGTCATTGAAGCAACTATGCATGATGGGCCAGTCTATTTTGACTGTTTCCCTGATTTCACAGTAAGCCTAAGTGATCACCATATCCTAAAGGTTTTAACCCTAAGTATCAGAACTCAAGGATATAAAATCCTTGAAGGAGTTCAGCCTTTAGCCTTAATTTACAGGATCTACTATAAGTGAACTGGAACTAACATGAACTTCCAGGCAATCAAAAGAAGACCACTTATCCTTAGGTTGTCTAGAAGATCTAGACCTTGGTACTTCAGATCTGGATGTACAAGATCTTGCAACTTCTTCTATGAGAAGATTTGACTTAGGGGTCGACTGAGAACCTCGGTCGAAACTAATCTTGACAGTACCATCCAAGTACTGCTGGATATAATCTAGGTCTCCCAGATTATGCCTTATGAGTTCAGGCTTAAAACTTTCATTGGTTAAACTCCATTCTTTGGGTAACTCAATGTCAGTCCAATTAAATATAGCTTTTAATAGAAATGAAAAAAGATAGAATATAATAGTCTTGATGTTAAAGTATATAATAAAAATCTAACACTTGGAGTAGCTCTTCCCAGCGACTGCTTTGATTTGGTGGATAGTGGATAATGGAAAATCATAAAGGAATAATGAAAATTTTAGTGTTCAAGTTCTTTCATTTGAATTAAATAAATTTAGGGATGAAATTCTTAGCACCATTTGATCATGGTGATTACCCATATTAATTTCTTCTTCCTCTACTCTACATAATTCTTTGGTCATCCTGAAAATCATGCATAGTTTAAGTGCAGATATGATACTAGTTTTTAAGTTATATACTTCTGTCATATAACTTGAAAATGTTACAGGAAAAATCATCGTTTAAAGTACTTGTAAAAATAAATAAATTAATGCTGATTTTTACTGGATTATATAAACGTAAAATGCATATAAAAGGATTTTAAAGAATAAGAAAAAGACACAAAAGATTTACTTGATTCGGCCTATGACCTACATCCACGGATTAAAGTCTTTAAGGTACATTTTGCTGTTATTCACTTGATATTTTTTACAATATAAAATATTATATTTATAGGAGAATTGGAATCAAATCTGATTATAAGATATTATAATCAATTATAATCAAATCTCTTAAATCAAATCCCATAATATACTCTAACGTTTTCTCTCAAAACTCAAGATGGAAGATTCTGAAAGTTTGAGTTTGAAAATGTTTGATTTGATTTTTTTATTTTTTTTTCTTTGGAGATGGCAGTCGGTAGGCAGAGGTAGAGGCCATAAAATTGGTGTTGGTGGCGGCCGATGACAATGACTGGAGGCGGTTAGTGACGGTGATTAGAGATGGGCATTTAATAACAATAGGTCAAAAGAAAGCCAACTATGTGCCAAAATTAGAGCCAACAAATGGCAGAAATGAGACTAACTATGAGCTTTAAATGGACCTTGGCCTTCAAACTAAGGGTATACAAGAGGACGGTTATTAATCTCTTAATAACCGATAACTGCTAATAATCGCTAACCACATAACCGTTCTTTTAAGTAGTTGGAAAAAATGCTAACCATATATGGCGGTCCGGTTAGGAATTTTAGGAGAAAGTGAAGACGATTAATAACCGCTAATTGCTTGCCCTTATATATAATATATTATATATATTAAATATATATAAAAATAATAATACTATACCAAAACGAATACCATTTAAAATAGACCTTAAATCGTCTAAAAACCATTTAAAATTGACCTTAAAAAGAGGTCCAAGGTAGGCGCAAAACATCAAAATATGCTTAAAAGGCTCATTTCTAAAATTTGGTTATGCGGGTACGGTTTCGGGTTTCAATTATCGTTAATCAAAATTTACTTCAAAATTGCTAACCACTTAAGACGGTGCAGTCACTGTTACTAAAATTTGATAATTGCCTAAAGCGGTTGTGATTATAGACAATAATCGCTAATCGTAATTGCTTGTACACCCAAATTTCAAATCATACCACGAAAGCCATAAATTGGGCCAACAAAGGGTTAAAATGCCAACTATAGGCGTGGGTATTCAAACCATACAACAAAGGCTAGAAATTGGGCCTAAAATTGGCCAAAAACCTACTCCTCACAAACACAGCCTAGGGCATACACATGACCGGGAGGCGGTGCAAAGATTGATTTGCGAGGCACGGTGAATGGAAGATGCGGCAGTGTGGGCTGATGGCGGAGGTCGAAGGAGACAGCGACGCATCAAAGATGGTGGTAGCATGATGAGGCATTGATCCAAGGAGCAAAACAGATCGTGGCGGCATGTGGAGTTCACATTGGTCGAAGATGTAACACTCCCAAAATTGAAGTCACAGACCACTCTATAGAGTCTAATACTATACGTAAACTTTAATCATGCAAAAAATCCTAAATAATCCTTTTTACCTGAATCGATCGTTTGGTCCTCAATGATCGATCGATCAGTCCTCTATGATATATAGAAACAAGAACCTAAGTCTAGCTACTCAACTCTTGATTCCAAATAATAAACTAACCCTTAAATCATTCCAAAGATCCTAAAACATAACATCCAGCATACATGCATGTTTGAATAATGCGAAATAAATCATAAAACCGATTTGTACTTTTTAACACGTTAAAAAATGGTAGCTAGTTCTAAATTTTCAAAACAACGACCTTTCAAATCTATGTAAAGAAATCCACTTACTATATCAAAAGTCACTACAAAAATTGCTAACATTTGCCACGTGCATTTTGGCACGTGTACGGACACTGTACACATGTCGATCAGGTTGCCACGTGTAAATAGCCAGGCGTGCGACTCGTGTTAGATCTACAAGTCACTAACTGCACATTTTGACACGTGTATCTTAATACACGTGTATTGAAAAACACATGTCTGACAGTTGGACACGTGTATTAAATACACGTGTCTGACTGTCAGACACGTGTTTTTCAATACTCGTGTCTACTTAGACACGTGTATTGTAATACACGTGTCCCACTGTCAGACACGTGTATTTCAATACACGTGTCTATTTTGTGTTTTTTTTTTAAAAAAAATTTCAAATTGTAATTTTTTATTTAATTCTTTAATTGTATTTTTAAATTAAATAAAAAATACAATTAAAGAATTAAATAAAAAATACAATTTGGAATTTTTTTTCAATTTAGTTTTGTTATTGTCTTTTTAAATTTGTTTGGGTTAATTAATTAATTAATTTTTTTTAATTTTCTTATTTCCGACCACAAATAACGCAATATTTATTTTACCCAAAAATATTACAAAATCAAATTACACAAACCAATAATTAATAACGTATTTGTTAACTATGCAAATCTTTACAAACAAAAAATAATTACACAAAATATCTACAAATCTGAATGGCGTCCCTGCGAAGCACGAGGTACCATCCCAGGCGTGTTCTCGCCAACCGGCGATTGCTGTGCAAGGGATGGTGTAGCGCGCGAAAATGTAGCGACAGGGGAGTGCTTGCTCAGCCGTCGTCCAATAGGCGACAAAGTACCAACCGTTGTCGCATTACGTGCAAATAATATAGACAATTAAAGTATATAATATTACTTGCAAAATTAAAGGGGTAATGAAAACAAATTGAAATTAATTTTGTCCTATACACTATAAATCATACATGCAGATGCACTACTAACTGACGAGTACTACCTACGTTTGCAGGTGAAGACTGAGCACCAAGACATAGTTGTGATACTCCCATTGAAGACATGAAGACCTCAAACTGTCGCATGCGCTGCTCCATGGCGTCGAACTGTTGCATGCGCTGCTCCAACGCGTCATTCCTCTTTCGCTCAGCCCGTAGCTCTGCTTGGATTTCTTCCATCTTCCGGGCGTGTTTGGCCCAATCCAGAGACGTGCCCTCAAATGGTCCCCCCTGTGAGCGAGGCCTGTATGAGAAACATGTCCCCGAACAGGTGTAACGTTCGGCCCAACCTGCCGAACCCTCCCCCGCGTACTCAGGCCTCCCAACCGCCTGTTCGTACGCGTCGTTCAGTGCCCAACGCACCATGTCTACTGAGACGCTCTGCGTGGCGGCTGGATCACTGGATAAACTCTGCGTCATCCTCTCCTGTACGTCGTCAACATGAAATACTCATATACTGAATAATGACATATCACACACATAATTTAGAAATATTAGTAAATTAGATCAGTAGCATACGCATAGGACCCGTGTACGTTCATTCAAGTAAGTGCCGTCCTTCCTTGTGTGGGTCTTCACGAACGACGCGGCGCGAGTGGGGGGGCGTGCCAGATGTACATGTCTGTCGTCATCCAATTGAAATATATAACAAACAGAGAGCACGAAAATAGTATAAAGAAAAAGAAAAACAATTAGCAACAAATATTAAAAACATAAACATATATTTTTCATACCTCCTCGTGATTAAATCTGACATAACTTTTGGATCCCGTACAATGGGGAAGGTCATTCTGCTCCCGCAGCCTCTTCATCCGTTCAGAGGTCGCCTACGCATTGAACATGAAGATAAAAATGTAAGCATTGACACACTTAAAGTAGTAATAAAATTAAATGAACTGTTATTAAAAAACCACAACATTTTTTTGTCATACAATTAAAGACCTACATACCCTTTTTTGCTCAGTGCACCAATCGCTCAGCAGGAACTCTACATCTTATGCGTCATACTTCACAAAAACATTGTCCGGCACTCTCGCACGTATAATCTCGGGCGTGTCACCGTCTCGAATATCTAGCTTGGTTTTGAACCTCGACTTCCACGAGCGGTGCTTACGGCCAATATCATTCCACGCTTCCTGTTGTGCCTTGCGCTTGTCTATTGATACAGGTAGATAGAACTCCTCCTGTACATTCAATTTAAGCATTATAGGTTTAAAAAATTTAAGAAAAACTTAATCTTAAGTTTAATTCAAATAAATAAATAAATTAGATTCATAAACATACCATCAGCGCGTCCCACATAGCCTGCTTAATCTGCTTATCTACCTTCGCCCATTCGTCCCGCATATGTATGTAGGACCCGCTTATGATAAGTATGCCCTCAGCCCGCCTCAAACGATTGCAGGCCCGTCCTACAGGTTGTAGAGCAGCATTGTACTACAACACAACCTTCTTCCCCATCGGGAGCACCCAGTTTCTCTCTGGGTCCCTAATCACCTCATAATATATGGTTCTGTCTGGGTTGTACCCTAATGAAAAAAATATACAACATTTAATTGGTTAACACTAAAAAACATAATTATATCAACAAATTGTAAATTCAATTTATTTTTCTTTCAAACTTAATATTTATTTTTGGTAACATAATATGAGTTTTAAGGATGTCTAAATATGTAGTTACCCATCAACCGAATCTGGTCAATCTGTATGTGCTAGGTCGCTGGGTCGCCTGCGACCTCCTCGCCAACCCCTCCCGCTGGTGGAGGCTGCTGATCATCATCTAAAAGCATATCCTGGGGACTATCGGGGGCCAACTGATTGGTACCCAACATCGCAACGTCCCCCTCATGGAGAATCTGGCTCCCCCCCAGATCTGTCATCTGACTCTCACCGAAAAGTGGTACCTGGCTCTCTCCAGATATCGGCCCCTGGCTCTCCCCAGATAAAGGCACCTGGCTCTCTCCAGGCCCAAGGCCCTGACTCGCTGCCGATGCTGGCATCTGTCTCAACCCCATAATCTGGCCCTGCATCGCTGCCTGTGCTGGCATCTGTCCCAACCCTACAGCCGGCATCTGCATCTCCCCGGTCTGTGGCAGAGGAAACCTATCATCCTATGTCTCACTATCAGATCCACATGGCATAGGTCCAATATATGTATACGAAAAGTACGACGCATAACCATGTGGCCCCATCCCCTCTCGCACCCACCATCGAGCCACGTTACCTGGTGGGTTGAACCCTATCTGAGATAATGTCAGCAGCTTCGAATATGGAGAACTGGAACATCCAGCTGTGCTGGTCTGCCCGTGATTTGACGTGGACACGGCCACCGTACCTGGCAACAATGGTCTATAAGCGGCATCTGGGTGGTGTGGCCACGCCGCAGTATATAATGCCGTCGAATCTGTGGTCGTGGTCATGGGGGGCATGGGTGGGCGAGGTGCCCGATATGCACAAGGAAGGGGTCTCTGGTCCATCGATGCCTGCGAACAAATGTAGACAAATTAATTAAAATTTGTATTTTATATATTATTAATGAATATGCAAATTATACAATGAAATTTATGCAAATAAAAAAAAGTGTATTGAGTTCAAGCAAATTGTACCAACAATAAATATATCAATCATTGTATCACGGGAGCTTTAATCGGATCAATGTCGGGCCTGTCGTACTCGAATTCATCATTCGTATCGGGTAGGTCATCAGTGGCTAGTACGAGCGGTACGCACTCATGATAGGTTGTACCTGCCTCATTACTCCCTTCCCCCTGCCCAACGTCGTACACATTGCGCGGTTTGGTCCTAACTGCACAAACTCAATTTGGGTTCCTTCCATCTTCGACGTAGAATACTTGATCTACCTGAGATGTAAGCACATACGGCTCGTCCTTAATCAGTTCTCCCCTGTGGACGAGGTGATTGAAGTTAACAAACACTAGGCGATACTCGTCTATTCTGATCCTCTGTCCATCATGGGGTCTGTCCAATTGCACTTAAATAGGACGTACGTAGTCCTGTCATAGTACTCGACCTCAACTATATCGGTTAACTGGTCGTAGTACGTTTCGCCTTCAACGGTTGGAACACATACGCCGTTGTTTTGAGTCCTCCTTCCCACATCATGGGCAAGCGTGCGAAACAATTTCCCATTTACCACGTACCTGTTATACTTGACTGCTGTCTCCTTTAGCCCTCTACAACGCATAACCAATTTGTGGCCCAATTTCTCCCTACGTTGATCGTCCAGGTCATCGACCTATGTTATAATTACAATTATTAAAGATCACATTGGTTAATTACACTGAACACGCATAAATTTTGCCAATTTCAAAATTACCACTATTTCCTTACATATGCATGGTACCATTCGCAGAACTGCTCATGATGTTGTGCTTCAATAAGAGCCTCCGTAATGCGACTCCTAGTGCATGATCGCCTAAGCGCGTCTTTGTGCATCCTACATTCAGCGTATACAATTATGTAATAATTGTTATTAATAATTTTATTCGAATTCTGTTAAATATATAAACACTACTTACATCCGCAAATTGTGAAACTCTTCTGAGTTGAACACAATATAACGATGAATCTGGTACATTGTCAACCGGTTCAGGGTAACTCGCATGCCCGCCCCCTTGATCCATCAGGATTTCTCTGAGGTCTGTTGTGGAATGTTGGTGCGTTATCCAGATACCTTGAACAGAACGTTACCAGCTCGGTCGCTATGTACCCATCTGCAATGCACCTCTCAGGAGCCGCTTTATTGCGCACATTAGACTTGAAACTCCTAAGACTCCTGGTGTACACACATACACGACATTTTTATTGTCGTCAATTAGGGAACCAATTAAATCAAAATATATATGTATATATTACGCGAAATTTTATCTCTCTACCGGGTACATCCACCTATACTGCACGGGTCCGCCGAGTCTACACTCGCGCACAAGATGCACAACCAAGTGAACCATGCTGGTAAAAAACCCTAGAGGAAATACCTGTTCTAGCTTGCATAAAGTGATACAGACGTCACCCTGCAGTCGGTCCATCTCTTCTTGTGATAGCTTGGTTGAGCATATGTCTCTAAAAAATGCAGAAATCTCCACAAGAGGTCTAACAACTTTATCTGGCAATGACTGACGCAATGCAATTGGGAGAAGCTGTTGCATCAGTATGTGGCTATCATGGCTCTTCAACCCAGAAATTGTACGGTCCTTGAGCCGAACACACCGTGAAATGTTCGAGGCCTATCCATCCGGGACCCTCACATTTCGAAGAACCTTCAGAAAATTTTCTTTGTCCTCCCTAGACATCGTGTGACAGGCAGCGGGAATATACGTCTTACCATTTACAGGTGTAAACGGATGCAACTTAGGTCTCAACCCCATTCCTGCAAGTCTAGCCGAGCTGCTAGGTTGTCCTTTGTTTTCCCTTTGATATCCAAAATAGTGCCAAGTATATTATCCATGACATTTTTTTCTATGTGCATAACATCAAGATTGTGCCGAAGCAAATTGTCTTTCCAATACGGCAATCTGAAAAAAATACTTTTCTTCTTCCACATAACATCATCGAAACTCCCTGCACCCTTCTTCCGCTTCTTCTTCTTACCCGCGTTCTCATCCCCAAACGCAACTCTGTCTAACTATCGGAGGATCTCGTCTCCGCATGGCACATTTGGCGCGCTGTCAAATTCTTCAGTACCGTCAAATGTTCTTCTGTTCATCCGCCACAGATGTTCATTTGGCAAGTATCTCCTGTGCCCCATATAGCAAAATTTACATCCGTTCTTTAAATGTTTAGAACATGTCGATTGCATACAGCAAGGACATGCCTTCACACCCCTGTTAGGCCAACCAGATAAATCTGCATACGCTGGCAAGTCGTTTATTGTCCACATCAACTGGGATCACATATTAAAATTTTCCTTCTTTGAAGTATTGAATGTTCGTACCCCTACATTCCACAGTTCCAGCAACTCATCAATCAGTGGCTGAAGGTAAACATCAATATCCATACTTGGTGAGCTCGGTCCAGGGATAACCAGTGACAAGATGAACGATGTCTGTTTCATGCACATCCAAGGTGGCAAATTGTACGTCACAAGCATTACGGGCCATGTGCTGTGGGATGTGCTTATGTTCCCAAAAGGATTAAATCCATCTGCTGTCAAACCAAGCTGGACGTTCCTACTGTCTGCCATAAAATCTGGATGTAAAATGTCAAACGATCTCCATGCCTCACTGTCGGCCGGGTGCCTCAATACGTCATCCCTAGTGCGGCCTTCTGCATGCCATCTCATATGGGGCCAGTATGCTCAGACATGAATAACCTCTGTAACCGTGGGATGAGTGGAAACCACCTCAACATCTTAACCAGACGTTTTTTTCTCGCTGATATGACCTCACCATCCTCATCTATATGTGTATCAACCCTCCACTTAGATTCTCCACATACGGTACATGAATCTAATTCTTTATTGTCTTTCCAGAATAACATACAGTCATTACGGCACGCCGGAATCTTCTCATACCCTAGACCCATGCAACTTAGGAACTTCTTCGCCTCATACGTATTAACTAGCAATGTCTCATCGCAAGGAGGCAACAGCTGATTGATAAACTCGAGAATGTCTGAAATTTTTTTGTTACTAATACCTCCAACGCACTTCAAATTGTACATGTGTACAGTAGCACTCAATTTACTATGCCTGGTACTAGGGTGAAGTGGCTTCTCGGCAGTCTTTAACAACTCTTGGTACTTCAATGCGTCCCTGCAAGAGGTTCCTTCGTCAACTTGTTGCGGATCCGTACTGACGGCTTTAGCAACATCGTGCATGCCGAAGGCGTCACGTAACATGGTGTGCATGTCATCATCCTGTTCCAGGGCCCCCCTGTTTTGTGAATTCACCCTGTTCAGTGCTACAGGCAGCGAAATCTGTGCCACTGTGATGACACGAATACTGACCACGAACAGCAGACCCGCTCGTGGTCTCACCGTGCATATACCACAAATTGTATCCCGAATTCATCCCCCTACCTCCTGTCAGGTGGGCAAGAACGTAATCTGGAGTGTGACGCTGGTTATTTCGACAATACTTGCAAGGGTAGTAAATTTTTCCATCTACAGCCGTACAGTTACTATCGGCAAATGCCACAAACGCCTTACACCCGTCGTTATACTGTGTCGTACCCCTACGTACTGACATCCAAGACTTGTCCATATTTCTCTGTATAGGGTTAAGAGACCGAGACAAATCATAATTTTTACAATGTGAACTTGTAAAAAAAGAAAGAACATGGGTTACAATTTTACGGTTATGGTTTTAGGGTTTACGGTTTAGGGTTTTGGTTTTTGTAATTTTTTTTTTTTAAAGGGTTTAGGGTTTAAGGTTTATGGTTAGGGTTTTTGTTTGTGTTTTAAGGGTTTAGGTTTTATTTTTTTATTTATATTTTTTGAAGGGTTTAGGGTTAGGGTTAGGGTTTAGGGTTTACTTTTTTATTTATATTTTTTTAAAGGGTTTAGGGTTTTTTTTTTTTTCTTAAGGGTTAGGGTTTACGTGTTTTTTTTTTTGAAGGGTTTAGGGTTTAGGATTAGGGTTTTTCTTTTCTTAAGGGTTTAGAGTGTTTGATTATAAGGGTTTAGGGTTTAGGGTTAGGGTTTAGGTTTTTTTCTTAAGGATTTAGGGTTAGGTTTTTGTTTTTTTTTAAGGGTTTATGGTTTTTGTAATTCCTTTTTTTTCAAGGGTTTATAGTTTTTTGGGTTTTCTTTTAGTGTTTAGCGTTTAGGGTTAAGGTTTTTTTTTTTTTTTTTTTTTTTTTTTTTTTTTTTTTTTTCTAATAGGTTTAGGTTTAGGGTTAGGGTTTTTGTTTTTTCTTACGGGTTTAGGGTTTAGGGTTAGGGTTTAGGTTTTTTTTCTTAAGGATTTAGGGTTAGAGTTTTTTTTTTTTTTTTTTTTTTTTTTTTTTTTTCTTAAGGGTTTATGGTTTTTGTAATTCCTTTTTTTTTTTTTAAGGGTTTATAGTTTTTTGGGATTTTTTTTAGTGTTTAGGGTTTAGGGTTAGGGTTTTTGTTTTTCCTTATAGGTTTAGGGTTTTTGTATTTTTTTAGGGTTTAGGGTTTAGGGTTAGGATTTTTGTTTTTTCTTACGGGTTTAGGGTTTTTGTATTTTTATTTTAGGGTTTAGGATTAGGGTTTTTGTTTTTCCTTAAGGGTTTATGGTTTTTGTAATTCTTTTTTTTTTTAAGGGTTTATAGTTTTTGGGTTTTTTTTTTTGTAGGGTTTAGGGTTTAGGATTTTTTTGGTTTTTTTGTAGTGTTTAGGGTTTAGGGTTAGGGTTTTTGTATTTTTTTAGGGTTTAGGGTTTAGGGTTTTTTAATTTTTTTCCTTAGGGTTTAGGGTTTAGGGTTTAGACCTTTGTTATGAATTGCTTAATAACATATATTATTATAAATGGTAGACGGTGGCAAATTTGTTTCAAATTTGTTTTTGTTTTATTGATTATAATTATTGAGGTTAATTTTCGTTGAAATCGTTGGGTACGATCATTTTATTATTAAATGAGGGAAAGTTTGTTTGAAAATCATTTTTGTAAAAATTGGTCAAAAAGGATAATAGCAACACAAATGTACAATTAAACTATGTTATTATTTTTGTAGACAAAAATGCTGAAATAGAGTGTACATCATGGTTGTTGAAAATTGATTTTAAACAATTCCACAATTTATTTTAAGGTGATTTTGTATATGTGAACCATTTTTAGAATTCATTTTTTCATATTTGGATTTTTTATGAATTTGTATATGTCGACCATATGTAAAATGCATATATTGATTTTATGTTGCTTTTTTAAATTTTGTTGTTAAGGCGAATTGTACTGAATGCTTAGAAAAAATATGTCTTCTCCTCACACCAACGTTTAAAGTGACAAATTGATATTGTAAATTTTATAATACGAATAATGAAGTAAAAAGTGGACGATCAATTTGTAATCGTTGGTTTCCCATGCAAAACCATATTCGTAGTACAGTAAAATATACATAAAAAAAAAAGACAAAAAAAATGTGCGCATATTTCACATGCAAAACCACAAAAAAACTAAAAAAAACAACACAACAATATATATACAAACCCAACAAAATCAGTAGCATTGCATGGGGAAAAAAAACTGTCTAGTATTAATTGCTAAATCCACATTTATTATTAGAAAATATTAAAACAAATAGGAACATATTTTAAACAAATACATTTAAATGTACCACGTTTATTATAGCAAAAAAATAAATGACAAAAATAAGGGAAAATTACTCACAATTTATGCTCCTTATATTTGTTGTGGTGTAATTTATGCTTCTTAAGGATTTTGTACCTGCATTGTTGGAAAAAAAAAATTAATAAAACAAAAGAAAACAAAAGAAAAACACAAGTCAGAGAGAGAGAGATGCAGAGAGAGAGAGGAGAGAGGAGAGAGAGAGAGAGGAGAGAGAGAGAGAGAGAGAGTGAGTGAGTGAGCTGGCCGGAAGTGCTTTGACGGAGAGGGAGCTGGCCGGAGGAACGGCCGGACACGCGGAGGTCGGTGAGGTGGCTGATGACGTCGACGGAGAGGGAAAGAGAGAGTGAGGGTGAGAGAGAGACAGTAAGAGTAAGAGAGAGAGATATGATTGATGGAGGAAGCTACCCATTTAAATTTTTTTTTAAAAATATATATATTTAAAAGAAATGGCCAGGTGGCGCGCGAGAATTGTCCCACGCTGTGCACTTGGCCAAATGTTGGCCATAAGGCAGGTGGCCACGTGGCCAATTAGGAACGTGTACTTATTACACGTCTCCAATTGTAAAACTGATTTTTAATTTTGTTGTAAAAAGTAAAAATTATACATATAAATATATAAACCCTAACCCGACCCTAAGTGTACGTATATACTATACTATAAATGTACATAAACCCTAACCCTAAGTGTATGTACTATAAATAACTATAAACCCTAACCGTAAATGTATGTACGTACTATATATGTACATAAACCCTAACCCTAGGTGTATGTATTATATATGTACATAAACCCTAAGTGTATATACTATATATAACTATAAACTCTAACCCTAAGTGTATGTACTATATATAGCCAGAAATAATAAACGTAAGTGTATGTACTATATATAGCCATAAACTCTAACCCTAAGTATATGTACTATATATAGCTATAAACTCTAACCGTAAGTGTATGTACTATATATGTACATAAACTCTAACCCTAGGTGTATGTATTATATATGTACATAAACCCTAAGTGTATGTACTATATATAACTATAAACTCTAACCGTAAGTGTATGTACTATATATGTATATAAACTCTAACCCTAAGTATATTTAATATATATGTACATAAACCCTAACCCTAAGTGTATGTACTATATATAGCTATAAACCCTAACAGTAAGTGTATGTACTATATATGTACATGATCGCCTAACCCTAGGTATATATACTATATATGTACATAAACCTTAACCCTAAGTGTATGTACTATATATAGCTATAAACTCTAACCCAAAGTGTATGTACTATATATATCTATAAACCATAACCATAAGTGTATGTACTATATATAGTCATAAACCCGAACCCTAAGTGCATATACTTGATATAGCTATAAACTCTAATCCTAAGTGTATATGGCTATATATATATCATTTTTATTCACCTTTTTTTTTTTGTTGGGAAATTTAATATTGTATTTATAAAACCCACATATAGTACATAAATTCAATGATCGATTTACACATCTCTTGTACAAACATGGATAAGAGATGTGTGAGAGAATGAAATTAAACATTTCTCTTTAAAGAATGAGAAAAATCAACATTTAGCTTTTTAATTTTTTAATTGTTTAAGGAGATTCTCTTTTTAACTTGATTGAATAAAATTCGACTTAAACGCCGTAAAAAAACTATAAGATATACGCTATAGTTTTTTTCATTTTTCCAACTGTTTAGATTTAATATCACAATCTTTCTCATACAAATTTAGGGTAAATATACTGTAGTTTTTTGTAATAGCACATAAGCCAAATTCATTCGAATTTCTATAATATCGGAACAATCTAATTATAATCAATCTAGGATTTAATGTTATATTTAAAAGTGTACAATAATGACACGTGAAAATTATATTGACATTATTATTCGTAAAATGTAAAATCAATTAAATTATAACCCATAGCCCTAAGTGTATATATTATATATACCTATAAACCCTAAAACCCCTAACCCTAAGTGTATATACTATATATAGCGTTAAACCATAACCATAAGTATATATATTATATATAGCTATAAACCCTAACCCTAAGTGTATATACTATATATATCGATAAACCCTAACCCTAAGTATATATACTATATAACTATATAGCTATACATCATAACCCTAAGTGTATATACTATATATAGCCAGAAACTCTAACCCTAAGTGTATGTACTATATCTAGCCATTGACCTAAGTGTATATACTATATATAGCTATAAACCCTAAGTGTAAATATTATATATAGCTATAAACCTTAATTCTAAGTGTATATATTATATATATCGATAAACCTTAACCCTAAGTATATATACTATATATAGCTATAAACCCTAACCCTAAGTGTATATACTATATATAGCTATAAACCCTAACCCTAAGTGTATGTACTATATATAGCCATAAACCCTAAGTGTATGTACTATATGAGGGACTAAACCATAAGTATTTAATTTATTATGTAGCACGGAACCCTCAAAATAATTACATTTACTATATATAGCCATAAATAGCAAGGTTATGGTATATATATACAAGTCATTATAAATGTATATAGTTTCTAAACCGTTTACATGCATGCATATTTATATATATAGTGTTATGTTTTAATTTTTTTTTTTTTGTTTCTAAACGTAGATGGTGTACAAAACTAAACCCTAATTTGAACTATTTGGTTTATATATATAGCACTAAATTTGGTTTAATTATGCATATAGTACAATATGTAAATTAGGTTAGGGTTTACGTAATTATCAGTATACCATATATATATAAATAAGGAACCTAAAAAACATAAACTCCAAGTATAGAATTTACATATAGCATATAGCTTTAAAACCTAACCTTATGTGTATATGCTATGTACACCGTAATTTCACAATTTTATATAGTTAATAAGATAATGAGTTTTTTTTTTTTTTTTTTTTTTTTTTTTTTTTTTTTTTTTAAATGAACACAAAACAAATTTTTTTTTTTAATATATATTTGAGAAAAAATAACAGTTGGCCACGTGTAAAAATACACGCGTCCAATTGGACGCGTGTATTATGACACGCGTCTACCTGGACACGTGTAGTAATACACGTGACCAATTGTGGTGTTTATACAACTAGCCACGGTGTCAAAAAGACACGTGGCTAGTTAGACGCGTGTCTACAGTAACCGGTACTGTAGACACGCATCCAATTGTAGGGTTTTTTGTAGTGAGTGTTTAGATGCTGGTTTAAGCTAAAAAAAATGAGATACATAACGTTAAACCTGTGAGAAAACCATTTCTTCCCAAAGATGTCTATATCTACCTATATTTATAAAACTGGTTAAACTTAACTTAGTTATGGAGTAAACATTAATTGTAAGGACGTATAAAACAAAATATCGAAGTTTAGATTAGGAGGGTTACCTTGAATAGGAAACTTTCAAAGCTTGAGAATTGACTCCTCCAATTAAGTATGAACTCCCTCAACAGATTAGAGTTGTAAGGGCTACATTTTGCTCTTATTTATTTAATGTTTATTACAAGATAAATGTTATTTTGTATTCTCTTGTGATTCTTTGCTGATGTAGAATTATCAATTAACCATTGGAGTTTTTTTTTTTTTTTTTTTTTTTTCAATTAAGATTGGTCTAAAGGTAAATTGATAATGTCACATCAACATAAAAAGGATAGGAGAAGGACCAGAGAAGTGTGTATAGCACATGTCTTTTTACAATACAAAATACTTTTGTTTATAAAAGAATTTGGATAGATACAAGTATCAAATGATTAGTTTCACCTTGGAAACAAGATTACTTTCTTACAAAGAAAAAAGTGTAAGTTATGAGAGTTTTCATGATTGTACTTTTGTAGAATAATAGTGTGTTATAACATTTATTAAATGATTAAATTTATCATTGTTTATACCATGTTAAATTCTTATATATTCTAAAAGTTTACACTCATAAAAAGTGATAAATTTAATCAATACTTTAATGGAGTATACACGGTAAACTTTACCAAAACATCGTTGACACTTAATTCTTGATGCCCGCCACATACTGACAACAAATGGTGCATGCATCTTAGGAATTCTATTTTGAATTATGTTTGTAAATTTTTTTTTTTTGGCATATAGTTGAACTATAATATATAAAGACAAAAAAAAAAAATGATCTTATCATTACATTTTATTTCACCGTACCCCTTCAAAAATAAATTCTTGGCTCCACCACTTTCCTCACAATAAATGATGCATCTTAAGAATTCTAGAATAAGAGACATTTCTTTCTTCTTTACGTACGTTGTCATAGCAATGAAGGGTTTATTTTTTAATTTATTTTTAATTTTTTAATCTTTTTAATTTATTTTTAATTTTTTTTAATGGGTAGACGTGGGAATGGATGATTAAACCCTACTCAATAAAGAGATGATTAAACCTTACTCAATAAAGCTAGTCGCTAGAGATGATTAAGATTTCTTCATAAGAATTTTTTTGTTCTGTTTTTATTTTTTTCAAAATCAATTTGTTTTTCCGAAACTGAAATTCACAATTTTCTGCCTTTTGTTGGTGGTGGCTAGACAAGTCGTCACCTCGTCCGTACGAGACGACAAGCAATTTATGAAATTGGCCAATCGGGCCACAAAAGGGATGCTTGGGAACAGATTTTTCTGCGTGTCATTATCACTGCGTTTTTCTAAGCTGATTTTCTTCTCCTAAGCGTCATTATCGTTGCTTTAACACCACAAAATGAGACACAATGTTTGACATTTCAACCATTTTTTTTTTTTTCCGTTGCCATTAATTAAGGTCAACTTCAAGTTGAGCAATAAAACTAATTTAATTTGTTTCTTTCTATGAAAAACTGATTAAATGTTTTTTTTTATTCATGTTATATGTATATATATAAGAGAGAGGGAGAGAGGGAGAGTATATCCAAGAAAAAACTATATATAGTTATAAGTTAAGATATAAATGAGGAATTTATAATGCAATAGATATGTATAATATAATTATGTGTTTATCATTGATAATTATATGTCAAGATTGACAAAAGGATTATTAGGTTTTACTTATTCCCATGCAATCGATTATGGAATGGCAATGCGAATATCAAGGCCGGCCGATTTTGCAAGGCCGGTTTTCAAAGAAGAAAACGGAATAAAAATAAAATAAAATAAACAATAAGACATGTGGCTTATTTAAAACCTTAGATTTCTTTGGAAACATCCTCACTATTAACCGGCTCCTTTCCAGTTTAAGTGAACCGGAGAGGATCCAAATCCATTTTGCAAGCCATATTAATACAAACTAAAATTGTAGTAAATACTTAAAAATAAAAAATAAAAAACGGTGGCAAATGAGTAAGCATACAATTTGCCCAAAGGTCTATGCTAATACTCGGTTTTAGTTTCTAAGGGTACTTTTGCATTCCCCTAGACTATAGAAGCCCCTAATATTTAAAGAGACAAGATAAAAAAGAAAAAAACAAAATTAATGTGATTTAATCAATAACTCACGTCTACACGTTAAAGTTTTTGTTTAGTTATATATTTAATAATTTTAATGTTATACGTCTCTTTCATTTTTACGTTAACAAAAATAAATTTAATTAAAAAAAAATAAAAATCTTATAAGCCTTGTTTTTCTATAGAATTCCCCCCCAATACGATTCTTCTCTTTTTAACATTGTCATGTGTGGTCAAAATCGTACTTACATATCTTGTTTCTGCACCATTTTCACCTGTTGGATCAATGACAACCTGCCAGCCGACAGGGACAACTAATGGAGACAAACAGTACTTCGATCCTTTTTCTTTTTTCAGAAGGGGAAAAGATATTTATGCTTATGCACCTTTCTTTTTCGAAGGCTGCTAACCGGAATCAATCTCACGTACGTGTGAGAGAAAGAAAGTTGATGGGAGCACGTACGTAATCAAGATCGAAAAGAAAATTAAAAAAATGCAGGAAAAATCTCATAACCAATATTGGTTAGGTTGCATGGAGAGATTAAAAAAATACAGCATGTTGGACTGCAAGCAAGTAGTAATAACGTTGTATAAAGTATGCCACGTTTGGTGGACCAATATGATTTGATACTGATTTTGCAGGGCTGTCGTATGAGATATTTGTTTTGAAAATGGATATACAATGACAGATTTGTAGGGCCATCATGCTTAGATATACAATGAGAGATTTGTTTCGAATATAAATCTTGCAACCCAATGGGCGATGTTTTGTTTTTATATGAACTAAAATTCCTAGCTACTAGGGATTTGAATAACATATTACAAGTGTTTTTTTTAACCTTAATCACTCATTTTTGTTTTGTTTTATTTGATTATAAAGAAAACTATGTACATACACCTTTCTCGATTTGGGCTATGGTTCGTAATCGGTCGGTGTTGCATGAATGACAGATGAACAACAACGAAAAATAATAAATTTTAAGTCAAGATGAAACTTTAAGAAGAACATGTAAATAATTATGCTATTTAAAAAAAAAAAAATCATATTTAGTCCTTAAGTTTTTATTTAATTTGGATTTATTAGTCATTTGGTTTTTAATTTCAAGTATAAGGTCTTTAGATTTTGCATATGCTTCAAATAGATTATTTTATCATTTTACTGTCAAAGTTAATGGTTTGCCATCTGTCACATGTGTCTTATTTAAGACATAATTAGTATTCATGTGAGCAACATCATCTATATATATATATATAACAAAATGAGTTCAACAAAAACTAAAACACCTTACTAATAAACTAATTCTTGAGTTAATTAGTAAAAATAATAATAATAATAAAAATAAAAATTAATTCTTAAGTCCATAGATAGACCAAGCAAAAGCCCTACTCCACGTACGTTATGCATCCAGTAGCAGTCGACATAATATATTAGTTCGTAAACAACAAAATGGGTGAGATCTTTAGCCCTCGATGACGAAAATTTTGAACAAGAGTTTATTATTATTATTATTATTATTATTATTATTTTCTTCCATGGCAAGCTACAGCCAAAGTAATTATA
Organism: Alnus rubra; assembly: GCA_028654335.1. NCBI lineage: Eukaryota > Viridiplantae > Streptophyta > Magnoliopsida > Fagales > Betulaceae > Alnus > Alnus rubra. Next base: position 55,011 of record JAJPGS010000325.1, read on the forward strand.
CGTCTCTTTGCGTTTCCGTTGCTGGTTGCAGCTTCCCAATATCTACATTGCTTGGAATTTACCAAAAATAATAATAATAATAATAATAATAATAATAATAATGCTTGGAATATGTAAATAGATATACCCTGGCCTCCGATCGAAAATGCTAAAAGTGATATTTTCTATATATAATATCACCATCTTGTACGTACGGTAGCAACATATATTAATGTGAATGTGAGAAGATGCGGGTCACGTACAATTATTGGCTTAAGTTAAAGCTTAACTGAAAGGCACTACCTACTCTTGTCACGTAGCAATGCATGGTGTAGTGGAGGCCATAATCTACAATTGGGGAAAGCTAAACATGCACTTCATTGTTTTTTTTCTCTTTTTTTTAATACAAGGAATTTACTTTGGGTTTTGCTGACATAGCATTAATATTAGAGGCTCATGTAGATATTTAAGTGTCAAAGAAGACACGCATGCCACTACAAAAAAACTCTCATTTATTGACAGTTTTTTTCAAGATAGTTTTAAAAACCGTCTAGAGAAAAAAAAATTTACTGACAGTTTTTTGAAAACTGTCCTCAAAATCATAAATTACGACGGTTTTAATTAAACAGTCTGTAAATTTTCAGACGATTTGGAAAAACCTTCTAGAAATTTAAATTTCCAGACGGTTTTTTTTAAAAAAATATGTCTGAATTTTTATTTTTATTTTTTTTCAGACGGTTTTCCTAAAACCGTCTGGAAATTTCCAGATGGTTTTCCTAAAACCGTCTCTAAATTTACATACGGTTTAAAAAAACTGTCTGAATTTTTTTTTTCTTTTATTTTTTCCAGACGGTTTTCCTGAAACCGTCTCTAAATTTAATCAAATCCTTACGTTTGAACTTTTTTTTTTTTTTTCCTTTTAAAAGAAAGACCCAGATCCCTTCATAAAAATAAATCTCTCCGATGAGTCCGACCTCATCTCTCCCTCTCCCTCTCGTTCTTCTTCTTCTCTCTCCGGCCGATGACTGAGACGGGCGATGGGAATGGGACGACGGGATCTGGACACAGTTGAAGTCGGTGACATTGCTGAGGTTAGATCTGAAGCGGAAGGTCAGATATCCGGCCGGATCTCTGTCCGGATACAGAGATAGAACCAGTTTTGGACGGTTTGGCTCAAACCGTAAACCGTCTATAACCCGGATTAGCGACGCATTTTCCTGGACGGTTTGAAACCGTCCAGAAAAAACCGTCTGGAACTTGATAAAAGCTTTCATAGATGCATTTTCCTGGACCGTTTTTTTGTAGTGATGGCATATGGCAAATTATTAACTTTGATGGTAAAGTGATAAAAGCTTCACCTATTTAAAATATGAAAAACAACCAAAAAACCGTATTTTTGAAATTAGAAATCTAATGACTAAATTCAAATTAAATGAAAACCTAAGGGCCAAATATGATTTTTCTCTTTAAAAAAACTGCAAAAACAAGAACCACTTATTTGGTTGTACGAACATTCTTTGGCTATTGGGTAAAATTTTCTTCTTGCTTCTTCAATGAAAAACGAGTAGCCTCAGGGATCTTAGAATCTTCAGGTATTTTCACCAATGACTAAGAATAACCAAGAGTGTTGGCTCTTATCTTACTCTTCAAAACCTTTAACTTATTCTTGAGAATACTAAAGAATATAAAGTTCTCAATAAATATTAAAGAATTGGAGTGATGGTGTGTTCTAAGAAAGCTTCATGCTTCTCTATTTATAATAGGCTTGGAATACTATGAGAGATAGAAGAACTGATCCATGTGGGATGAGTAGGGGTGGACGGCTAGGGCTAGGAAAAATCCTAGCCTCCACTCCTAGCATGTGACACATGGGACCAGGGATTTAATCCTTGGCCATGCGTCTTCTGCAGTGATGCCGGGCTTGATTTTTATCCCAAGCGAAATCTCTCATACATGCACTTCATGCACTCTTTCTCTCTAACCCAGGTTTTAACAAATAAAAACAAGCAGCCCAATAAATAAAAGTATGACTGGTTAATTTACATTAGCTTGGCGAGGGACTCAAATGGAAAAAAATAAAAACTATCTTCAAATATAGGCTTGACTATCACAAGTTCCTATTAAATTATTTCTCACAATGCTATATGTGATCACCCAATGGAATTTTAACTGTAGTAAATTTCTCACTACTAAATGCATCAAAGTGACATTCACTTGATATCTGAGTTCACAATCTTCTTAGAATTTAGAATTAATATTATAAGAAGTCTCGGGAGTTACAGTTATTCTTGTTGATTGTATTTTGGAGGAAAAACAATTCACATAGTTCGTTCAGTGCATTATACCTACATATCAAATGGAAGTCTCTAACTTCGCTTGATCAATAATCATCATGATTGATGTGTAACCGTCTTCGCTAATGGAATGCACAATTCCATTACTAACTGGAAAAAAGAAAAGATTTAAGACTACAAGGTTTATAGCCTCTGACCTTGTGTGATAACCTTGTTACTCACACCATAGAGTGTATTCAATATAATCTAAGGGCCATTCACATACACAATATAAATAATATAAGCATGTAAAAGGATCAAATGCCATATACTTAGTTAAAGAGATTAGTTGAATAGTAACTTGATTCATTACAAACTAAAATGTCATTCATAAAACATTGGGATTTTAGGGCAAAATCCCTAGTTGTCTAGAAAGTCAAGCCTTGCACTCACACCAATTTGATGGATTAACAGCTACTAAGGCAGCAAGACTTGCAACCAAATCAGTGGTGACAACCAAATCAGTGGTGACACCCAAATTCTCGTAGTGAGGGACAAGAGGGCCCACACAAGAGTTTGGTGGAAATAGATTACTGGCAAGAACGTATGGTTCAACAGTTTAAGTGTCCAACAGTGTGGCAGTGCATCAATAAGTGCTTAGCGGTGCAGTGGTGCAATAGGAATATGGGAGGAATACATCCTAAATTTCATCAAACAATATCCAAATTGGCAATACACAACAAATACATATGAATAAGGAAAGTAGGAGTGAGTGAGGGAGATTGGATATAATCGGGTGGTTGCAGAGCAGGACTAGCTTTTCCCTAATTTAGAAGTGAAATGAATAATTCCCCCCCGATGTAGATACTTTCTCATGGGTAATATCTAAATTTGGGCTCAGTGGTTTGAGTACTCGCTTAGCTCGTATTAGAGTCGTGTATGAATATCTTGGTTGGTATAGTGTTTTTTCTTGCTTTCTTAATTATGATAAGTGCTGATTGTTACATATTCAAGCCTCTTAATTCACATATGTTAATCTCTTAATTTTGTTATAGTTTTATGTTTTTTTTTTTTTTTTTTTTTTAGAATAAGTCTGCAAGTATATTGAAGTCAACAAACTCACTTTTGGAAAGATTCAACTCCAAATCAATTTTGAATTTGTTTGCTGCAGAAAAGAGATATTGGCAAAAATCTGTTATTTTTAGAAAGATTTCAGAATGAGCACATTTTTGTATTTTAACCATAACTTTCGGCTCAAGTATCGGACTGTGATGAAATTAGTGATGTTGGACAGCTAATAAATTAAAGAATCAACAAATATGAAATAGGTTTTTTCTAATTCGAATTATTACTATGCCAAAATTTTCCTGCAATATAAGACCGAAAGTCTTGACGAATTTGGAATCATTTTCCTTCTTGGATTGGATTTTCGGTCTCCTAATTGGACTAGGAGACTGACTTCCAATTTTTCTGGTTCTAGTGTTCTCTTAATCCCTGTAAATAGGCCTCTAAACATTGAAAACAAACACACAAGCTTTGGGAATGATCAAAGTATACTTCAAGAAGGGTTTTCTCTAGTTTTTCTCTTTGTTATTTTCTTATGAGGATGATTTTCGTCCAAATTATGTGTAGCTAATACTTTAGTTAGAGCTCGATTGAAGCTCTAATCATGTCTCTTTAAGTTTTCAATTTGCCTCACTACAATTTATATATTGATGCTTAACTTGATTATTTCTGGTTTTATTGAATTCCTCACATGTATGTGCTTGATCATCATATGCATGTGGTATGGATTTGTTATTTGTTTCAATTTAAATGGCCGAGTCTTTGGCATAATATAGTAACGAAAGAACCCAATTACAAGTTCTTGGATTAATCAACATGAAAAACTGAATGTAGATGACATGCTCTAGATTTCATGTGTTTGTCGATATCCATAGTTTTATGCTTTCTTAAAGAACAACTTAGTAGATGTCATGCTAAATCCTTTGACAAAAGAAATGAAAGTAGATGGCATGCTTAATTCGTTGCTTAGGGATATCAATAGCCTGAGGAATAGATGCCAAACCCTTAGGTTGACAAACATTAAGTCACATGTTATGATTGTAGTATTGTGCATGTTGTGATTCTTAATTGAGTATGATTAGCAGTGGATATCGAAGCACTACCTTTTCTTCTTATTATTTCAAATCAATATTTTATCTCATCTCATTCAAGATATTATTTAGGAAATTCTCTTTAAGCATAATTTATATCAATCCTCGTGGGAATGATCTTGTACTTACTATCTACACTATTGGTTTGATCTTGTGCACTTACGAGTAAAACATACATTTATTTAAGTAGATATTTGCACAACAAGTTTTTGGTGCCGTTGCCGGGGACTGCATTGAATTATGTTTAGAAGTTTTTCTTTTTATTTATTTATTTTTGCTTAAATTAAAAAAAAAAAATATAATTTGTTTTTTCTAGATTTTGCTTCAAATATAAGTCATTTCAAATTCCTTTGAAAGTGAAGTTTCATTTCAAGAAAAGATACTTAGAACAAGACTACGAAATCAAAAAGCAATAAACTCTTTTCCCAAATCAGTTGCTTTTTCCAAAACAAAGAGTTTTCAACTACCTAAAAGTGCAATCCCGACATTTTTGCACGATGCACGTGTGTGACCAAATTATTTTAGCTGCTGATTATCTAAGCGATTGGTCCATTTGATCACTCGATGCCATCAAGATCCTATTCAGCAGAATCCTCATATTGGTCATCCTCATCCTTGACCATTGTTGCATAATCTTTCATGATACTTAGAAGAAAAGGTGTTATTTGGCAGCGTGTTCCCTTTCGGAGTGATCCGGCCTTCAGTAATTGTTTCTCATTTTGTCCATCTCCACATACTCAACTGCTACATGGGACATATGAACTGCTATCTCGCATCTCCTCTTTGTGCTAAGGAAGGGATTGTGTGCTCCAAGAATTGGTGGGAAATTTGTTACTGCAAATATGTTGCGGCATTTCCACTTTACTGTTGTAGAGTCACTGCCGGAGTCCTTTGTCATGCTTAATTATCTCATTACTCTGGTATCCTCCCTCAACATGTTCAGTTTCGTTGACCTTTCCAGATAATTCGTCCTCAGTAGCCAGCTATGACCTTTATCCATGGGCTCGTGCCTACGCGATGGAAAAAGGGGCTTATAACCTGGTGTATATGGTTTGCACTCTGGTGGCCAATCACGTATAATTATCTCACTCCTGTGTTGCTCGTGCATCTGCTTATACAACAGAATCAAGCGTCTACAATACGGTGACTGGTTATAAGCTTGTACCCAAATACTCATCAAACTTATTTCTACCGCAATTAAACATAGGTTTTTACTTAGCCCGCACCTCTACCAGTCAATCATACCATTAATACTTAATCCTATTCCTATGCTCTAGTCTTTACACAATTAAAACCTACTGAATCACCTCTTATTCTCAGATCAGTTTTTATGGTAGAGAAAGCCGAATGCTCTAATACTATGCTGTAATGCCAGCAAAATTAAATAATTAAATTTACTTAGCTTGGAGTGTTACTAGTAGTGCCTTGAAACTAACTGATAATTAACTGAATTCACTATACCTAACTAATTAACAGAGTATTCTAGAGTGGAAAGTGGAAACAAATGATCTGAGAAAACAAGAATAAATCCATAAACAGTAACATGTATCATCAAAATAGACTTAGACCTTCCAAACATATATTACTATAACGTTAACAACTAACATCTATCTAACCAAACTTAACAATGCGAACCATTCACTTGGCATCTTATTCCCAATGAATTTCTCACTCTATAGCATGACAACCTTCGAATATGCAAAACATTCAGGTGTTTCACAAGTGGAAGAAAGTAACTGCATAAATCCATGACTAAGAAAGTAAATGATTGATAAATTGGTTTATGCAATGAGCTTAAGTGATAGTTTGTAAGTTTTAAATATTAGGGAAAAATGCAAAATTTGTCCCAGTGGTTGGCCTAATTTACAAAACCCTCCCTGTGGTATATATATATATATATATATATATATATATATATATATATATATATATATTTTATTTTATTTTTAATTTTTATGTTTTTCATTTTTAATATATATTTTTTATTAAGAGTGACATGTGTCATGTTTGTATTGGGCATGACGTCAAAATTAATGGTTTTTGTCAAGTAGTGGACGAAAATTGACTTCAGAGAGTAATTTGTCAATTTCGCCTACCACATGGACCTCTCAGTTAATTTTTATACCACATGGAGTGATTTATAAATTAGACCAACCACATGGACAAATTTTGTAGTTTTCCATAAATATTAAAAGTGAGTTTTTCATAAAATTAGGTATGTGTTATCTCCGTTATTATGTCATTAAAAAAATAATTTTTATTTTGAAGTAGGGCGGGCACTGTCCCGAGTGACGTGTAGTACAATACCGGTGTCCCGATATTGCCGCATACCGTCGTATAATAGTAGCAAAGCCATAATGGTGACCTATCTGTACATGATGCGTTCGTTAAAAAACAACCATTGGATTCAAAGCCAAATATAAAAGTAAATCTCTTTGACTATAGAGTTAAGCCTGTATAATGGTACCCTATAACCAATGGGGGAACTAAAACTTTGAGTGAGAGGGGATGAAACTAAAAAAAAATAAAAAATTGAGGTGGATGAAATTAATTTTTGAGAAAAAGAAAATTTATGGATGTTTTAAATTTTTGGGGGACTCCCCCAAGGCTTATGCTAAGTCCGTCCTTGAAAGAAAGTTGTTTCATAAAAAAGAAAGGAAAGAGAAATTTTTTTACAATAAAACTTGTTGCAATGTGAAAGATAAGTGTTTCTCTCTTAATTAGCTATATTATATTCATAAGCCATTTTACTACTACGGTAAGAAAGAAAAGAAAAGAATAAAAAAAAAAATTGTTACTACCTTTCTTTTCACACTCCACAGGACGTGTAGCTTGTGCAGTGTGAAAAGCTGCAGGTCTTGTGCAGTGTGAAGAAGTGTTATATATTTGACTTTTTAATATTTTTACTTCTTTAATTATTGTGAAATCATCATTAACTAAGAAAGGATTTGACTTAAGAGTAGACCTCAACCTATCCTTTAAGGGACAAAAAAATCAATTGGGGGGATGAAAAGTGAACTACGAAGGGGTAATAATGGACTTATTAGTGTTTTTGGGGGACACTCGTTCCCCCAACCATAAACGTGGTTGCGCCCCTGCCCATAACCCATGGTCATGTCATACGATACAAATATTGTTAATTTAAGAAAATCATATATATGCATTTGTCCATTTGAAGCACTCTTAAACATGTTATAAAAATAAGTAAGCTCATGATATACAATAATACATGCTTAGTTTGTTGACAAATGACACATTATATATGATCAGTTTCGTAATCAATTACTTACTTTCATCACTCGTCCACAATCTTGGACATCTTAACTCCAAGTCATTGCAATCTCATTCTAATGTTAGGCATAAACACGCTAAAATTTCTAATCCTTACACGTAAAACCCTAATAGTGTGGTAAAACCCTAATCCTTAATTAAAAACCGTATTAACCTATTCTATATAAGAACTAGTTCGCTCTTCAATATTCGAATGTTTGTTCACGAACGGGTGACCGTTCGTCTATCTAGGTTGATTGTTTGTCCCCTCAAAGAAACCAAAAACTCACCTGAATACCTATACCCATGAAATAATCCAACTTGATTAGAACATGGAGGTTTGAACACAATGAAAACGAAATATTTCATATGTCATGTGAGTAAAAATAAGTCTTAAAGGTGATAACTTTATCTATTTACAACTAACTCATCGGTTAAAATGTCATTAAAAGTAGTGTAAAAAAGCATTTAGTGAAGACATTAGTACTATTCATTAGGAAATGTATATCATATTATTAAACATTCATGTTCTTATGTAAAAACTTGATAAATAAACTATTTTTATTAAAACCACAAACAACCAATCATGTTGAAAGCATGGATTTAAACAGTAAAATGTTGTCAAATCTTCACATGTATGACAAAAAATGGCCCCCTTATTTTTTTAAAATGTTGTCTGCGTACAACCTATCGTTTGAAGGAAACTTCGAGCGTTTTCTAGCGATCGTTCCAAGGAAACTTAGAACGTTCTCCAGCGATCATTCTAAGGATACTTCGAATATCCTCTAGTGATTGTTCCAAGGAAACTTTGAACGATCATGTGTTGCACGTTTTAAAATAATAACATACATTCTTTTTATTTTTGAATAGCATTTTACTTATTAGGGAATTTGCAATATTTGAAACTAATAAAAATTGGCGTAAGGTCATTTTTTTCTTTCATAAAAAAGTTATTAATTATTCAGGGTATTACAGATCCTAACACTAAATAATTTATGGACCATAGTGCTACAAATAACTAAAACACTATGACTGAGAATGATAACTATAACTATCCTTATTTAATTAAACTACGACTACTCTAAGATAAGCTACAATAAAGATAACTTTGAGAGTTTCATTGGATACGTGCTTGTGAGTCATGTCAACGTCTTTTAGCTGCTGTAGAATTCTATTTTCATAACTTTCCTTCATCCTTGAAAGTGTCATTGTTCTCAAGGACAAAGTCTGAAAATTGCCTTTCATTCGATTCCTAGGCGGGCGATCACTCGGTGGATTATACCTCTCCTCCACCAGCGGCATCTATGTAGAAAGTGGTACACGGTGGTTGCAGGGTTAAAGGATCTATAACCCGAGTTGCTTCACAATCGATGTGGCTCCATGATGATGGATTCGTCGGTTCCTTGCATAAAAAAATAGCCCAAAGTGGTAGCACATCATATTGGGGTAGCCGGATTTGTGTCGTTTTGGTCATGGAAAGTGGTGCTCCATTGGTGTCAAGCGGTGCTGTTTGAAGCCTTTTGGTTTTGGTTGCTTGGTTTTCTAGCGGTGATGGGATAGATTGGAGCGATACTATTTGTGAATGCTGAGGGCATGAGACTTCATCTAACAAGATTTTTATTAATTTTGATTTCTCTTTATTAATTTATCACCCTTTAAATATGGGATTACATGAATCAAACTGAATAAAACTAAAAGACTTGGACATAAACTTCTACTCTAACTTGGAGATAAACTCCTATAAAAAACAATAGGAACCTACCACTAAATTATTTTTGCACCATAGTGGTACAAATAACTAAAACACTCTAATTGAGAAGGATAACTATAACTATCCTTATTGTTAGTTTTTGATTAGCTGCATTCTGGTGAACAAAATCACTTTCATGTAATGTTGCCATTTGATCAAGGATATCGTTTATATTCAGAGTCTTCGTTTTAAAAATGTGCTTCTCAAAGTTCAAAGAAGATTCTGTGTAGTTTCCAAGTTAGAAAAATTGGATCCCAAGCTTCCGACCGGATGGCCCAGTCATGTGTCTGGACGCCTATCAGTGTTTACTGTTCAAGCTTATATCCGTCCGGACGTCTCAGCAACATGTCCGGATGCTCTTCAGAGTTCCAAAAGAATCCAACGTTCAAGTGCATCCGTTCGAACGACGTGGCAATACCGTCTAGACACCAGTCAGTGTTTGACAAGTAAAAGGATTTCCTTCGAAGATACAACTATGGGAAGACAGCTGCAACCGTCTAGACGATATCCTTGATAAGGCAAGACGTGGAGAAGAATAGCAACCGTCCAAACGTCAAGGCAACACCGTCCGGACGCCAGTCCTTATTATGAAAATTGTGTCCAGCTGAAGTGCAACAGTTCGAATTCTAGGGCAACACCGTCTGAATGTAGCCTTATTCTGGAAAGAATTTCAACGCTTTATGGAAAGCCGGTTGCACAGTTCACCGTCCGGACAACCTCAGCTTGCCGCCTTGAGAAAATCGAATCAGAGTCGATTTAGGTCTTCTACAACCTATAAATAGAGGCATCTAGGCATGCATTATTTACAGAATTTGGTATTGAATTCTTTAGTGCTTAGAGAGTATATTTTAGGAGATGTTGTGCTGATCAGCTTGCTCTTAAGCCGTTGCAGTTGCGTTGTTGTTCTGCTTGTCAATTGAAGTCTATCTTAGGGAGGAGCCTTACGGTAAAGGAATCCATAAAAGAGCTCTTCAAGTAGGAGACTTGGTTGGGAGGCGTTCACGTTGGGTTACATGTCAGAGTACTAGATACGGTCCTTGCATCGGGTATGTGAGTGTTACTGTCTATGTACTAGCTTTGTCTTCTACTGTGGATTTCCCAAGTTTAGTTGCCCCGGAGTGGGTTTTCTCTTAATTGAGTTTTCACTTCGTTAACAAAATAATTGTGTTATTTAAATTCCGCATTTACATTATTTTGTTACACGTTGCACACCCACACGGTTAAATTAGAAGTCATCTATTTTTCACTTATTTAATTAAACTACGACTACTCTAAGATAAGCTACAACAAAGATAACTTTAAGAGTTTCATTGGATATGTGCTTGTGAATCATGCCAATGCCTTTTCGCTGCTGTAGAATTCTATTTTCATAACAAATCGCCCCAATTAGGATGATCGACCACTGAGCATCGATCAATCACTGCTCGAGTAGCGATTGATCAGCACTATTCGTTGCTTGTTCCTGATGAACAATGATTGATTAGGACATTGTTCATCATTTTAAACCTCCGATAAAACTCATTCTTATCTCTGGAGAGGCTTCTAGAGGCCTTAAGACTTGAAAAGATCACCCCTTTAACTCTCATAACACCTTTAAACGCCTAAATCCTTAACCTTTATATCTGCATCAAATCCAAAAAGTTTTGATGGACAGTCCGATTAACAACCATTCAAAAGCTTCGATGGACAATCCTTACCCACCTCTCATAGAGCCTACACTCGAGTTAAAACTTATTAAGTCATATTAAAACAACAATCAACCTAAATTGAAGTTTTTTCAATAAAAAGCTTAAACCTTTCTTTTCAAACCATGCTTAAAACACTTAAAAACAAAATTTATTCACAGACAACCAACTATGGGAAAGACAGTAAATAACAAGAGATAGCTAGAAAAAGGATTCTTACCTCGTGGGACCTTGATCTCCCAAAAAAACACCACAAAGTCACCTCTTCTATTCTCTCTCTCTCTCTCTCTCTCTCTCTCTCTCTCTCTGCTTAGCACATTGGGAATCCTAGCCAACAAAATGGTTGCAAGGGTTGGCCTAAGGGGGTTTAAGAGCCTAACCATCGCATTTGCAAGTCTTGGACATATTCAAATCGCAGACTAGTTGACACAGATTGATCACTACTGTTGGGGTGATCGATCATCCTAGGCTGATAGATCGTCTCATGTTGGTGATCAATCACTCAGGCCCAAAAATGGCCCAAGTGTCGAATTATGCCCATTTTTCCTATTCTTCATGCAAAATCTTACTCCTTATTAAATTTTAAGTCATAATTAAGGATTTCTTAACCCTAATTTAGATCAGGGTATTTAATTTCTTCCCCTTAAAAAAGTTCCGTCTTCAAAATTTCAAATCTCAAAATCCATAGAAAGGGGAAGTAAGAATACCTCATCATCAATCCATTTTTTTAGCATTCATACCACAACTCCGTCGTCTTCGTGCATCTGGAAAAATATGTCCAAGGATTAATCTTCCAGCTGTTCTAGGTCTGCATCCACATAAAAGTGTGGATCGTCGTCAGGTAGATCGTCTAGGACTTCGTAGTCAATGTTAGCCATGCTATACCAATCATCATCGTACTCAACCCATAACCTCATCCACTTGAAGAAAAGATAGTTCCATTCGTAGTCGGGGTTTGTGGGTATCTTGGCCCTGATCATATGTTTATTCAAATAACTGTATGTTGGTATCCTCTCCGCAAGCCTTGCTTTGCCTTCCAAAAGGCTTCCTTAACTCCATAGTTCTGCCACTATCAGAATCATTTTCATGCGCAAGACCTACCCTTTAAGGTCTGCATGATGTTAGGGTACTTCCTTATAGGACAAACCTCTTGAATCTACAGGGAAGTACCCTAACGTCATGTGGACCTTAAAAGATATACACATGACGTGGTCCGGGTTGGCAATGTATTTCCCTAGCATCAATATATGGAATATATCGTGCATCCCTGCTAGATTCGACGACAAGACAATTTGATATGCCACTGGGCCTACTCTCTTGGTGATCTCGACGGGTCCTACGCATCGAATGATGAAATTCCCATCCTTTTCAAACTTGATCACCCCCTTCATAGGTGATATTCTCAGGAATACCTTGTCTTCTACTTAAAAATGCAACTCTCATCTACGTTTGTTAGCGTAACTCTATTGCATGTTGACTCTGCACTACTGTCATTAGTATTTTTTGGCACTATTGTCGAACTCATATCACAAGCTTGTTCTGGGTCAAGAACAATGTGGTTGGGATGGGTGATATGGAGACTTAGGCTTCAGAGTTGAGCTTCCAGAATTTTTTGGAATTGGGCAAGCCGAAGGATTGATTGGTTGCACGAAGTGGAATGAATATTTGATTATAAAGAGGTTCCAAATCGTATGGAGGTGAAGATTGTCTTCATCAAGCAAAAGGGTCGCACATTCGCTTGGTGTGAGAATTTGAAGCGATCACGCGATAAACCAGGAAAGTCGAAGATCTGGGCAGTTTATGTAACACCCAGAGATAATTAGGCAACTTAATAATCTAGTAGTTAAGTTAAAACACTTAGAAAATGAGTTGGCGTTCAAACGAGAGTTTATTTGTTTGAACGGAACGTTCCAGAGGAGATGCAGAACGTACTATTTGCTAAGGCGTTCAAACGGTGTTGCGAAGGGGAATGTGACAGTGCGTCCGGTTTACTAGGGTTCATATTGGGCCGATATGGGCCCCCTTAGTTATCAGGGGCGGGCTAACTTGATTCTTAATGGTGGCAGATATATCCTAATAAATTATTAGAGAGGCTCACCGATTGATTAGTAAGATTTCTTCTTGGATAGTCCACAAGATCCACCCTAATGCCAATGTTTTCACATGCAACTTAATTTGATGGGTTGTCTCCCATCTCAATATGGGAAGTATTTCCATTTTTCTACCTTCTCTGTGTACTAAATCAAATTAGTAATCACAACACCTCGCCTTTTCTTTGCCTTTGTATTTGTCCAGGAAAAAAAACAAAAAAATAATCATCGCTAAAGACCGTTTTTCCTGTTGTGATATATAAACACTCTTTTCCTTTATTAGTTTGATTTCCACGATTCAAGTATTCGGAATTTATCTGTATGTGGACATGCATATAAAATTCTTATTCGTTATATATATATAAAAAGAGAAAAAAAAAAAAAAAAAAAAAAAAAAAAAAAAAAAAAAGAGAAGAAGAAGTTGGAATCCCTTTATCGATCTTATGCTCAAATAAAATAATACATCACAGTCTTGGTACGTACAGAAGTAAATTCGACCAACAAAAAAAAAAAGAAAAAAAAAAGAAAAAGAAAAAAAAAACTGTATATGGCATTACCCAAAATGTATAAATTCTCTCGAGTAGTGTTCTTAATTCCTTAGAAAAGGAAAGCCGCGGCAATGGGCAACAAGGAGACGAAGAAACTAGCAAAGACACCAGATGATGAAGAGTTGGGCGGGGTCGGCGTCTGACCAGTGGGTCCGCCGGCCTTGGGAGATGCAGCGGGGGACGAAGTAGGAGTTGGAGTGCAAGGATCGGAGCAGGGGTCCCTGAGGAGGGAGAAGGCGTGGTAGGAGTAGTAGATTGAGGGGAGGGAGGAGTAGTTTGAGGGGAGGGTGGAGTAGTGGGCGTAGGAGAGCCAAAGACGGTAATGGCTAACTTCTGGCCAAACTGGCAGTGCTGGCCGACGGTGCAGATGTAGTAGTGGTTGCCAGCGTTAGAAAGAGTAATGTTAACAGGGCCAGTGGTGATGGTGTCACCAATAGGATTGGCTGAGCTGCAGGAGTCGAAGGATTCTTTTGGTACTCGGAGGACGTCGTGCTCGCCTGTGGCGAAGTTGAACGCTGAAAGACAGGAGTTATATATGTTAACATCAAATTAATACATGCATATATATATATATATATATATATGGATGAGGATCGAGGATAATTAATGATGATTTTCTTAATAGAAGGAAAAGAGGGAGAGAGAAATCTTACTTAAAATATCACCAACCAGGAACTTGTTGTTGTTAGCCCAAGTCTGATATGCCGCAGCACCAGCTTGTGGAACACTCCAACCCATGCCATCTCCAACCACATGCACTGTTTGTGCTTCCGAGCATTGTAAAAGCATTGCAGCCAAAACAATCACAACACTGATGATGAACTTGTCCATTCTATATCTCTCAATTGTTGTAATTGTATGCCTCTGCGTGTTGTATTGAATATATGCCTTTGATGACAATGTGAAGGTTTCCACACAGCATATATATAGAGTGATCAGGCAAAAATGATGAGCAACAGCTCCTCTAGAACCAATTAATTAGACGCGTCGTCCTTGACGGTGAACCGAAGACGCGACCAGGCACCGTTTAGATGCTACGACGAAGCGTGGGTGCCGGTCCATTTTGTACAATGGAGGTGGACTTCCTACTTTTTCAATATGGCTTGACTTTCCCTTTATTAATGGATCGGACTTGGCCTATTAAAATAACTATAATTGGCCAATATTCAATAATATATATTCCTGTGAATATGGATTAGTTGAAATTAAATCATAATCATTTAGTTAATTAGTTAATACGAAGCTGCTTAGAGAGGGATATAATTGCACTCATTCACTATTTTTAGATTAACCACTACAATTATTATTATTATTATTATTTTCCTTCATTTCTCTTTAAATTTCCCTTTCTATGTACTTTTCCATGCTTCTTGGGTTAAAGTTTATACCAAATTAACACACACCAAGAAGCTACGAGGAAGCTAGTTTTATATCTTCCAATTAATTGACTTTGAGCACATGATCGATTAGTTGTGACTTGATTTACGTGTTTGTACGCAACGAGTAAACAGATATTAATTCCAAAACAAGACTTGGAAAAACATGAGCCAGGAAAAAAAAAAAAAACACTTGGAAAACATGATCAGCCCTTGAAATTTGGGGCCTTTTGAACTTTTCTCAATTCTCACCCTCCAATATATATTGAAATGATCATGATTTAAATTTCCAACAGCGACAGCGTCCAGAGTTCCAGCAATTGGAAGCTTTAATTTAATTTCCACATCATTTCGCCTTCTATCTTGTTGCATGTAATTAAATTAGCCCAATTGCGAAGGAGTGTAATTCAGACATTCTAAGAACTTTCTTTTCTTATTGTCCCTATGCAATAGCAAGGGAATTGGGTAAAGGGGAAAATTGATACTAGTGCTAATTATGAGAAATGGTTTATAAGAAAGACCTCCAATGATAACTCATCCATGGAATTACATAATCATTAGAAGAGGACCCGTGGTGCTTGTAAACTCATCCATCTTTCGCTCCTTGGCCAATGTGGGACAACCTGCTTATAAATCATTATCATCTATTCAGCTTTAGTGCCATTTCTCCTCTTACGTAGAATATATATATATAAGCTGCCAACAAATAACTCTATTTTTCTGAAAAAAAATATACTTTACCCTCCTGCATTACCACCACATTTTTATTTACATATCCAAACTTTAAAAAGTGACATCCAAGACCCTATACTATCACCGCGTGTTAAATTAGACACTTTTACGTACGTTTTTCAACCCAAAATACTCATAAAGTTACTAAAAAATCCATTTGAAAAAAATTAAACCGAAAGGGAAAAAACAGAAAATCGCACGGTGTCTCTTTTCATATTAGCCCCCATAATTAAAATGGAGGAAAATATACTTTAGCTCTTGAATTACCACCACATTTTTATTTACGCCTGCAAACTTTAAAAAGTGACATTGAGCCCCCCATTCTCCTATTGCGTGTCAATTTAGATAGTTTTGTATTTTGCTCCCCAAAAAACTCATAAAAGTTATTAGGTAAATACCTTTTTTCCCCCTTGAGTTTTAACAACTTTATTTTTTCCCACATCGGTCTCACTTTCGATCACAGGTAGTGCCTCGTCTATGGGCATATCCAAATAGTACATCTGTCGATCTGCCGTTAAGAAAACTAACAGATTTACACGTCAAACCATTCGGAATGTGACATGTGTCAAAATATACTTCATTAAAAAAATAAAATATAAAAAATAAATTGTAAAATCAAGAAAAAAAAATTAATGGGTGGTTCGGCCACCCCCAAATGGATAAATGGGGGTGGCTGAAACCACGGTGCCTTGTGCCTTGTGTTTGTTTAGTTTATGTTTAGTGTGTGTGTTTGTGGGATTGTTGTTAGAGATTCCTATAGTGATTTTTGATGGGTTGATGATGATTTTAGGATTAGAAAGTTGGAATCTTTGGGGAGACTTGGACCATTTCGTTTACCTTGCTTTCTATCTTGTTGTTTGAGATGGTAACTTGTAGGTTCTTGTGTTTTGGAGTTTGTTTTTAAAGAGGCGTCAGTAAAGGTTGGATTTTTGGTGAGAAATGTTTGAATTTTGGTGGTAGGTTCTTGTTTTGAGGTCTGGTTTGTGCTTAGAAAGGTATTTAAGAAATATGTTGGGGCCTTGGATCATGTTAGGCAGGTTAAAGGTAGGACCTTTTTAGGTTTTTAGAGTTTATGCTTAGGGATTGGTCGAACATCCTGAGCAACGATCGATCGTTGCTAATGATTGAACGTTGCCAAAAATGATCAAACGTTCTGAACAATCAAACCTTCCCCAGCAACGATCGATCTGTCAGTTGGCCATAATGTATAAAAGTCCAATTTTAGGTTTTTGACGGTGTTTTATCCTAGAAGTATGACTAACCTTTCGTAGGAGATGGTATTGAAGGATTTGAGGATACCAATATATAGGACCTTTGCGACCGAGGTGAGTGAAACTCATGTGAAAACTTTTATCAAAGCTTTATAGCATGTCTATTTTTATTATTAATCGTGCATGCTTTTATACTCACATAAACTATCTTGTATAACGATGTGAACTCCACTTTTGTGTAAACGAGTATTTGAAAAATGAATGATGCATCATGTGAGTTTTATAAGTCTATGCATGTAAAATGAAATAATTAATTGCATCTGACATGGCTACCATTATATAAGCTCGATCTTATTGTCAATTTGTCTAGAGATAGTAGATCTAGGGTTCCTTGGATCCATTAGCAAGAGTGACCACTGCGACCCTCGACGGATGGCAGTCACAACCTACGACATTACTAGTGGTGTAGACAGGGCCAGGCTCGATACATTTGAGGCCTAAGACGAGAAGTTTAAGTGATGCCTTTTATTTAAAATTAAATATTACAATTTTATTTAAAATTCATTCTTCTCGCTTTTCGGGATGCAAAATTACTTATAAAATCTTATATTCAACTTTTCCTAACATTTCATTTTCAATTAATAATATGGCTAATCCATTTAATCTTTCTTGTGACATTGTTGACCTGAGGTAGGATTTTATCAATTTTAATTTTGAAAAACTTCTTTTTACAGAAGGAACTGTAACAGGTATTGTCAATAAAATTTTATAAGCGATACTTGAATTAAGAAAAAAATCAAGTCTTTTTATATAATTTAATGTATCAATTGGAGTATTTTCTTCTATTTGTAAAATTTCTTTAAAAATTTTTAGTTCTGAAAAATAAATATAAGCCATCAATATCATAATAGATATCATGTCTTAGAAAACCTTCAAGATTAAGACTTTTTTTACTATCATCGTCTAGTGATTTTAATTTCTTAAATCTGAAATTGTTCAAACCTACTTTGAATTGAAGAAATGGCTTGATTTACTATATATAAGAAGTAAGATTACTTCTAAAAGATTCTTCAACAGATTGTATTGTCTCTTCATTGGCAATATCATCAAACCGTTTCTTTCTATGAATTATGCATTTTTAATGAATTACATTTTTTTTAAAGTAAGAAATAAGACATTTTAATTGATCTATATCAACATCAATATACATGTCTTCTGATTATAAATTTTTACTTATAGTATTAATGAAAAATAATATATCATACCAAATAGTCATGCTTAAAAAGAATTCCAAACTTTCAATCTCATAGGCTGCTTAAGAATTAGCTTCATTTTTTTGTTTTAGGATCTTCACTTGTTTTTTCTAATTGCAACAAAGCATCTCTAATCTGCATAGTTTGAAACTTTGTTGCTTTAACATGTTTAATCCGACTTTCCCAACGTGCTTGTGAGAGAGGCTCAAGAGTTAAATCCGACACATTATCTCTTAAAAAATTTCATCGTTTTGTAGTTGAAGAAAACAAAGAATATATACGTTGTACAACTTCAAAAAAATTTATAGCTTTAGAACAAGAATTGGCCATATCGCTTATTACAAGGTTAAGACTATGACAACTATATGGTGTGTAAAATGCTTTAGGATTAATATCAAGAAGTCTTTTGATGAGAAGATACGAAGGAGTCCTCCCCCTAGGTTCTCTCTTTGTGGAACCCCACGAGATGAGTGTTTTAGTCTCTTGTCGATTAACTCGACTGAGAGTTTTAGTCTATTTGATTTCCTTTGCTTGGCTGAACCATCATTTGAACTTCCACGCGTTCATGATGGTGGACTCTATTGAAACACTATGCAGAAAGATGACTCCATCTCAGAAGATGAAACTGCTGATTTGCGTTTGAAGAGTGGGAGATATCTCATTGGGCGCCTTATGTCCGATCGACGAATCCCAAAAGAAGCATTTTGGACACAGATGTCCCAGCTATGGAAGATTTTGGATTGTGTGGCCTTCGAAGAAATTCACGACAACTTGTGGCTTATCGAATTCTCAAATGAGAATGACAAAAACAAGGACAAGGAAGGACTTTTGTGGCTATTCGATCGAACCGTCTTTGTTCTAAAGGAGGTGGAGGATAGTATTCCCCCAACACAGATGGATTTTACCCAATCTCGATTTTGGGTACAAGTTCATAATATGCCCGTCATCTGTATGAACCGTGAGGTGGGGCATAGGATTAGGGCAACTATGGGGATGGTGGAGGAGGTAGACGTCACCAGAGATGGGGTTGGATGGGGACACTGCTTGCAGCTTTGGGTCAACATTGATCTGACAAAACCATTGGACAGGGGCCGAGCCCTTCACCTGAACGGGAAATCCATTTGGGTGACATTCAAGTATGAAAAAATGCCGCAATTATGTTATGCATGCGGTCGGATTTATCATGCGAGTACCAGTTGCAAGGGCAGCAAAGGGTTCCGGCTTAATGAGGAGGTACCAGCAAAACAATGAGGAGTTTGGTTACGGACTGATGATCTCCGGTACCGGAAGGGTGGACCACCAACATCCAGTATGGTACAAGCAGAATCCTCACAAGACAAAGATGCTAAAACAAATTCTGGCCAGAGCACAGGGGTCGGCCGGAACGTCCACTTGACTGGCGATACAACAAGGAAATCCTCAATCCTACAATCACGGACCTTCCCAAATCATTTACAAAGGCTAGTAAGGAAAGTATTTATGGCGAGCAGGATTCTGGGAGCATGGAAGGGAAACTGACGCCCGTTACAACCCTGGAGGAGTTATTAAGGAAGCCGTTAGGAGAGCCTACAGAATCATATTTGCCAAATTCTATGGATTTCAGTGTATACGGTAATTATTCCGCTGCTGAAAACAAGGAGATATCCCAAAAAAAGTCAGAATGCGAGGTGGCAGCCGATACTAGGTCTTAGCGCTCCAGATTTTAAGACATAAAATATAACGACTTAAAATAGAAATTTAAGACCTAATAATAAGACAAAAGAATATATGAATATTTATAAGAATAAATATTCGTTAATATTTGATATGAATATTTATAGGATTGAATAATCATTTATATTTGAGGCACATTTATAGTTCTAACTAATTAAATAAACCAACTGGACCATAAAATTATAGGAGATTAGAAATAGGATAACACGCGAGGGCGATCGATCGACCTGGCGAACGACCCCACGAGCTGACGCTCGATTGACACAATGCTTGATTGCCAATTCCTGCTGATCGATCGCCATAGTTCTGCATAAACAAAATTAGGCAAGTTAGTTTCCTTAAGTTAGAAATTAGGGAAAAATTACAGTTTAGCCCCCCAAATTACCACTCATTTTGAGTTTAGTCCCACAAACTGCCAACACTCCGACTCCGGCCCCCCAAACTACCAAAACCTTTGAAAAATGCCCCATTTGGCGAAATATCCCATATTACCGCTGCCACGTGTCATTTTTTAATTAAAAAATATATATATTTTTTTTAAAAAAAGTAAACTAAAAAAAAACTTATTTATTTATTTTTTTTTCAAAAAAACAAAAAGGAAAATCTGGTGGCTCGCGGCCACCCCAGCGATTGGGGGGTGTGGCACGCGGCCACCCCTAGGGGCTGGGTGTGGCTGCGAGGCTACCACCAGTGGCCGGGAGTGGTTGCGCGCCACCCACCGAGCCCTCAGGGTGGCTTTTCGGGCCACCCCAAATGGATTTCGGGATGGCCCGAAAGCCACCCCTAGAGCTCGGGGGGTGGCGGCCACCCCTGGGGCCAGGGGTGGACGGGAGTGGTCGCGCGCCACCCACCGAGCCCTAGGGATGGCTTTTCGGGCCACCCCCAGGGCTCGAGGGGTGGTGCTCAACCACCCCCAAGGGGCAGGGTGGCTTGCGAGCCACCCGCAAATCCCATATTTTCTATTTTTTTTTTAGAAAAAAAAATAGTTTTTTTAGTTTTTAATTTTTAATTTTTAATTTTTGTTTTTTAATTGAAAAATGACACGTGGCAGAGGTAATATGGAGAATACATTTTTTTCACCATCTTCATTTTTTCAACACCTTCTCCACTAGAAGACCTCATCTTCTCTCTAACCACAGAGAAATTGACATCGTGTACACCATTAAAATTATCAACTATTAAATTGTGACTATGAAATAAATATTATCTATTTCATTTGAAATCTTTAGATGTGTTTGATAATTTTTTTTTATTTTTTATTTTTTATTTTGGGTTAAATACCTCTTTGTCCTCTTAATTAGTTTTCATATATATATATATATATATATATATATATATATATATATATATATTTTTTTTTTTTTTTCATATGTGGTATCTGTGCTATGTGAAAAGACGGAAATGGTACCTCCGTCTATTTTTCCGTCTAAAACTGACGGATTTCCACCTCAGTGACACGTGACACCATTGAAATTGCGACACGTGACTACACAATTTTTTTTTAATATTTCGCCTTTTTTTTTAAAAAAAAAATAAAAATAAAAAATTAGGGTTGGCTTTGGGCCACATGCCCCCCCCCCCCCCATTTGCGCTGGGGGTGGTTGGAAATTGTGTAGCTATGTGTCGCAATTTCAATGGTGCCACGTGTCACTGACGTGAAAATCCGTCTGTTTTGGACCGAAAAATTGACAAATGTACAATTTCCGTCTTTTCGCATAGCACAAGTACCACGTATAAAAAAAAATGAAAATTGAGGGGGCAACAAATAAAGTTTTTAAACCATTGGAGTGTATAAGATATTTAAGCCAATTTTTTTTTTTTTTTTTTTGGTGTTTCGATTGAAAAAATGTTTGTATACGAGGTAAAGGTAATATGATTTTATTATTAAATGTTATACGAGAAAAATTGTTCCTGTATATTTTGACTCCTTTTTTTTTGTTTGTATTAGTAAAAAAAAGGAAAGGAAAAGAGAGCTTGTCTCTTCGTAGATGCTCTGAAAAAACATGGGATAGGTCCCACGTGAAACCATACGATAGAATCTATCACATGGAACCACCCTATGTTTCTAAGAATAGTCAATTTTCAAACCAAAAATCCCACGTGTCAAACCATGAGCTCCGGGTTCTCACCGTACGCGTCCCCTCTCCCTTGTATCTCCACTCTATCTTCCTCCCAACGTTTAGATTTCTTCAACGCTCCAATAATATTATTCAACAACATTAAGGCCCGAAACAAACAGACCCGAAACCATTGTTGTGCAATAATCAAAGTCTTCAGAAATTTTAAGGAAGCTGACTAGAGATGAAAGAAGGCTTCGTTGTGGAAGCTGAGTTCGTATTCCAAGAGGAGACTCATCTCACCGTCCTAAAGACCTCTCTGTTCTTTGCCAATGATGGGTTCTCCGTGTATGATTGCAAGGGCGACCTGGTCTTCCGAGTCGACTCATACGGTCCGGAGACCCATGACAAGGGTGAAATCGTTCTCATGGACCCTCACGGAAAGTGCCTCCTCACTGTCTGGCGAAAGGTAATGTAGGCTTTTTCGTTATGACCGCGATTCGACTCAGTGAGTCAAGTTAGTGCCTATTTTTCATTAAAAAAAAAAAACGTATAGAAATTGTGAAATGGTTGAATTGTTTTCATTACAAGTTTGTGAGTTTTTGAATCGTGCATGAAATGTGTTGAGGAGCTTTTTGGTTCGGTGACGTGGCATCATCAGAGACGTCCCCTTCGCCCGCGCCTTGGCCTGCAAAACAAGAAAGGCCCGCCGGGGGTTGGCCGGCGGAGCCTCCTCCGACAATCAAGTCAGTCAAGTGTTTGTATGAAGAAGAGAGAGAGAGAGAGAGAATAATCATAGATTCTGCCCAAATAATTTTTGTACTCCCTTTTATATCCCTGCATGCTATATGTCCATTTTGCCCCTGTCAAGCACAAGGCCCAATGGGGACGTCTGATATCTTCTCTGACTTGATTTAACTGGTCTCATAAATATTGAAGGCTTCCTGCGACCAAGGTTCATGTCCGGGGACTAATCCTTTCTGGGGTCTAAAATCCCACTTGTGGGGCAAACCTGGCCCCACTCCAAAGTGGGGAGAAATATTTCCCTAACAATTACCCCTCAATTCTCCTATCTTTATTATAAAGGTAGGGAGAATTTACCTATTGGAACCTATAGAATTCAGTTGATTCTGCCGATCATTCTTCATGCACTCTGCGTAACGCCCTCTTCGGACTCCGTGGAAACTTAAGCATTTCTTTGACCGCCGCTCCATGCGGCTCCAAGCCATTTATGGCAAGCAATCAGGAATTTATTTCCGTCGTAAATTCACCATCAGTTAGGCGCACCTAACACCCCGTAAATCGTGCATGCAGTCATCATTATTGTTTTTCTATATATTCGCACTTTCCTTCGCTGGAATGTCATTGGCCTTCAGATTGCCCATTTGAGTAGATCTTCCTTTCTTTTTATTCCTTTCCCGGAGATCGAATTTTTTGTTTCATTCTTTTTGAATTCTCCAGACCTGCTCGCAATTCTCCTCATTCCTGGCGCTGTCCTCTCGACTGAGCATATTCACAAGTTCATCATGGATGGCCCTGGAGTATTCGCTCCTCACGGCGGTTCTATTGAATGTGTGATCTCTGACTTTAGACACACAAGGGTGTGTGACCCCCGGCTTTACGCCAACCTGTTCCTGTCCAGCCTACAGGAACTGTGTAGCACCTAAATTTTGCCCCAACAGCTCGTGGGAGCCCAACTGTTTAAGCTGTGCTTGGAATTTGCGCGGATGATCCCTTCAAGATTTTAGGCAATTCCTCTTCGCAGTGTTAGGATTACTTGTAATCAAATGACTACCCTGCATAGTATTCTTTCGGGGTTGTCTGTTCTCTTCGTTTTCATGTACGTGTGTACTTTGAGTAAATCTAATAAAATCTTCTTCTTTGACGAAAGTTATGCCTTTACGACTTGAATTCTAAATTAATCTCTAATAATCTCCTCGGATTACCACCGAAATAGATGTTTCATAAATCATAAAATTAAGCCCGCACAACATCATGTCAATCATTAGCATTATGCTTCCCCGGACAATGATTCCGATGGCATTTTAACATACTCCTTGCTTTCAATAGTAGGGAACTTATCGCCGGATCGTCAATTTCCTATGGTTGATAGATGCCTGTTAACTGATATGCCTGAAGTCCGGGGACTATTGGGGGCACAATGGTCCTTTCCGTCCCTTCAAAGAAGAGGTAACCGTCTCGATTTCTCTACTCGACTTCTAGGTTGTTAGACCGGAAATTTCCTGTACTTGACATAGCCTCGAGCACAGATAGCTTCTGGAAAATTAATTTTAGTCTGATGCCGGACAAACCGCGTAATTAAGCGGAACTGTCCCCGACCACGATGGTTTAGGCTGACCGTAGCCTGCAATTGGAGAGCTAGAATGCTATCGTTGATCTGGAGCGTGGTGCAGGGGTTCCTTACCTAAATTATAGGCTCAGCCCGTCAACCCTTCTACTTGTCCAAGAATTGTTTCGAATAGAGACGGTGGTTTCAGGGTCGCAGCACCCCCCAGCTTTCAAGCACTTGCCTGGCACTGCAACGAGAGATAACAGTACAATAAAAGGTCGAGGTTTCGACTTCCCTTAGTGAGTGCTTTCTACGTTCGAAAATTCAGTCGAAACCACAGCCGCTTCTCACAAATACCTCTACTTCTGAGAGATTTTCTCAATTGACCAGGCGTTCAGGCCAACTTACCACACCAAGACACTTTCCCAGTTTAAGCCTTATACAAGGACTGGTGTCCCTTGATCCTTGTACCAAATACTCCGATATAAAAGTCAAAAGACTTCTCTATTACCTTAAATGACTGTTTAGACCTTGAGGGACATTGGGGCTTCCATATTTACACACATCGGCCTTATTCTAGGACCCCTCGGCCTTATAGATGATACAAACATTTTTATCATTCTCGACTTGGCTTCTCCATTTTTCCCAAATTTATGCCACAAGCCTACAAGCATATCAACACAGTCGGGCCCCAATTTTGTCCTGTCGGATTTTTCTACCATTGGATAATTCTTCCGGTGGGTCTGATCAATTGTGTAGACTTCGGTCAGTTGTCCTTTCAAGTTATGACCTCTATGTCAGTGACGCTCAAGGAATCCCTTTTGGTTAGATAGGGTAACCTGAACCCGAAAAGGGTGCATCGATTCACAATTCGGAGCCCGCTTGCTCAAATTAACAAAGTTTATGCGGATTTCCCTTCCACCCCATGTCTGGAGAGGAGTGGGGCGTGGAGTTGCCCCAGAGCTACCCCCCTCTATCCAAGAAAAAATAGTTATTGGGGTTGCCTTTCCATCCGAGAGAGGGTAATCATCCAAATCTGAAGACATGGTCTTTCGCCCAAAGGAGGTCAGCCATTATAGTTATCCTTACTTCATCATGTGTTTTCCGGGGGCTAGATCGGTCTCCTCATCTGAGGTGAGTCTCCACTCCATCCCAAGATGAGCTTTACTCGCTACTTCCTTTCCAACTTAGTGGATCCGGTCTGCAATGAGCTGACGCTTGATTCGTTCCCTCTGCAACGAGCTGACGCTCGATTCGTTTCCTCTACAACGAGCTGACGCTCGATTCGTTTCCTTATCCAACAGGGGATGTTTTGTCCGAGGGAAATTTTCTAGTTTCCTCGTCCGAGGAAAACCCCCTTATCTAAGGAGGAATAGTCCACGGAACATCCCATTCCTTTTTGTGTTATCCTACCATAGGAGTCCGAATATCAATGGCGTTCCGGGTGAAAAGTCTGCTGTAGGGGACGTTTCCCTAGTCTGATTTGTTAAAGGGGTTCACTCCCCGTTCTCAAGGGTTCCCAAGCAACAAATGATCTTAAAGATGGGGAATTGTAATTTCCCAAGCCGAATCTGTTATTGCTAATCTACGGCACTCAGTAGATCAGCTTCTCTGGCGTTCCTAGCAATCATTCCAATGTTATCCGTGGACGGATTTGCTTCTGTTTGAATTCCTGGACTCGTTAAAGCTATCCGAAGGTCGGGAAGTAGGCATTTCGGCCTTATCCAATAAAAGGTTTCCTCACAGTTCATGGATGGGATTCACATTGTTAGGCAGGGAGGTGGTGTCTGGGATTACCTCTTTATTCAAGAGAGATTCACTATCCCGACCCGACACTACCCTCCATTCTCCAGAGGAAGACAGTCTCGGACTGCTCCCTTTTTAACTTTATATAGGCGACATGCCAGACGTCAACATTTTTCTCGTCTCCTTGTTCGAAAGAAGAGTCTTCTAATCAAGAAAGAACTCTACGAGTATTCTCACCCAACTTAAAGAAGTTGGTCCTCGGGAGGCATTCCTCCTTTTATGCATATATGAATACAGACCTGGCAACGCAGGTCGTCATCGGTCACAATTTCTTTCTTAGTTCTGCATGGACGGGGGACGACGGTCAACCCCGGAAGATAATTCTGATCCCCCGGAAATGTACCCAGTAAATATTCAATAATCAAATAGATCAACAGCTTGGATGGGGGAGAATTGCTAAGCATCCGGGCTCGTCATCACCCCCTTGTCCTCAAGCAGGAGGGGCGTCTTTGTCCGAGGTCGGACATTTCCCATACGAGTTCCCTTCCCACTCCCCTGTCCAAATCCAAGGGGAGGGGTCCCAGTCCGGAATCAGACTTTTATGTTGTTTTTTTTTTTTTTTTTTTTTGTGGTTATCTCCTCTCCCTATTTTTTAATGAGGTTATGCTCCTCGTGATTTTTTAACGAGGTTATACACCTCGTGATTTTTTAACGAGGTTATGCTCCTCTCTCCTTAAATTAATCCGGAAGTTATCGGAAATGTCAACGGGATTTTATGTATTAAATATTCGATAACCAATCCCCCAAGCTCTTACCCCCCCAAAGCACTCCGGTCTGAGGAAAGCTGGCCGGAGTGATTTGTCTTGGGAACACAGACTCGAACAGCTTGTGTGGCGACAAGAGCCTGTGAAAATAAATCAATGCCGAAAAGCCAAATGCCGATGTTGTTAGGGTCTCATGTCCTGCAACCAAGAGGGGCGTTCTTGTCCGGTGTCTTGATTCCCCCGGTTATCCCGTGTTAAGGGCGGGTTCCTTATCCCCGAGTTCCTGATTTTTTAACGAGGTTCTTACTCCTCTCATCCTTTGTTTTTTAACGAGGTCACGTCCTCGATTCCCCCGGTAATCCCGTGTTAAGGGCGGGTTCCTGATTTTTTAACGAGGTTATTACTCCTCTCCTGATTTTTTAAAGAGGTTATTGCTCCTCTCCCTTTTCCTGATTTTTTAACGAGGTTATTACTCCTCGCCCTTTTCCTTATTTTTTAACGAGGTTATTACTCCTCGCCCTTGTTTTTAAACGAGGTCACGTCCTCGATTCCCCCGGTAATCCTGTGTTAAGGGCGGGTTCCTGATTTTTTAACAAGGTTATTACTCCTCTCCTGATTTTTTAACGAGGTTATTACTCCTCCTCGGCCCTCAAACAATGCTCTCGGAATGCAACTTCGAGAGCTTTCCTTTTCGCTTTATCCGTTTGCATAATAAAAACAAAAGCTCCTGCAAAAGTGCTATAGAAAGAGATTAATAAATCCAATGGGAGACTATCAAGATGGGATCAATTCCCGTCTCTGTATTATGAGCTCCAATATTTGTTAAGAGTCAGCAAATACAAACGTGTATATCTAGCATTTACTCTTGAAATCATGAGATTATCAAAGATCTCATAAATTATGCAATAAATTTGTCTTCTGCCGGAGAGACCTTCCCAGGTCTGACACTCCGAAATTTATATATATATATATATATATATATATATATATATTCATGTATCCCTGTCATCAATATTTAATATCCAGAATTTAATAAAATGGAATAAAAAGAGAGAAATGGACTTATCTCAGCTCTTCCGGTCTCTGGAGAGCGTACATGGCCCCCCATCCATTTGGATCTTTAAGCCCAAACTCTGATGGATTGTCATCCTGCTACTAAATGTGTCCGGGGGGACATGCGGCCTCATAGTCATCCCCTTTTTTCAGAAGAAGCACATAGCAACAAGAACTTCCGAGGACTTCCTTCGTAATTTGTCCCCACATCGACTGTTGAGGAACAACTAGATCGGAAGTCCGGGCACTCATCAACTAGTCGAAGCTGTGTAACACGTCTCAAACAGGTCCTCGGTAATGTCCTCGGACCTGATCTCGGAAGTGACCCTCTACCAGAAGCTTTACAATCCGATATCTCTTTTACTCGTCCATCTAACTTTTTGATCTCCTTCCAATACGAATCAAAGGTTCCACCAATAGAATTTCCCAACTTCTTCTCAAAATCCAAGTTATGCACATTAAATTCATGTTCTGTATTTTGCTTCAATCTTATATCGATACTAGCATCCGTCTCCATCTTGCACGAATCACTTCTTTGCAAAAACATATCCTCTGGAAATCTATAGTCATATGCGCCCAAATCGTTACAACCCATGCTAAGAAATTTGCACCTATAAGCCCGAACTTGAAACTCCAGAGATGCAACTTCCATTTCTTTCTGATAGGCAAGATCTCCAAAAATAAAAAGAGAATTCTTGGCAATGAGACATCTTTTCTTCTGCCATTCTCTTATATTGATTTGCTTCCATCTGTACAGCAGCCTCCTCTTAACCTGAACAGGTCGACCGAAATACAAGAGCGGTTCGCGTACTACTCCCCGAAAATGGCCAACCATGGGGTTTGCACACCTTGCACGCACCATGCTTTCTCGTATTTGGGAATCGTAAAAATCAAGCCATCCACATGAGTTACCATGGCCTGAAGGTGGCACATGTTTAATAAACAGTTAAGTGCACCAGAATGCCTCTGAACCGAAGTGGGCTCCATTTGCAGAGCTTGTTCACAAGAAGCCAATTGTTGATGGACTGGCCGATCGACTAACCCAGGTAAGATGAGTCTTCTTCAAGCGAAACTCTTTGTCCACACACAAATATTCAGCTTATTTGCCATGAATATTAAATTTTGCTCCATTTAATAAGGCAAAGCAGACCCCACTCGGATGTAGATCCCATCTCTGGTCCCGGACCTCTGTCCCCGGGAATACTTCTCTTGATCTGAAACGTGGCCCATCCTTAACCTTTTACTTTTTACAAATATGCTAAATCCTCCAGGGGGGGTTGCGACCTCATAATTATGCATGTTCTTCAGTGGAAGTGCACAGTAACTAGAACTTCCGAGGACTTCCTCAATAATTTCGGGCAGTGAAATCTGACTCCATGACCCCCCTGCCTCTTCTTTTTGTTTTGTTTTTCTTTCATGAATGATATATTATCTTGACCTCTGCATGTTCATACAACGTGCTCATTCTGGAGGTGGTCGGCCTTGATCTTAAACATGATCTTAGAAAAAATTCCGGAATCTATCTCGGACATGATCTCGGCTAAATACTGCGTGGAGCCAAAAGGCTCACCCAGTATTGTTCGTGAAACACCATCACTCTTATAGCTCAAGAGTAAAACAGAGATGTGACCATCTGCCGGTGGGGCCCTGATCCTCCGGTCAGCTGAATCTTCTTTAAGAAAAACTCCTTGCCCACACACGGAGATGGCCGTCCAAATGAGTTACCATGACGTTGGACATCCTCTGACCAACCCGGAACTCCTTTCAGAACCATTCAAGCCCTCAATTCTTGGTAACAAGTTCGTGCTCCACAGGCGCCTTTCAAAGAGGCCTTCAAATCAAGAGGGGGGCATGATGTGCATGCAAAACTGAGCATCAACTTGCACTTGGTGAACTGTTCGGGGAAGTCAAGAAAGTTTCTATCTATTTCGACAAGTTTCTTCTTTCGCCATAACTCTCCTTCATAATATTCATGACCGATCGGCTGAATATTGAATCTTTGTTCCATTTAACAAAGCCAAATGGACCCCACTTGAATGAATATTCCCTCTCCAATTGATAAGTCTTGAATTATTCGATTCAAGACCCCTTAATTTGCATTTGTTAGACCTAGTTCTTGTTGTATATATAACGTGTTGTTGTAGTTTTTGTGTTTTGTCTTATTTTCAGGTCTTAATTGAAATCTAGTTCAAAACGCCTGAATTAGACCTGAAAATACATCAAGGGCGATTTGGTCATTTCCAGAGTTCAAAGTTGCTCCTGCCAAGTGAAGAATCGGCTATGGCAAATCGATCGATCGACTTTATAATCGATCGATCGAATCATCAGTCGAAGAAAAATCGATCGTGCGAGATGCGATCGATCGAGACAAGGCAACCACGAATGCGATCAAGCGAAGTGCGATCGATCGACTTTATAATCGATCGATCGAATTTGGATATTTTCGGAACAATCTAGAACAATGATGACATGTCACTCTTCCTAGATATCTTTTAGATATTTTCTAGATATTTCTTAGATATTATTAGATATTTCCAAAATATCTTAGATATTTCCAAAATATCTTAGATATTTCAAAATATCTTATCTTATCTTATCCTATCTTATCCTATCCTATCCTATCCTATCCTATCCTATCCTATCCTATCCTATCCTATCTTATCTTATCCTATCTCTTATCTTATCTCTTATTTAGATTTTATTTTGTAAATCTCCTCCTCTATATATATGAGGCATGGGTGAGAGAGAGATGTATGCTTTCCTGACTTTATTTTCCAGAGCATCAGTAGTGTATCATGCATCTTTTGGGAGCTTCGATTGTCTCAGGTGTATCTTAATTAATTTTAATGCTTTTCATTTCCTTTTGTTATCCGAATTCCCTTTGATTAATATAGTGTTCTTAGTTTATTTAAATCTTGTTTTCTTCACTGTTTTTGGTTAATTTTCATGCATAGATTAGATTCAATTATGTCTAGCTAATTTAGTTCTTAGGGTTTGATCAAAATCTTTTCCAAAAACTATGAAGCGTTCTTGATGTTCTTGAGATTTTCTTAATATGTTTGATGATTGTGTAAGGCTAGAGGATTGCAAAACCCATGCTAAAAGGTTTTGTTTTCAATATTTCAATCTAATTATTCATGAAAAAGAGTTATGCTTGTCTATGAGTTTTCTTGAATTCATGAGTAAAATCAACATTTTTGAAAGAGAATGATGTCTTTTGCAATGGTACTTTTTGACATGATATGTGTTTACCTATTAGAGTTACCTTATAGGGTATACTAGGGAATACCGGTCATTTCACACCTTTGGTAGTTTAAACCGTTTTTCAATTATAGTGTAACTTTTACGTGAAATGGATTGGTGTGAAACTAGATACCTTATCATTGTGGCCTAATTAGGGTTTTCATGTATTATGTATACTTATTAGGATGTGTTGTAGAGTAGTAAGCTAGGGAGCATTAATCACTCCACACCTTTCGTAGTGTAAACGTTTTTCAATTATAGACTAATCTTTACGTGGAGTAGACTAATGTAAAACTAGGTGCTTTATAACTACGTCTTAACGAAAGTGTTTTCACGTCGAGGTCGTCGTAATGGTTGACGCCCATTACGCGCTCATATCATACATGTTAGGAGAATCCATTTATACTTTAAGCATTTCATTGGTTGAGGATTAGATGAGATCAATACCCTAAGTTTCTTTTAAATTTGCTTTCATTTTCCGCTCTTTTCTTACTTTTATTGTTGTAGCTTCAATTCTACAACCTTTGCTTTTATTTTTATTTTTAAGTTAAGTTAAATACGTTCCTTTCAATATTCCATTATGCAAAACAACCAATAATCTCTGTGGTTCGATCACCCTTACTATAGTACAATCGATACGTACTATTGCGAGTGGTAAACTATATAAATTTAAAATCCACGTGTAGCCGGCGAGTCCCGAGCTACACCAATTTTTGGCGCCGTTGCCGGGGATTAACGGTTGTTTATGGGATATTTAGGATTGTATTTAGTTTGATTTAGTATATACTGTAAATTCTGTTTATAAGTTGTTTTCATTACTGCCTACTTTCTGTTTTTGCTGTTTTTAGTGCATAATTCGGTTCTGTCTGTTTTCTGCAGAATTCTGTTTCTGCAGAAAAATCGATCAATCTACTTTTTGACCTATAATTTCGATCGATCTACTTTAGATCGATCGACATAAAATTAGATCGATCGAATTTTTGTTTTGAGCAGCACTGTTTTTCTGCTGACTCCAGACCGAACTTTCATTTAATTTCTTACTGTCCTGTGCATATTTACAGTTTAATTTTGTTTTAGATTTATTTTTCTGCATTTCTGTTGCATTTTTCTTTTCTGCAAAGAATCAATCGAGCGATTATATAATCGATCGATCGAGGTTTCGATCGATCGACCAAAAAATAGATCGATCGACTTTTCCTGCAGTAGCACTCCAGCTGCTGCTACACTGTCTCACTGCAGAAACCGGTTAGTTTTCTTCCTTTTTCATTTCATTTATTTTCTGTACCTTGTATATATAGATTAATTTTTGTTGACGGGCCTAGCTGAAGACGTTAATCTTAGCGCTCTTGGGAGGCACCCCAAGTAACTTTGTTCCATTGTTTATATTTCATTCAGTTGTTATTTTTAATCTTTCACTTTCTTTTTAGTTTTCTTTTTCAGGTTAAGTGTTTCTACCTCTAAGTTTGGGGGTATGCTTTGAGCCATACCTCCTCATTCAGGTTTTCTTTATCCCTTAACCATGCTTTCGTTTTGTACACATTGGGGACAATGTGTTATTTTAAGTTTGGGGGTATAGAAGTACACTTAGTCTAAATTTTGCAAAAAAAATTTCAAATTTCTTTGTGAATATTTATGTTGTTATTTAGAAATTAGTTGATTTATAATTGTGATTTGCTTTTCATTGACAATTTTAAAATTTTGAACACATGATCACATAATTAGAGAGTCTAAGTCTGCTTAATTACTTTTGGCTATGAGATTCACTTGTGAAATTTGAAAAATCATGACATACATTGGCATAATGTTTGTGGGGTATGTACTTAAGTTAATACCTTGCATATGGTTTTTAGTGTCTCGGAAAACTAAGATTACTTGTTAGATGGATGACGTGGGCATAGTTAAAAAAAAAAAAAAAAAAAAAAAAAAAAAAAAAAAACTTCATTGAGTAACCGGACCTCTTGCCTCATTAAGCATTGAGTGTTCGCGTCAAAAGATGTAAGTAAATAAAAAATGGTTAGTTTGACTTCGTAGTTCTTCTTGACTTGAGTTATTAAGCCCTTAGGGATGTTTTACATCTAGTGCCCTAAAGCCATCTGGTTTGGGAGTCACTGGCCTAACACTTGGTACATAGGTCATTTAGAAGCTTAAAGGAGTTGAGCATTGCACAACCATAATAAATAATGTAAATAATATTAAAGTATGCCTATGCCTTTGTTATTCCATCTAGCGAGAGATATAAAGAATTTTGAGACACTGGAGCATGTATGTAGGTAATCTTCTTTGAAAGCCTCATAATTGTATGTTAATATCAAACTGCATCATTTCTTACATGTGAGATCTTAGCCGGCCATTTGTAAGCAAGTAGGCTATGATTTTCTTAAACTGTGTGAAGATGGAGTTTATTAGTTTAAAGTTGTTCATGATTTATGAACCATTGTTGTAATGATACTTATTTTTATTAGGTAACATGTATATTTTGTAAAGATAATGTTTGTAGGTAGCATTTCTGCTAAACCTTCACGAGACTTCACTCGTCCACTAGGGTAGCATAGGGGTTTAAAAGGCTTGTTGCATGTGCTAAATGCAATCGCGTTTCCCACGAAAGAGGATATAGATTAGTTGTTTATATTTTAATTTCTAGTTGTAATGCTAGGGACTAGCATTATGTAAGTTTGGGGGTGTGATAAGTCTTGAATTATTCGATTCAAGACCCCTTAATTTGCATTTGTTAGACCTAGTTCTTGTTGTATATATAACGTGTTGTTGTAGTTTTTGTGTTTTGTCTTATTTTCAGGTCTTAATTGAAATCTAGTTCAAAACGCCTGAATTAGACCTGAAAATACATCAAGGGCGATTTGGTCATTTCCAGAGTTCAAAGTTGCTCCTGCCAAGTGAAGAATCGGCTATGGCAAATCGATCGATCGACTTTATAATCGATCGATCGAATCATCAGTCGAAGAAAAATCGATCGTGCGAGATGCGATCGAGCGAAGTGCGATCGATCGACTTTATAATCGATCGATCGAATTTGGATATTTTTGGAACAATCTGGAACAATGATGACATGTCACTCTTCCTAGATATCTTTTAGATATTTTCTAGATATTTCTTAGATATTATTAGATATTTCCAAAATATCTTAGATATTTCCAAAATATCTTAGATATTTCAAAATATCTTATCTTATCTTATCCTATCTTATCCTATCCTATCCTATCCTATCCTATCCTATCCTATCCTATCTTATCTTATCCTATCTCTTATCTTATCTCTTATTTAGATTTTATTTTGTAAATCTCATCCTCTATATATATGAGGCATGGGTGAGAGAGAGATGTATGCTTTCCTGACTTTATTTTCCAGAGCATCAGTAGTGTATCATGCATCTTTTGGGAGCTTCGATTGTCTCAGGTGTATCTTAATTAATTTTAATGCTTTTCATTTCCTTTTGTAATCCGAATTCCCTTTGATTAATATAGTGTTCTTAGTTTATTTAAATCTTGTTTTCTTCACTGTTTTTGGTTAATTTTCATGCATAGATTAGATTCAATTATGTCTAGCTAATTTAGTTCTTAGGGTTTGATCAAAATCTTTTCCAAAAACTATGAAGCGTTCTTGATGTTCTTGAGATTTTCTTAATATGTTTGATGATTGTGTAAGGCTAGAGGATTGCAAAACCCATGCTAAAAAGTTTTGTTTTCAATATTTCAATCTAATTATTCATGAAAAAGAGTTATGCTTGTCTATGAGTTTTCTTGAATTCATGAGTAAAATCAACATTTTTGAAAGAGAATGATGTCTTTTGCAATGGTACTTTTTGACATGATATGTGTTTACCTATTAGAGTTACCTTATAGGGTATACTAGGGAATACCGGTCATTTCACACCTTTGGTAGTTTAAACCGTTTTTCAATTATAGTGTAACTTTTACGTGAAATGGATTGGTGTGAAACTAGATACCTTATCATTGTGGCCTAATTAGGGTTTTCATGTATTATGTATACTTATTAGGATGTGTTGTAGAGTAGTAAGCTAGGGAGCATTAATCACTCCACACCTTTCGTAGTGTAAACGTTTTTCAATTATAGACTAATCTTTACGTGGAGTAGACTAATGTAAAACTAGGTGCTTTATAACTACGTCTTAACGAAAGTGTTTTCACGTCGAGGTCGTCGTAATGGTTGACGCCCATTACGCGCTCATATCATACATGTTAGGAGAATCCATTTATACTTTAAACATTTCATTGGTTGAGGATTAGATGAGATCAATACCCTAAGTTTCTTTTAAATTTGCTTTCATTTTCCGCTCTTTTCTTACTTTTATTGTTGTAGCTTCAATTCTACAACCTTTGCTTTTATTTTTATTTTTAAGTTAAGTTAAATACGTTCCTTTCAATATTCCATTATGCAAAACAACCAATAATCTCTGTGGTTCGATCACCCTTACTATAGTACAATCGATACGTACTATTGCGAGTGGTAAACTATATAAATTTAAAATCCACGTGTAGCCGGCGAGTCCCGAGCTATACCAATTTTTGACAATCTCGGACTTCTGTCCCAGCAATACCAAAGAGAAAGTTTATTCAACCTCATTAAAGACAAGGACACTATGGAAATTTTACCCTCATTAGTTTCCAAGCAAAATTAATAATATTGTCAGATAATCATGATTTTACGCAACAACCAATAAAGCAAAGGCTTATGCTTCTTACAACCTTCTTTTAATCTAAAACGTGTCCACTTCTTAACCTTGTGCTTTTCACAAATACATTTAATATTAAAAGCCATTCCTTTCACACGTGTGAAATCACCAATCACCTTCCATAAGATTTCTAATCAACTATGGGAATCCTCACTCATCCTTTGCCTTCCGAGGTTGACTACCAAGAAATTACCTTCTTCCGTCTAGATTATCAAAATATCATTTTGAATTTGAAATTTTCTAAAGCGAAGATACAGAGTTGCAACTAATTCAGACCGTGGAAGAAGAGCAGAGAACTTATCTTGTCCACACATAGATACGACTACCAACAGAAAGCCATACTGGGATGAGTTCCTTCAGAAACATCGTTAATAAGTGCAAATCTGTTGCTCTTAGGTTCGGGTCCGTAACCTTTACGTCCAGATCTGTCAGACATAAACCCCAAATCTACTCCATCTGCTCTCCCTTCCTTGACGAAGGGTGTTTCCGGTCACCAGTCACCGTTCTGGATTTTTGTTTTGGTAGGAGCGACCACGTCGTTCCCACAGACGGCGCCAGTTGTTGAGGAGCTTTTTGGTTCGGTGACGTGGCATCATCAGAGACGTCCCCTTCGCCCGCGCCTTGGCCTGCAAAACAAGAAAGGCTCGCCAGGGGTTGGCCGACGGAGCCTCCTCCGACGATCAAGCCAGTCAAGTGTTTGTATGAAGAAGAGAGAGAGAGAGAGAGAGAGAGAGAGAGAGAGAGAGAGAGAGAATAATCATAGATTCTGCCAAAATAATTTTTGTACTCCCTTTTATATCCCTACATGCTATATGCCCATTTTGCCCCTGTCAAGCACAAGGCCCAATGGGGACGTCTGATATCTTCTCTGACTTGATTTGACTGGTCTCATAAATATTGAAGGCTTCCTGCGACCAAGGTTCATGTCCGGGGACTAATCCTTTCCGGGGTCCAAAATCCCACTTGTGGGGCAAACCTGGCCCCACTCCAAAGTGGGGACAAATATTTCCCTAACAAAATGAACTTAAATGGGTCGCCTTTGTTTTTCTTGTTTTCTAATGGATTACCGATTTGATTTTAGTTTAGTGAAAGTGTTAATCGTGACTCAGGAGTGCCGAGTCAACTCAGAGAGTAGTTTAAACAATTATGGAAACTAAATTTGCCAATGCCAACTAAAACTGTCATGAAAATCTCGTTTTTTTTTTTAATGGGTATTAATTTACTTCCTTTTGTATTGTTCTTGACTCGTTGATTTGAACGATTCCGGTAGACTGTGCGAGTTAACTCAAATACTTTTGTTTGTGAAACACAGCGGCCGAGTCTGCATCACCGGTGGGAGGGGTTTATAGGGGAGAGAATCGACGGGCAGAAAACGACCTTCAGCGTGCGGAGATCCTCGATGATCGGACGGTCGAACGTGAACGTGGAGGTGTTTAGCGACCCAGGGGAGGAGTACCAGATCGAGGGCAACTTTGCACAACGCTGTTGCACGATCTTGGATGCGGCGAAGGAAACAGTGGCTGAGATCCGACGCAAAGTAGATGCTTCCACCCAAGTGGTGCTTGGGAAGGACGTTTTCTCTCTTTGCGTTAAGCCTGGCTTCGATGGGGCTTTTGCCATGGGATTGGTGCTCGTTCTTGATCAGATCACCGGTGATGGTGATCATGGCGATGGCGACGGCGACGGTGATGATAGTGTTACTGGGGAAGTTCAGGTGGAGCCCCTCACAGATGATTAGTCGGATATTATTTCTATTTTTGGCTTTGCTTAATTAATATAGCTAATCTACGGACGGTAATCTTGAACTTTGTTGTATTTAACTTCCGATCCATTTCGCTAATTTAAGATTTCGCTAATTAATATCGCTAATCTACGGACGGTGACTAATATAAAAAGGCCACATAAAATACATTACGTCAATCGGTGTGAAATGAGTATGAACTGTAGCATTACTTCATTTTCATAGAACTTACGTTTGTGGTGATATTCAACAAATCAAGGTTGGTTTTGTAGTCGAGGAATGCTAGCCCATTTTCTTTCCAAAATATGACTTGAGAATGAATGAAAAAACTCACATAGCTATCTATTGTTAAGCAACAGCAGATATTTATGAGGAGCTCCCAATGCAAAGTTGTTGAGAGCATAGCTTTAATGGCAATAGGGAAGCACAATGGTAAGGTAGATCATCTTTGATGTGTCCTAATTTGCAAATGGTCAATTTCTTTTTTTTTTTTCCTTCCTATGCTACTGTCTTTTATATAACTTAACTGCAGCTAGGCTTACCAATATTTTCAGCTTTTACTGGTTTAAGCAGTAGGGTGAGCCAAGCCACCACTACATAATTTATTCCATTATTTCAACATCTAATAGGCAATTGACCAAAATCCTAAGGGTACATTTGCTAAGCAAAATGGTTATTCCATTAAAATATAAATATATATATATATATATATATATATATATATATATATATAGCTTTTAATAGAAATGAAAAAAGATAGAATAGAATAGTCTTGATGTTAAAGTATATAATAAAAATCTAACACTTGGAGTAGCTCTTCCCAGCGATTGCTTTGATTTGGTGGATAGTGGATAATGGAAAATCATAAAGGAATAATGAAAATTTTAGTGTTCAAGTTCTTTCATTTGAATTAAATAAATTTAGGGATGAAATTCTTAGCACCATTTGATCATGGTGATTACCCATATTAATTTCTTCTTCCTCTACTCTACATAATTCTTTGGTCATCATGAAAATCATGCATAGTTTAAGTGCAAATATGATACTAGTTTTTAAGTTATATACTTCTGTCATATAACTTGAAAATGTTACAGGAAAAATCATCGTTTAAAGTACTTGTAAAAATAAATAAATTAAAGCTGACTTTTACTGGATTATATAAACGTAAAATGCATATAAAAGGATTTTAAGGAATAAGAAAGAGACACAAAAGATTTACTTGATTCGGCCTATGACCTACATCCACGGATTAAAGTCTTTAAGGTACATTTTGCTGTTATTCACTTGATATTTTTTACAATATAAAATATTATATTTATAGGAGAATTGGAATCAAATCTGATTATAAGATATTATAATCAATTATAATCAAATCTCTTAAATCAAATCCCATAATATACTCTAACGTTTTCTCTCAAAACTCAAGATGGAAGATTCTGAAAGTTTGAGTTTGAAAAGGTTTGATTTGATTTGATTTGATTTGATTTTTTTTTTTTCTTTGGAGAAGAGATGGGCATTTAATAACAATAGGTCAAAAGAAAGCCAACTATGTGCCAAAATTAGAGCCAACAAATGGCAGAAATGAGACTAACTATGAGCTTTAAATGGACCTTGGCCTTCAAACTAAGGGTATACAAGAGGACGGTTATTAATCTCTTAATAACCGATAACTGCTAATAATCGCTAACCGCATTACCGTTCTTTTAAGTAGTTGGAAAAAATGCTAACCATATATGGCGGTGCGGTTAGGAATTTTAGGAGAAAGCGAAGACGGTTAATAACCGCTAATTGCTTGCCCTTATATATAATATATTAAATATATTAAATATATATATAAATAATAATACTATACTAAAACGAATACCATTTAAAATAGACCTTAAATCGTCTAAAAACCATTTAAAATTGACCTTAAAAAGAGGTCCAAGGTAGGCGCAAAACATCAAAATATGCTTAAAAGGCTCATTTCTAAAAGTTGGTTATGCGGGTACGGTTTTGGGTTTCAATTATCGTTCATCAAAATTTACTTCAAAATTGCTAACCACTTAAGACGGTGCAGTCACTGTTACTAAAATTTGATAATTGCCTAAAGCGGTTGTGATTATAGACAATAACCGCTAATCGTAATTGCTTGTACACCCAAATTTCAAATCATACCACGAAAGCCATAAATTGGGCCAACAAAGACCCAAAATGAGAGCCAACAAAGGGTTAAAATGCCAACTATAGGCGTGGGTATTCAAACCATACAACAAAGGCTAGAAATTGGGCCTAAAATTGGCCAAAAACCTACTCCTCACAAACACAGCCTAGGGCATACGCATGACCGGGAGGCGGTGCAAAGATTGATTTGCGAGGCACGGTGAATGGAAGATGCGGCAGTGTGGGCTGATGGCGGAGGTCGAAGGAGACAGCGACGCATCGAAGATGGTGGTAGCATGATGAGGCATTGATCCGAGGAGCAAAACAGATCGTGGCGGCATGTGGAGTTCACATTGGTCGAAGATGTAACACTCCCAAAATTGAAGTCACAGACCACTCTATAGAGTCTAATACTATACGTAAACTTTAATCATGCAACAAATCCTAAATAATCCTTTTTACCTGAATCGATCGTTTGGTCCTCAATGATCGATCGATTAGTCCTCTATGATATATAGAAACAAGAACCTAAGTCTAGCTACTCAACTCTTGATTCCAAATAATAAACTAACCCTTAAATCATTCCAAAGATCCTAAAACATAACATCTAGCATACATGCATGTTTGAATAATGCGAAATAAATCATAAAACCGATTTGTACTTTTTAACACGTTAAAAAATGGTAGCTAGTTCTAAATTTTCAAAACAACGACCTTTCAAATCTATGTAAAGAAATCCACTTACTATATCAAAAGTCACTACAAAAATTGCTGACATTTGCCACGTGCATTTCGGCACGTGTACGGACACTGTACACATGTCGATCAGGTTGCCACGTATAAATAGCCACGCGTGCGACTCGTGTTAGATCTAGAAGTCACTAACTGCACATTTTGACACGTGTATCTTAATACACGTGTCAGATTAGACACGTGTATTGAAATACACGTGTCAGATTAGACAGGTGTATTTCAATACTCGTGTCTACTTAGACACGTACAATACACGTGTCCCACTGTCAGACACGTGTATTTCAATACACGTGTCTATTTTGTGTTTTTTTTAAAAAAAAAATTTCAAATTGTATTTTTTATTTAATTCTTTAATTGTATTTTTAAATTAAATAAAAAATACAATTAAAGAATTAAATTAAATAAAAAATACAATTTGGAATTTTTTTTCAATTTAGTTTTGTTATTGTCTTTTTAAATTTGTTTGGGTTAATTAATTTTCTTCTTTTTTTAAAAAATTTTCTTTATTTCCGACCACAAATAATGCAATAGTTATTTTACCCAAAAATATTACAAAATCAAATTACACAAACCAATAATTAATAACGTATTTGTTAACTATGCAAATCTTTAGAAACAAAAAATAATTACACAAAATATCTACAAATCCAAATGGCGTCCCTGCGAAGCACGAGGTACCATCCCAGGCGTGTTCTCGCCAACCAGCGATTGCTGTGCAAGGGATGGTGTAGCGGGCGAAAATGTAGCGACAGGGGAGTGCTTGCTCAGCTGTCGTCCAATAGGTGACAACGTACCAACCGTTGTCGCATTACGTGCAAATAATATAGACAATTAAAGTATATAATATTACTTGCAAAATTAAAGGGGTAATGAAAACAAATTGAAATTAATTTTTTCCTATACACAATATAAATCATACCTGCAGATGCACTACTAACTGACAACGTACTACCTACGTTTGCAGGTGAAGACTGAGCACCAAGACATGGTTGTGATACTCCCATTGAAGACATGAAGACCTCGAATTGTCGCATGCGCTACTCCATGGCGTCGAACTGTTGCATGCGCTGCTCCAACATGTCATTCCTCTTTCGCTCAGCCCGTAGCTCCGCTTGGATTTCTTCCATCTTCCGGGGGTGTTCGGCCCAATCCCGAGACATGCCCTCAGATGGTCCCCCCTGTGAGCGAGGCCTGTATGAGAAACATGTCCCCCGAACAGGTGTAACGTTCGGCCCAACCAGCTGAACCCTCCCCGCGTACTCAGGCCTCCCAACCGCCTGTTCGTACGCGTCGTTCGGTGCCCAACGCACCATGTCTGCTGAGACGCTCTGCGTGGCAGCTGGATCACTGGATAAACTCTACGTCATCCTCTCCTGTACGTCGTCAACATGAAATACTCATCTACTGAATAATGACATATCACACACATAATTTAGAAATATTAGTAAATTAGATCAGTAGCATACGCATAGGACCCGTGTACGTTCATTCAAGTAAGTGCCGTCCTTCCTTGTGTGGGTCGTCACAAACGACGCGGCGCGAGTGGGGGGCGTGCCAGATGTACATGTCTGTCGTCATCCAGTTGAAATATATAACAAACAGAGAGCGCGAAAATAGTGTAAAGAAAAAGAAAAACAATTAGCAACAAATATTAAAAACATAAACATATATTTTTTCATACCTCATCGTGATTAAATCTGACATAACTTTTGGATTCCGTACAATGGGGAAGGTCATTCTGCTCCCGCAGCCTCTTCATCCATTCAGAGGTCGCCTACGCATTGAACATGAAGATAAAAATGTAAGCATTGACACACTTAAAGTAGTAATAAAATTAAATGAACTGTTATTAAAAAACCACAACATTTTTTTGTCATACAATTAAAAACCTACATACCCTTTTTTGCTCAGTGCACCAATCGCTCAGCAGGAACTCTACATCTTATGCGTCATACTTCACAAAAACATTGTCCCGCACTCTCGCACGTATAATCTCGGGTGTGTCACCGTCTCGAATATCTAGCTTGGTTTTGAACCTCGACTTCCACGAGCGGTGCTTACGGCCAATATCATTCCACGCTTCCTGTTGTGCCTTGCGCTTGTCTATTGATACAGATAGATAGAACTCTTCCTGCACATTCAATTTAAGCATTATAGGTTTAAAAACTTTAAGAAAAACTTAATCTTAAGTTTAATTCAAATAAATAAATAAATTAGATTCATAAACATACCATTAGCGCGTCCCACATAGCCTGTTTAATCTGCTTATCTACCTTCGCCCATTCATCCCACATATGTATGTAGGACCCGCTCCTGATAAGCATGCCATCAGCCCGCCTAAAACGATTGCAGGCGCGTCCTACAGGTTGTAGAGCAGCATTGTACTGCAACACAACCTTCTTCCCCCTCGGGAGCACCCAGTTTCTCTCTGGGTCCCTAATCACCTCATAATATATGGTTCCGTCTGGGTTGTACCCTAATGAAAAAAATATACAACATTTAATTGGTTAACACTAAAAAACATAATTTTATCAACAAATTGTAAATTCAATTTATTTTTCTTTCAAAATTAATATTTATTTTTGGTAACATAATATGAGTTTTAAGGATGTCTAAATATGTACTTACCCATCAACCGAATTTGGTCAATCTATATGTGCTGGGTCGTTGAGTCGCCTGGGACCTCCTCACCAACCCCTCCCGCTGGTGGAGGCTGCTGATCATCATCTAAAAGCATATCCTGGGGGCTTTCGGGGGCCAACTGATCGGTACCCAACATCGCAACGTCCCCCTCATGGAGAATCTGACTCCCCCCCAGATCTGGCATCTGACTCTCATCGGAAAGTGGTACCTGGCTCTCTCCAGATATCGGCCCCTAGCTCTCCCCAGATAAAGGCACCTAGCTCTCTCCAAGCCCAAGGCCCTGACTCGCTGCCGATGCTGGCATCTGTCTCAACCCCATAATCTGGCCCTGCATCGCTACCTGTGTTGGCATCTGTCCCAACCCTACAGCCGGCATCTGCATCTCCCCGGTCTGTGGCAGAGGAAACCTATCATCCTATGTCTCACTATCAGATCCACATTGCATAGGTCCAATATATGTATACGGAAAGTACAGGGCATAACCATGTGGCCCCATCCCCTCTCGCACCCACCATCGAGCCACGTTACCTGGTGCGTGAACCCTATCTGAGATAATGTTGGCAGCTCCGAATATGGAGAACTGGAACATCCAGCTGTGCTGGTCTGCCCGTGATTTGACATGGGCACGGCCACCGTACCTGGCAACAATGGTCTATAAGCGGCATCTGGGTGGTGTGGCCACGCTGCAGTATATAATGCCGTCGAATCTGTGGGCGTGGTCATGGGGGGCACAGGTGGGCGAGGTGCCCGATATGCACAAGGAAGGGGTTTCTGGTCCATCGATGCCTGCGAACAAATGTAGACAAATTAATTAAAATTTGTATTTTATATATTATTAATGAATATGCAAATTATACAATGAAATTTATGCAAATAATAAAAAAGTGTATTGAGTTCAAGCAAATTGTACCAACAATAAATATATCAATCATTGTATCACGGGAGCTTCAATCGGATCAATGTCGGGCCTGTCGTACTCGAATTCATCATTTGTATCGGGTAGGTCATCAGTGGCTAGTACGAGCGGTACGCACTCATGATAGGTTTTACCTGCCTCATTACTCCCTTCCCCCTGCCCAACGTCGTACACGTTGCGCGGTTTGGTCCTAACTGCACAAACCAAATTGGGGTTCCTTCCATCTTCGACGTAGAATACTTGATCTACCTGAGATGTAAGCACGTACGGCTCGTCCTTAATCAGTTCTCCCCTGTGGACGAGGTGATTGAAGTTGACAAACACTAGGCGATACTCGTCTATTCTGAATCCTCTGTCCATCGTGGGGTCTGCCCAATTGCACTTAAATAGGACGTATGTAGTCCTGTCATAGTACTCGACCTCAACTATATCGGTTAACTGGCCATAGTACGCTTCGCCTTCAACGGTTGGAACACATACGCCGCTGTTCTGAGGCCTCCTTCCCACATCATGGGCAAGCGTGCGAAACAATTTCCCATTTACCACGTACCTGTTATACTTGACTGCTGTCTCCTTTAGCCCTCTACAACGCATAACCAATTTGTGGCCCAATTCCTCCCTACGTTGATCGTTCAGGCCATCGACCTATGTTATAATTACAATTATTAAAGATCACATTGGTTAATTACACTGAACACGCATAAATTTTGCCAATTTCAAAATTACCACTATTTCCTTACATATGCACGGTACCATTCGCAGAACTGCTCATGATGTTGTTCTTCAAT
Source organism: Alnus rubra (assembly GCA_028654335.1). Classification (NCBI taxonomy): domain Eukaryota; kingdom Viridiplantae; phylum Streptophyta; class Magnoliopsida; order Fagales; family Betulaceae; genus Alnus; species Alnus rubra. The sequence continues at coordinate 99,891 of JAJPGS010000325.1, forward strand.
AAGAGCCTCCGTAATGCGACCCCTAGTGCATGATCGCCTAAGCGCGTCTTTGTGCATCCTACATTCAGCGTATACAATTATGTAATAATTGTTAGTAATAATTTTATTCGAATTCTGTTAAATATATAAACACTACTTACATCCACAAATTGTGAAACTCTTCTGAGTTGAACACAATATAACTATGAATCTGGTGCATTGTCAACCGGTTTAGGGTAACTCGCGTACCCGTCCCCTTGGATCCATCCGGATTTCTCTGAGGTCTATTGTGGAATGTTGGTGCGTTATCCAGATACCTTGAACAGAACGTTACCAGCTCGGTCGCTATGTACCCCTCTGCAATGCACCCCTCAGGAGCCGCTTTATTGCGCACATTAGACTTGAAACTCCCAAGACTCCTAGTGTACACACATACACAACATTTTTATTGTCGTCAATTAGGGAACCAATTAAATCAAAATATATATGTATATATTACGCGAAATTTTACCTCTCTACCGGGTACATCCACCTATATTGCATGGGTCCGCCGAGTCTACGCTCGCGCACAAAATGCACGACCAAGTGGACCATGCTGGTAAAAAACTCTGGAGGAAATACCTGTTCTAGCTTGCACAAAGTGATACAGACGTCACCCTGCAGTCGGTCCATCTCTTCTTGTGATAGCTTGGTTGAGCATATGCCTCTAAAAAATGCAAAAATCTCCATAAGAGGTCTAACAACTTTATCTGGCAATGACTGACGCAATGCAATTGGGAGAAGCTGTTGCATCAGTATGTGGCTATCATGGCTCTTCAACCCGGAAATTGTACGGTCCTTGAGCCGAACACACAGTGAAATGTTCGAGGCCAATCCGTCCGGGACCCTCACATTTCAAAGAACCTTCAAAAAATTTTCTTTGTCCTCCTTAGACATCGTGTGACAGGCAGCGGGAATATACGTCTTACCATTTGCGGCTGTGAACGGATGCAACTTAGGTCTCAACCCCATTCCTGCAAGTCTAGCCGAGTTGCCAGGTTGTCCTTTGTTTTCCCTTTGATATCCAAACTAGTGCCAAGTATATTATCCATGACATTTTTTTCTTTGTGCATAACATCAAGATTGTACCAAAGCAAATTGTCTTTCCAATACGGCAATCTGAAGAAAAAAAAATTTTCTTCTTGCACATAACATCATCGAAACTCCCTGCACCCTTCTTCCGCTTCTTCCGTTTCTTCTTCTTACCCGCGTTCTCATCCCCAAACGCAACTCCGTCTAACTGTCGGAGGATCTTGTCTCCGCATGGCACATTTGGCGAGCTGTCAACTTCTTTAGTACCGTCAAATGTTCTTCTGTTCATCCGCCATAGATGTTTATTTGGCAAGTATCTTCTGTGCCCCATATAGCAAAATTTACATCCGTTCTTTAAATATTTAGAACGTGTCGATTGCATACAGCAAGGACATGCCTTCACACCCCTGTTAGGCCAACCAGATAAATCTGCATACGCTGGCAAGTCGTTTATTGTCCACATCAACTGGGATCGCATATTAAAATTTTCCTTCTTTGAAGCATCGAATGTTCGTACCCCTACATTCCACAGTTCCAACAACTCATCAATCAATGGCTGAAGGTAAACATCAATATCCATACCTGGTGAGCTCGGTCCAGGGATAACCAGTGACAGGATAAACGATGTCTGTTTCATGCACATCCAAGGTGGCAAATTGTACGGCACAAGCATTACGGGCCATGTGCTGTGGGATGTGCTTATGTTCCCAAAAGGATTAAATCCATCTGCTGTTAAACCAAGCTGGACGTTCCTACTGTCTGCCATAAAATCTGGATGTAAAATGTCAAACGATCTCCATGCTTCACCGTCGGCCGGGTGCCTCAATACGTCATCCCTAGTGCGGCCTTCTGCATGCCATCTCATATGGGGCGCAATATGCTCACCATCCTCATCTATATGTGTATCAGGGCATTTTCTCCTCGCTGATATGACCTCACCATCCTCATCTATATGTGTATCAGCCCTCCACTTAGATTCTCCACATACGGTACATGAATCTAATTCTTTATTGTCTTTCCAGAATAACATACAGTCATTACGGCACGCCGAAATCTTCTCATACCCTAGACCCATGCAACTTAGGAACTTCTTCGCCTCATACGTATTAACTGGCAATGTCTCATCGCAAGGAGGCAACAGCTGATTGATAAACTCGAGAATGTCTGAAATTTTTTTGTTACTAATACCTCCAACGCACTTCAAATTGTACATGTGTATAGTAGCACTCAATTTACTATGCCTGGTACCAGGGTGAAGTGGCTTCTCGGCAGTCTTTAACAACTCTTGGTACTTCAATGCGTCCCCGCAAGAGGTTCCTTCGTCAACTTGTTGCGGATCCGTATTGACGGCTTCAGCAACATCGTGCATGCCGAAGGCGTCACGCAACATGGTGTGCATGTCATCATCCTGTTCCAGGGCCCCCCTTGTTCTGTGAATTCACCTTGTTCAGTGCTACAGGCAGCGAAATCTGTGCCACTGTGATGACTCGAACACTTACCACGAACAGCAGACCCGCTCGTGGTCTCATCGTGCATATACCACAAATTGTATCTCGAATTCATCCCCTTACCTCCTGTCAGGTGGGCAAGAACGTAATCTGGAGTGTGACGCTGGTTATTTCGACAATACTTGCATTTGCAGTAAATTTTTCCATCTACAGCCGTACAGTTACTAACGGCAAATGCCACAAACGCCCTACACCCGTCGTTATACTGTGTCGTACCCCTACGTGCTGACATCCAAGACTTGTCCATATTTCTCTGTATAGGGTTAAGAGACCGAGACAAATCATAATTTTTACAATGTGAACTTGTAAAAAAAGAAAGAACATGGGTTACAATTTTACGGTTATGGTTTTAGGGTTTACGGTTTAGGGTTCTGGTTTTTGTAATTTTTTTTTTTAAAGGGTTTAGGGTTTAAGGTTTATGGTTAGGGTTTTTGTTTGTGTTTTAAGGGTTTAGGTTTTATTTTTTTATTTATATTTTTTGAAGGGTTTAGGGTTAGGGTTTAAGGTTAGGGTTTACATGTTTTTTTTTTTTGAAGGGTTTATGGTTAGGGTTTTGGTTTTTTCTTAAGGGTTTAGGGTTTAGGGTTAGATTTTTTTTTTTCTTAAGGATTTAGGGTTAGGTTTTTTGTTTTTTCTTAAGGGTTTAGGGTTTTGTTTTTAAGGGTTTAGGGTTTAGGATTATGGTTTTTTTTCTTCTTAATGGTTTAGAGTGTTTGATTATAAGGGTTTTAAGGGTTTAGGGTTAGGGTTTAGGTTTTTTTCTTAAGGATTTAGGGTTAGGGTTTTTTTTTTTTTTTTTAAGGGTTTATGGTTTTTGTAATTCCTTTTTTTTAAGGGTTTATAGTTTTTTGGGATTTTTTTTAGTGTTTAGGGTTTAGGGTTAGGGTTTTTGTTTTTCCTTATAGGTTTAGGGTTCTTGTATTTTTTTAGGGTTTAGGGTTAGGGTTTTTTTTTTTTCTTACGGGTTTAGGGTTTAGGGTTAGGGTTTAGGTTTTTTTCTTAAGGATTTAGGGTTGGAGTTTTTGTTTTTTCTTAAGGGTTTATGGTTTTTGTAATTCCTTTTTTTTAAGGGTTTATAGTTTTTTGGGATTTTTTTTAGTGTTTAGGGTTTAGGGTTAGGGTTTTTGTTTTTCCTTATAGGTTTAGGGTTCTTGTATTTTTTTAGGGTTTAGGGTTTAGGGTTAGGATTTTTGTTTTTTCTTACGGGTTTAGGGTTTTTGATTTTATTTTTATTTTTTGAAGGGTTTAGGGTTTTTGTATTTTTATTTTAGGGTTTAGGATTAGGGTTTTTGTTTTTTCTTAAGGGTTTATGGTTTTTGTAATTCTTTTTTTTTTAAGGGTTTATAGTTTTTGGGTTTTTTTTTTTGTAGGGTTTAGGGTTTAGGATTTTTTTGGTTTTTTTGTAGTGTTTAGGGTTTAGGGTTAGGGGTTTTTTTTTTTTCTTACGGGTTTAGGGTTTTTGTATTTTTATTTTAGGGTTTAGGATTAGGGCTTATGTTTTTTCTTAAGGGTTTATGGTTTTTGTAATTCTTTTTTTTTTTAAGGGTTTATAGTTTTTGGGTTTTTTTTTTTGTAGGGTTTAGGGTTTAGGATTTTTTGTAGTGTTTAGGGTTTAGGGTTAGGGTTTTTTTTTCTTCTTATAGGTTTAGGGTTTTTGTATTTTTTTAGGGTTTAGGGTTAGGGTTTTTGTTTTTTCTTACGGGTTTAGGGTTTTTTAATTTTTTTCCTTAGGATTTAGGGTTTAGGGTTTAGGGTTAGGGTTTTTGTTTTTTCTTACGGGTTTAGGGTTTTTTAATTTTTTTCCTTAGGGTTTAGGGTTTAGGGTTTAGACCTTTGTTATGAATTGCTTAATAACATATATTATTATAAATGGTAGACGGTGGCAAATTTGTTTCAAATTTGTTTTTGTTTTATTGATTATAATTATTGAGGTTAATTTTCGTTGAAATCGTTGGGTACGATCATTTTATTATTAAATGAGTGAAAGTTTGTTTGAAAATCATTTTTGTAAAAATTGGTCAAAAAGGATAATAGCAACACAAATGTACAATTAAACTATGTTATTATTTTTGTAGACAAAAATGCTGAAATAGAGTGTACATCATGGTTGCTGAAATTTGATTTTAAACAATTCCACAATTTATTTAAAGGTGATTTTGTATATGTGAACCATTTTTAGAATTCATTTTTTCATATTTGGATTTTTTATGAATTTGTATATGTCGACCATATGTAAAATGCATATATTGATTTTATGTTGCTTTTTTAAATTTTGTTGTTAAGGCGAATTGTACTGAATGCTTAGAAAAAATATGTCTTCTCCTCACACCAACGTTTAAAGTGACAAATTGATATTGTAAATTTTATAATACGAATAATGAAGTAAAAAGTAGACGGTCAATTTGTAATCGTTGGTTTCCCATGCAAAACCATATTCGTAGTACAGTAAAATATATATATAAAAAAAAAAGACAAAAAAAATGTACGCATATTTCACATGCAAAACCACAAAAAAACTAAAAAAAACAACACAACAATATATATACAAACCCAACAAAATCAGTAGCATTGCATGGGGAAAAAAAACTGTCCAGTATTAATTGCTAAATCCACATTTATTATTAGAAAATATTAAAACAAATAGGAACATATTTTAAACAAATACATTTAAATGTACCACGTTTATTATAGCAAAAAAATAAATGACAAAAATGAGGGAAAATTACTCACAATTTATGCTCCTTATATTTGTTGTGGTGTAATTTATGCTTCTTAAGGATTTTGTACCTGCATTGTTGGAAAAAAAAAATTAATAAAACAAAAGAAAACAAAAGAAAAACACAAGTCAGAGAGAGAGAGAGAGACAGAGAGATATTTAGAGAGAGAGAGGTCCGGACCTGAAGCTCACCGGAGTGTTTGGAGCCGGCCGGAGTTCAGAGAGAGAGAGAGAGATCGACAGATATAGAGAGAGATAGAGACAGAGAGAGAGAGGGAGACTTTGTTATAATGTATGGAGAGAGGTCACGGCCGGAGTGATTAAATCACCGGTCGGAGTTAAGGGCCGGTACTGTTTGGGTTAGAGAGAGAGAGTGAGTGAGCTGGCCGGAGGTGCTTTGACGGAGAGGGAGCTGGCCGGAGGAACGGCCGGACACGCGGAGGTCGGTGAGGTGGCCGGTGACGTCGACGGAGAGGGAGAGAGAGAGTGAGGGTGAGAGAGAGACAGTAAGAGTAAGAGAGAGAGATATGATCGATGGGTAGCTTCCTCTGGAAGCTACCCATTTTAATTTTTTTTTAAATATATATATATATATATATTTAAAAGAAATGGCTAGGTGGCACGCGGGAATTGTCCCGCGCTGTGCACTTGGCCAAATGTTGGCCATGAGGCAGGTGGCCACGTGGCCAATTAGGAACGTGTACTTATTACACGTATCCAATTGTAAAACTGATTTTTAATTTTTTTGTAAAAATTAAAAATTATACATATAAATATATAAACCCTAACCCGACCCTAAGTGTACGTATATACTATACTATATATGTACATAAACCCTAACCCTAGGTATATTTAATATATATGTACATAAACTCTAACCCTAAGTGTATGTACTATAAATAGCTATAAACCCTAATCGTAAGTGTATGTACGTACTATATATGTACATAAACCATAACCCTAGGTGTATGTATTATATATGTACATAAACCCTAAGTGTATATACTATATATAACTATAAACTCTAACCCTAAGTGTATGTACTATATATAGCCAGAAATAATAAACGTAAGTGTATGTACTATATATAGCCATAAACTCTAACCCTAAGTATATGTACTATATATAGTTATAAACCCTAACCGTAAGTGTATGTACTATATATGTACATAAACCCTAACCCTAGGTGTATGTATTATATATGTACATAAACCCTAAGTGTATGTACTATATATAACTATAAACTCTAACCGTAAGTGTATGTACTATATATGTACATAAACTCTAACGCTAAGTATATTTAATATATATGTACATAAACCCTAACCCTAAGTGTATGTACTATATATAGCTATAAACCCTAACCGTAAGTGTATGTACTATATATGTACATGATCGCCTAACCCTAGGTATATGTACTATATATGTACATGATCGCTAACCCTAGTATATGTACTATATATGTACATAAACTCTAACCCTAAGTGTATGTACTATATATAACTATAAACCCTAACCCAAAGTGTATGTACTATATATATCTATAAACCCTAACCATAAGTGTATGTACTATATATAGTCATAAACCCTAACCCTAACCCTAAGTGCATATACTTGATATAGCCATAAACTCTAATCCTAAGTGTATATGGCTATATATATATATATATATATATATATATATATATATATCATTTTTATTCCCCTTTTTTTTTGTTGGGAAATTTAATATTGTATTTATAAAACCCACATATAGTACATAAATTCAATGATCGATTTACACATCTCTTGTACAAACATGGATAAGAGATGTGTAAGAGAATGAAATTAAATATTTCTCTTTAAAGAATGAGAAAAATCAACATTTAGTTTTTTAATTTTTAATTTTTTAATTGTTTGAGGAGATTCTCTTTTTAACTTGATTGAATAAAATTCGACTTAAACGCCGTAAAAAAACTATAAGATATACGCTATAGTTTTTTTCATTTTTCCAACTGTTTAGATTTAATATCACAATCTTTCTCATACAAATTTAAGGTAAATATACTGTAGTTTTTTGTAATAGCACATAAGCCAAATTCATTCGAATTTCTATAATATCGGAACAATCTAATTATAATCAATCTAGGATTTAATGTTATATTTAAAAGTGTACAATAATGACACGTGAAAATTATATTGACATTATTATTCATAAAATGTAAAATCAATTAAATTATAACCAATAGCCCTAAGTGTATATATTATATATACCTATAAACCCTAAAACCTCTAACCCTAAGTGTATATACTATATATAGCGATAAACCCTAACCATAAATATATATATTATATATAGCTATAAACCTTAACCCTAAGTGTATATACTATATATATATCGATAAACCCTAACCCTAAGTATATATACTATATAGCTATATAGCTATACATCCTAACCCTAAGTGTATATACTATATATAGCCAGAAACCCTAACTCTAAGTGTATGTACTATATATAGCCATTGACCTAAGTGTATATACTATATATAGCTATAAACCCTAACCCTAAGTGTATGTACTATATAAGAGACTAAACCATAAGTATTTAATTTATTATGTAGCACGGAACCCTCAAAATAATTGCATTTACTATATATAGCCATAAATAGCAAGGTTATGGTATATATATATACAAGTCATTATAAATGTATATAGTTTCTAAACCGTTTACATGCATGCATATCTATATATATAGTATTAATTATAGGTTTTTTAACTTTGTTATGTTTTAAATTTTTTTTTTTTTTTTTTTTTTTGTTTCTAAACGTAGATGGTGTACAAAACTAAACCCTAATTTGAACTATTTGGTTTATATATATAGCACCAAATTTGGTTTAATTATGCATATAGTACAATATGTAAATTAGGTTAGGGTTTACGTAATTATCAGTATACCATATATATATAAATAAGGAACCTAAAAACCAAAAACTCCAAGTATAGAATTTACATATAGCATATAACTTTAAAACCTAACCTTATGTGTATATGCTATGTACACCGTAATTTCACAAATTTATATAGTTAATAAGATAAGGAGTTTTTTCTTTTCTTTTCTTTAAAAAATGAACACAACAAATTTTTTTTTTAATATATATTTGGAAAAAAATAACAGTTGGCCACGTGTAATAATACACGTGTCCAATTGGACGCGTGTAAAAATACAAGCGTCCAATTGGACACGTGTATTATGACACGCGTCTACCTGGACACGTGTATTTTATACACGCGACCAATTGTGGTGTTTATACAACTAGCCACGGTGTCAAAAAGACACGTGGCTAGTTAGACGCGTGTCTACAGTAACCGGTACTGTAGACACACATCCAATTGTAGGGGTTTTTTGTAGTGAGTGTTTAGATGCTGGTTTAACCTAAAAAAAATGAGATACATAACGTTAAACCTGTGAGAAAACCATTTCTTCCCAAAGATGTCTATATCTATCTATATTTATAAAACTGGTTAAACTTAACTTAGTTATGGAGTAAACATTAATTGTAAGGACGTATAAAACAAAATATCGAAGTTTAGATTAGGAGGGTTACCTTGAATAGGAAACTTTCAAAGCTTCAGAATGGACTCCTCCAATTAAGTATGAACTCCCTCAACAGATTAGAGCTGTAAGGGCTACATTTTGCTCTTATTTATTTAATGTTTATTACAAGATAAATGTTATTTTGTATTCTCTTGTGATTCTTTGCTGATGTAGAAATGTCAATTAACCATTGGAGTTTTTTTTTTTTTTTTTTTTTTTAATTAAGATTGGTCTAAAGGTAAATTGATAATGTCACGTCAACAGAAAAGGATAGGAGAAGGACCAGAGAAGTGTGTATAGCACATGTCTTTTTACAATACAAAATACTTTTGTTTATAAAAGAATTTGGATAGATACAAGTATCAAATGATTAGTTTCACCTTGGAAACAAGATTACTTTCTTACAAAGAAAAAAGTGTAAGTTATGAGAGTTTTCATGATTGTACTTTTGTAGAATAATAGTGTGTTATAACATTTATTAAATGATTAAATTTATCATTGTTTATACCATTTTAAATTCGTATATATTCTAAAAGTTTACACTCATAAAAAGTGATAAATTTAATCAATACTTTAATGGAGTATACACTTTACCAAAACATCGTCGACACTTAATTCTTGATGCCACATATTGACAACAAATGATGCATGCATCTTAGGAATTCTATTTTGAATTATGTTTGTAATCTTTTTTTTTTTTGGCATATAGTTGAACTATAATATATAAAGACAAAAAAAAAAAATGATCTTATCATTACATTTTATTTCACCGTACCCCTTCAAAAATAAATTCTTGGCTCCACCACTTTCCTCACAATAAATGATGCATCTTACGAATTCTAGAATAAGAGACATTTCTTTCTTCTTTACGTACGTTGTCATAGCAATGAAGGGTTTATTTTTTAATTTATTTTTAATTTTTTAATCTTTTTTTTTTTTTTTTTTTTTTTTAATGGGTAGACGTGGGAATGGATGATTAAACCCTACTCAATAAAGAGATGATTAAACCTTACTCAATAAAGCTAGTCGCTAGAGATGATTAAGATTTCTTCATAAGAATCTTTTTTGTTCTGTTTTTATTTTTTTCAAAATCAATTTGTTTTTCCAAAACTGAAATTCACAATTTTCTGCCTTTTGTTGGTGGTGGCTAGACAAGTCGTCACCTCGTCCGAACGAGACGACAAGCAATTTATGAAATTGGCCAATCGGGCCACAAAAGGGATGCTTGGGAACAGATTTTTCTGCGTGTCATTATCACTGCGTTTTTCTAAGCTGTTTTTCTTCCCCTAAGCGTCATTATCGTTGCTTCAACACCACAAAATGAGACACAATGTTTGACATTTCAACTATTTTTTCTTTTTTCCGTTGCCATTAATTAAGGTCAACTTCAAGTTGAGGAATAAAACTAATTTAATTTGTTTCTTTCTATGAAAAACTGATTAAATGTTTTTTTTATTCATGTTATATATATATATATAAGAGAGAGGGAGAGAGGGAGAGTATATCCAAGAAAAAACTATATATAGTTATAAGTTAAGATATAAATGAGGAATTTATAATGCAATAGATATGTATAATATAATTATGTGTTTATCATTGATAATTATATGTCAAGATTGACAAAAGGATTATTAGGTTTTACTTATTCCCATGCAATCGATTATGGAATGGCAATGCGAATATCAAGGCCAGCCGATTTTGCAAGGCCGGTTTTCAAAGAAGAAAACGATATAAAAATAAAATAAAATAAACAATAAGACATGTGGCTTATTTAAAACCTTAGATTTCTTTGGAAACATCCTCACTATTAACCGGCTCCTTTCCAGTTTAAGTGAATCGGAGAGGATCCAAATCTATTTTGCAAGCCATATTAGTACAAACTAAAATTGTAGTAAATACTTAAAAATAAAAAATAAAAAACGGTGGCAAATGAGTAAGCATACAATTTGCCCAAAGGTCTATGCTGGTACTCGGTTTTAGTTTCTAAGGGTACTTTTGCATTCCCCTAGACTATAGAAGCCCCTAATATTTAAAGAGACAAGATAAAAAAGAAAAAAACAAAATTAATGTGATTTAATCAATAACTCACGTCTACACGTTAAAGTTTTTGTTTAGTTATATATTTAATAATTTTAATGTTATACGTCTCTTTCATTTTTACGTTAACAAAAATAAATTTAATTAAAAAAAAATAAAAATCTTATAAGCCTTGTTTTTCTATAGAATTCCCCCCCAATACGATTCTTCTCTTTTTAACATTGTCATGTGTGGTCAAAATCGTACTTACATATCTTGTTTCTGCACCATTTTCACCTGTTGGATCAATGACAACCTGCCAGCCGACAGGGACAACTAATGGAGACAAACAGTACTTCGATCCTTTTTCTTTTTTCAGAAGGGGAAAAGATATTTATGCTTATGCACCTTTCTTTTTCGAAGGCTGCTAACCGGAATCAATCTCACGTACGTGTGAGAGAAAGAAAGTTGATGGGAGCACGTACGTAATCAAGATCGAAAAGAAAATTAAAAAAATGCAGGAAAAATCTCATAACCAATATTGGTTAGGTTGCATGGAGAGATTAAAAAAATACAGCATGTTGGACTGCAAGCAAGTAGTAATAACGTTGTATAAAGTATGCCACGTTTGGTGGACCAATATGATTTGATACTGATTTTGCAGGGCTGTCGTATGAGATATTTGTTTTGAAAATGGATATACAATGACAGATTTGTAGGGCCATCATGCTTAGATATACAATGAGAGATTTGTTTCGAATATAAATCTTGCAACCCAATGGGCGATGTTTTGTTTTTATATGAACTAAAATTCCTAGCTACTAGGGATTTGAATAACATATTACAAGTGTTTTTTTTAACCTTAATCACTCATTTTTGTTTTGTTTTATTTGATTATAAAGAAAACTATGTACATACACCTTTCTCGATTTGGGCTATGGTTCGTAATCGGTCGGTGTTGCATGAATGACAGATGAACAACAACGAAAAATAATAAATTTTAAGTCAAGATGAAACTTTAAGAAGAACATGTAAATAATTATGCTATTTAAAAAAAAAAAAATCATATTTAGTCCTTAAGTTTTTATTTAATTTGGATTTATTAGTCATTTGGTTTTTAATTTCAAGTATAAGGTCTTTAGATTTTGCATATGCTTCAAATAGATTATTTTATCATTTTACTGTCAAAGTTAATGGTTTGCCATCTGTCACATGTGTCTTATTTAAGACATAATTAGTATTCATGTGAGCAACATCATCTATATATATATATATAACAAAATGAGTTCAACAAAAACTAAAACACCTTACTAATAAACTAATTCTTGAGTTAATTAGTAAAAATAATAATAATAATAAAAATAAAAATTAATTCTTAAGTCCATAGATAGACCAAGCAAAAGCCCTACTCCACGTACGTTATGCATCCAGTAGCAGTCGACATAATATATTAGTTCGTAAACAACAAAATGGGTGAGATCTTTAGCCCTCGATGACGAAAATTTTGAACAAGAGTTTATTATTATTATTATTATTATTATTATTTTTTCCATGGCAAGCTACAGCCAAAGTAATTATACGTCTCTTTGCGTTTCCGTTGCTGGTTGCAGCTTCCCAATATCTACATTGCTTGGAATTTACCAAAAATAATAATAATAATAATAATAATAATAATAATAATAATGCTTGGAATATGTAAATAGATATACCCTGGCCTCCGATCGAAAATGCTAAAAGTGATATTTTCTATATATAATATCACCATCTTGTACGTACGGTAGCAACATATATTAATGTGAATGTGAGAAGATGCGGGTCACGTACAATTATTGGCTTAAGTTAAAGCTTAACTGAAAGGCACTACCTACTCTTGTCACATAGCAATGCATGGTGTAGTGGAGGCCATAATCTACAATTCGGGGAAAGCTAAACATGCACTTCATTGTTTTTTTTCTCTTTTTTTTAATACAAGGAATTTACTTTGGGTTTTGCTGACATAGCATTAATATTAGAGGCTCATGTAGATATTTAAGTGTCAAAGAAGACACGCATGCCACTACAAAAAAACTCTCATTTATTGACAGTTTTTTTCAAGATAGTTTTAAAAACCGTCTAGAGAAAAAAAAATTTACTGACAGTTTTTTGAAAACTGTCCTCAAAATCATAAATTACGACGGTTTTAATTAAACAGTCTGTAAATTTTCAGACGATTTGGAAAAACCTTCTAGAAATTTAAATTTCCAGACGGTTTTTTTAAAAAAATATGTCTGAATTTTTATTTTTATTTTTTTTTCAGACGGTTTTCCTAAAACCGTCTGGAAATTTCCAGATGGTTTTCCTAAAACCGTCTCTAAATTTACATACGGTTTAAAAAAACTGTCTGAATTTTTTTTTTCTTTTATTTTTTCCAGACGGTTTTCCTGAAACCGTCTCTAAATTTAATCAAATCCTTACGTTTGAACTTTTTTTTTTTTTTTTCCTTTTAAAAGAAAGACCCAGATCCCTTCATAAAAATAAATCTCTCCGATGAGTCCGACCTCATCTCTCCCTCTCCCTCTCGTTCTTCTTCTTCTCTCTCCGGCCGATGACTGAGACGGGCGATGGGAATGGGACGGACACAGTTGAAGTCGGTGACATTGCTGAGGTTAGATCTGAAGCGGAAGGTCAGATATCCGGCCGGATCTCTGTCCGGATACAGAGATAGATCCGGCCGGATCTGGCGTTCCTTCCTCTCTCTTCCGAGATCTGTTTATTTTTGGGTAAGTGAAATTCTTAGGTTAGATTTACATTTTGTGTTTGTATTGGGTTTGGATTGTGATTCTTTGGTTTCAATTGTGAAGGATTGTTTGATTTGTGAAGGATTTTTCCTCTGTTTTGGGTTTGGATTGTGATTCTTGGGTTTAATTTGTGAATGATTTTTTGAATCCCGGTGACCGGATCTACCGTTGATTTCCAGTGGAACCCGAAGGAGACCGGCAGTGACCGAAGAAGCCTGTCTCTCTGATAGTTTTCCGATAGAACCGGAGCTGATTTACGCTGGTAAACGGAGCTCGATCTGATGACCGGACATAAAAATAAGAATAATAATTATAATTATAATTAAAAAAATTAAAAAAAAAAAAAGAAAGAGAAAAAGAAAGAAAGAAAGAAGACAAATTCTGGACAGTTTTGGGCAAAACCGTCTAGAATTTTATGGACGGTTTTGCCCAAAACCGTCTAGAACCAGTTTTGGACGGTTTGGCTCAAACCGTAAACCGTCTATAACCCGGATTAGCGACGCATTTTCCTGGACGGTTTGTAGAAAAAACCGTCTGGAACGTGATAAAAGCTTTCATAGATGCATTTTCTGGACGGTTTTTTTGTAGTGATGGCATATGGCAAATTATTAACTTTGATGGTAAAGTGATAAAAGCTTCACCTATTTAAAATATGAAAAACAACCAAAAAACCGTATTTTTGAAATTAGAAATCTAATGACTAAATTCAAATTAAATGAAAACCTAAGGGCAAATATGATTTTTCTCTTTAAAAAAACTGCAAAAACAAGAACCACTTATTTGGTTGTACGAACATTCTTTGGCTATTGGGTAAAATTTTCTTCTTGCTTCTTCAATGAAAAACGAGTAGCCTCAGGATCTTAGAATCTTCAGGTATTTCACCAATGACTAAGAATAACAAGAGTGTTGGCTCTTATCTTACTCTTCAAAACCTTTAACTTATTCTTGAGAATACTAAAGAATATAAAGTTCTCAATAAATATTAAAGAATTGGAGTGATGGTGTGTTCTAAGAAAGCTTCATGCTTCTCTATTTATAATAGGCTTGGAATACTATGAGAGATAGAAGAACTGATCCATGTGGGATGAGTAGGGGTGGACGGCTAGGGCTAGGAAAAATCCTAGCCTCCACTCCTAGCATGTGACACATGGGACCAGGGATTTAATCCTTGGCCATGCGTCTTCTGCAGTGATGCCGGGCTTGATTTTATCCCAAGCGAAATCTCTCATACATGCACTTCATGCACTCTTTCTCTCTAACCCAGTTTTAACAAATAAAAACAAGCAGCCCAATAAATAAAAGTATGACTGGTTAATTTACATTAGCTTGGCGAGGGACTCAAATGGAAAAAAATAAAAACTATCTTCAAATATAGGCTTGACTATCACAAGTTCCTATTAAATTATTTCTCACAATGCTATATGTGATCACCCAATGGAATTTTAACTGTAGTAAATTTCTCACTACTAAATGCATCAAAGTGACATTCACTTGATATCTGAGTTCACAATCTTCTTAGAATTTAGAATTAATATATAAGAAGTCTCGGGAGTTACAGTTATTCTTGTTGATTGTATTTTGGAGGAAAAACAATTCACATAGTTCGTTCAGTGCATTATACCTACATATCAAATGAAGTCTCTAACTTCGCTTGATCAATAATCATCATGATTGATGTGTAACCGTCTTCGCTAATGGAATGCACAATTCCATTACTAACTGGAAAAAAGAAAAGATTTAAGACTACAAGGTTTATAGCCTCTGACCTTGTGTGATAACCTGTTACTCACACCATAGAGTGTATTCAATATAATCTAAGGGCCATTCACATACACAATATAAATAATATAAGCATGTAAAAGGATCAAATGCCATATACTTAGTTAAAGAGATTAGTTGAATAGTAACTTGATTCATTACAAACTAAAATGTCATTCATAAAACATTGGGATTTTAGGGCAAAATCCCTAGTTGTCTAGAAAGTCAAGCCTTGCACTCACACCAATTTGATGGATTAACAGCTACTAAGGCAGCAAGACTTGCAACCAATCAGTGTGACAACCAAATCAGTGGTGACACCCAAATTCTCGTAGTGAGGGACAAGAGGGCCCACACAAGAGTTTGGTGGAAATAGATTACTGGCAAGAACGTATGGTTCAACAGTTTAAGTGTCCAACAGTGTGGCAGTGCATCAATAAGTGCTTAGCGGTGCAGTGGTGCAATAGGAATATGGGAGGAATACATCCTAAATTTCATCAAACAATATCCAAATTGGCAATACACAACAAATACATATGAATAAGGAAAGTAGGAGTGAGTGAGGGAGATTGGATATAATCGGGTGGTTGCAGAGCAGGACTAGCTTTTCCCTAATTTAGAAGTGAAATGAATAATTCCCCCCCGATGTACATACTTTCTCATGGGTAATATCTAAATTTGGGCTCAGTGGTTTGAGTACTCGCTTAGCTCGTATTAGAGTCGTGTATGAATATCTTGGTTGGTATAGTGTTTTTTCTTGCTTTCTTAATATGATAAGTGCTGATTGTTACATATTTAAGCTCTTAATTCACATATGTTAATCTCTTAATTTTGTTATAGTTTTATGTTTTTTTTTTTTTTTTTTTTTAGAATAAGTCTGCAAGTATATTGAAGTCAACAAACTCACTTTTGGAAAGATTCAACTCCAAATCAATTTTGAATTTGTTTGCTGCAGAAAAGATATTGGCAAAAATCTGTTATTTTTAGAAAGATTTCAGAATGAGCACATTTTGTATTTTAACCATAACTTTCGGCTCAAGTATCGGACTGTGATGAAATTAGTGATGTTGGACAGCTAATAAATTAAAGAATCAACAAATATGAAATAGGTTTTTTCTAATTCGAATTATTACTATGCCAAAATTTTCCTGCAATATAAGACCGAAAGTCTTGACGAATTTGGAATCATTTTCCTTCTTGGATTGATTTTCGGTCTCCTAATTGGACTAGGAGACTGACTTCCAATTTTTCTGGTTCTAGTGTTCTCTTAATCCCTGTAAATAGGCCTCTAAACATTGAAAACAAACACACAAGCTTTGGGAATGATCAAAGTATACTTCAAGAAGGGTTTTCTCTAGTTTTTCTCTTTGTTATTTTCTTATGAGGATGATTTTCGTCCAAATTATGTGTAGCTAATACTTTAGTTAGAGCTCGATTGAAGCTCTAATCATGTCTCTTTAAGTTTTCAATTTGCCTCACTACAATTTATATATTGATGCTTAACTTGATTATTTCTGGTTTTATTGAATTCCTCACATGTATGTGCTTGATCATCATATGCATGTGGTATGGATTTGTTATTTTTTCAATTTAATGGCCGAGTCTTTGGCATAATAGAGTAACGAAAGAACCCCATTACAAGTTCTTGGATTAATCAACATGGAAAACTGAATGTAGATGACATGCTCTAGATTTCATGTGTTTGTCGATATCCATAGTTTTATGCTTTCTTAAAGAACAACTTAGTAGATGTCATGCTAAATCCTTTGACAAAAGAAAGGAAAGTAGATGGCATGCTTAATTCGTTGCTTAGGGATATCAATAGCCTGAGGAGTAGATGCCAAACCCTTAGGTTGGCAAACATTAAGTCTCATGTTATGATTGTAGTATTGTGCATGTTGTGATTCTTAATTGAGTATGATTAGTATTGGATTTCGAAGCACTACCTTTTCTTCTTATTATTTCAAATCAATATTTTATCTCATCTCATTCAAGATATTATTTAGAAAATTCTCTTTAAGCATAATTTATATCAATCCTCGTGGGAATGATCTTGTACTTACTATCTACACTATTGGTTTGATCTTGTGCACTTACGAGTAAAACATACATTTATTTAAGTAGATATTTGCACAACAAGTTTTTGGCGCCGTTGCCGGGGACTGCATTGAATTATGTTTAGAAGTTTTTCTTTTTATTTATTTATTTTTGCTTAAATTAAAAAAAAAAATCTAATTTGTTTTTGTAGATTTTGCTTCAAATATAAGTCATTTCAAATTCCTTTGAAATTGAAGTTTCATTTCAAGAAAAGATACTTAGAACAAGACTACGAAATCAAAAAGCAATAAACTCTTTTCCCAAATCAGTTGCTTTTTCCAAAACAAAGAGTTTTCAACTACCTAAAAGTGCAATCCCGACATTTTTGCACGATGCACGTGTGTGACCAAATTATTTTAGCTGCTGATTATCTAAACGATTGGTCCATTTGATCACTCGATGCCATCAAGATCCTATTCAGCAGAATCCTCATATTGGTCTTCCTCATCCTTGACCATTGTTGCATAATCTTTCATGATACTTAGAAGAAAAGGTGTTATTTGGCGGCGTGTTCCCTTTCGAAGTGATCCGGCCTTCAGTAATTGTTTCTCATTTTGTCCCATCTCCACATACTCATCTGCTACACGGGACATATGAACTGCTATCTTGCATCTCCTCTTTGTGCTAAGGAAGGGATTGTGTGCTCCAAGAATTGGCGGGAATTTTGTTACTGCAAATATGTTGCGGCATTTCCACTTTACTGTTGTAGAGTCACTGCTGGAGTCCTTTGTCATGCTTAATTATCTCATTACTCTGGTATCCTCCCTCAACATGTTCAGTTTCGTTGACCTTTCCAGATAATTCATCCTCAGTAGCCAGCTATGACCTTTATCCATGGGCTCGTGCCTACGCGATGGAAAAAGGGGCTTATAACCTGGTGTATATGGTTTGCACTCCGGTGGCCAATCACGTATAATTATCTCACTCCTGTGTTGGTCGTGCATCTGCTTATACAACAGAATCAAGCGTCTACAATACGGTGACTGGTTATAAGCTTGTACCCAAATACTCATCAAACTTATTTCTACCGCAATCAAACATAGGTTTTTACTTAGCCCGCACCTCTACCAGTCAATCATACCACCAATACTTAATCCTATTCCTATGCTCTAGTCTTTACACAATTAAAACCTACTGAATCACCTCTTATTCTCAGATCAGTTTTTATGGTCGAGAAAGCCGAATGCTCTAATACTATGCTGTAATGCCAGCAAAATTAAATAATTAAAATTACTTAGCTTGGAGTGTTACTAGTAGTGCCTTGAAACTAACTGATAATTAACTGAATTCACTATACCTAACTAATTAACAGAGTATTCTAGAGTGGAAAGTGGAAACAAATGATCTGAGAAAACAAGAATAAATCCATAAACAGTAACATGTATCATCAAAATAGACTTAGAGCTTCCAAACATATATTACTATAACGTTAACAACTAACATCTATCTAACCAAACTTAACAATGCGAACCATTCACTTGGCATCTTATTCCCAATGAATTTCTCACTCTATAGCATGACAACCTTCGAATATGCAAAACATTCAAGTGTTTCACAAGTGGAAGAAAGTAACTGCATAAATCCATGACTAAGAAAGTAAATGATTGATAAATTGGTTTATGCAATGAGCTTAAGTGATAGTTTGTAAGCTTTAAATATTAGGGAAAAATGCAAAATTTGTCCCAGTGGTTGGCCTAATTTACAAAACACTCCCTGTGGTATATATATATATATATATATTTTTTTTAATTTTTATGTTTTTCATTTTTAATATATATTTTTTATTAAGAGTGACATGTGTCATGTTTTTATTGGGCATGACATGACAACTTAATGGTTTTTGTCAAGTAGTGGACAAAAATTGACTTCAGAGAGTAATTTGTCAATTTTGCCTACCATATGGACCTCTCAGTTAATTTTTATACCACATGGAGTGATTTATAAATTAGACCAACCACATGGACAAATTTTGTAGTTTTCCATAAATATTAAAAGTGAGTTTTTCATAAAATTAGGTATGTGTTATCTCCGTTATTATGTCATTAAAAAAATAATGTTTATTTTGAAGTAGGGTGGGCACTGTCCCGAGTGACGTGTAGTACAATACCGGTGTCCCGATATTGCCGCATACCGTCGTATAATAGTAGCAAAGCCATAATGGTGACCTATCTGTACATGATGCGTTCGTCAAAAAACAACCATTGGATTCAAAGCCAAATATAAAAGTAAATCTCTTTGACTATAGAGTTAAGCCTGTATAATGGTACCCTATAACCAATGGGGGAACTAGAACTTTGAGTGAGAGGGGATGAAACTAAAAAAAAATAAAAAATTGAGGTGGATGAAATTAATTTTTGAGAAAAAGAAAATTTATGGATGTTTTAAATTTTTGGGGGACTCCCCCGAGGCCTATGCTAAGTCCGTCCTTGAAAGAAACTTGTTTCGTAAAAAAGAAAGGAAAGAGAAATTTTTTTACAATAAAACCTGTTGCAATGTGAAAGATAAGTGTTTCTCTCTTAATTAGCTATATTATATTCATAAGCCATTTTACTACTACGGTAAGAAAGAAAAGAAAAGAAAAGAAAAAAAGATTGTTACTACCTTTCTTTTCACACTCCACAGGACGTGTAGCTTGTGCAGTGTGAAAAGATGCAGGTCTTGTGCAGTGTGAAGAAGTGTTATATATTTGACTTTTTAATATTTTTACTTCTTTAATTATTGTGAAAAGCTACGTTCATCATTAACTAAGAAAGGATTTGACTTGAGAGTAGACCTCAACCTGTCCTTTAAGGGACAATTGGGGGGATGAAAAGTGAACTACGAAGGGGTAATAATGGACTTATTAGTGTTTTTGAAAGAATTTTAAAAATCTTTGGGGGGACACTCGTCCCCCAACCATAAACGTGGTTGCGCCCCTGCCCATAACCCATAGTCATGTCATACGATACAAATATTGTTAATTTAAGAAAATCATATATATACATTTGTCCATTTGAAGCGCTCTTAAACATGTTATAAAAATAAGTAAGCTTATGACATACAATAATACATGCTTAGTTTGTTGACAAATGACACATTATATATGATCAGTTTCGTAATCAATTACTTACTTTCATCGCTCGTCCACAATCTTGGACATTTTAACTCCAAGTCACTGCAATCTCATTCTAATGTTAGGCATAAACACGCTAAAATTTCTAATCCTTACACGTAAAACCCTAATAGTGTGGTAAAACCCTAATCCTTAATTAAAAACCGTATTAACCTATTCTATATAGGAACTAGTTCGCTCTTCAATATTCGAATGTTTGTTCACGAACGGGTGATCGTTCGTCTATCTAGGTTGATCGTTTGTCCCCTCAAAGAAACCAAAAACTCACCTGAATACCTATACCCATGAAATAATCCAACTTGATTAGAACATAGAGGTTTGAACACAATGAAAATGAAATATTTCATATGTCATGTGAGTAAAAATAAGTCTTAAAGGTGATAACTTTATCTATTTACAACTAACTCATCGGTTAAAATGTCATAAAAAGTAGTCTAAAAAAGCATATAGTGAAGACATTAGTACTATTCATTAGGAAATGTATATCATATTATTAAACATTCATGTTCTTATGTAAAAACTTGATAAATAAACTATTTTTATTAAAACCACAAACAACCAATCATGTTGAAAGCATGGATTTAAATAGTAAAATGTTCTCAAATCTTCACATGTATGACAAAAAATGGCCCCCTTATTTTTTTAAAATGTTGTCTGCGTACAACCTATCGTTTGAAGGAAACTTCGAGCGTTTTCTAGCGATTGTTCCAAGGAAACTTAGAACGTTCTCCAGCGATCATTCTAAGGATACTTCGAATATCCTCTAGTGATTGTTCCAAGGAAACTTTGAACCATCATGTGTTGCACGTTTTAAAACAAAAACATACATTCTTTTTATTTTTGAATAGCATTTTACTTATTAGGGAATTTGCAATATTTGAAACTAATAAAAATTGGCGTAAGGTCATTTTATTCTTTCATAAAAAGGTTATTAATTATTCGGGGTATTACAGATCCTAACACTAAATAATTTATGGACCATAGTGCGACAAATAACTAAAACACTATGACTGAGAAGGATAAATATAACTATCCTTATTTAATTAAACTACGACTACTCTAAGATAAGCTACAATAAAGATAACTTTGAGAGTTTCATTGGATACGTGCTTGTGAGTCATGTCAACGTCTTTTAGCTGCTGTAGAATTCTATTTTCATAACTTTCCTTCATCCCTGAAAGTGTCATTGTTCTCAAGGACAAAGTCTGAAAATTGCCTTTCATTCGATTCCTAGGTGGGCGATCACTCGGTGGATTATACGTCTCCTCCACCAGCGGCATCTATGTAGAAAGTGGTACATGGTGGTTGCTAGGCTAAAGGATCTATAACCCGAGTTGCTTCACAATCGATGTGGCTCCATGATGATGGATTCGTCGGTTCCTTGCATAAAAAAATAGCCCAAAGTGGTAGCACATCATATTGGGGTAGCCGGATTTGTGTCGTTTTGGTCATGGAAAGTGGTGCTCCATTGGTGTCAAGCGGTGTTGCTTGAAGCCTTTTGGTTTTGGTTGCTTGGTTTTCCAGCGGTGATGGGATGGATTGGAGCGATACTATTTGTGAATGCTGAGGGCATGAGACTTCATCTAACAAGATTTTTATTAATTTTGATTTCTCTTTATTAATTTATCACCCTTTAAATATGGGATTACATGAATCAAACTGAATAAAACTAAAAGACATGGACATAAACTTCTGCTCTAACTTGGAGATAAACTCCTATAAAAAAAATAGGAACCTACCACTAAATTATTTTTGCACCATAGTGGTACAAATAACTAAAACACTCTAATTGAGAAGGATAACTATAACTATCCTTATTGTTAGTTTTTGATTGGCTGCATTCTGGTGAACAAAATCACTTTTATGTAATGTTGCCATTTGATCAAGGATATCGTTTATATTCAGAGTCTTCGTTTTAGAAATGTGCTTCTCAAAGTTCAAAGAAGATTCTGCGTAGTTTCCAAGTTAGAAAAATTGGATCCCAAGCTTCCGACCGGATGGCCCAGTCATGTGTCTGGACGCCCATCAGTGTTTACTGTTCAAGCTTATATCCGTCCGGATGTCTCAGCAACATGTCCGGACGCTCTTCAGAGTTCCAGAAGAATCCAACTTTCAAGTGCATCCGTTCGAACGACGTGGCAATACCGTCTAGACACCAGTCAGTGTTCGACAAGTAAAAGGATTTCCTTCGAAGATACAACTATGGGAAGACAGCTGCAACCGTCTAGACGATATCCTTGATAAGGCAAGACGTGGAGAAGAATAGCAACCGTCCGGACGTCAAGGCAACACCGTCCGGACGCCAGTCCTTATTATGAAAATTGTGTGTAGCTGAAGTGCAACAGTTCGAATTCTAGGGCAACACCGTCTGAATGTAGCCTTATTCTGGAAAAAATTTCAACGCTTTATGGAAAGCCGGTTGCACAGTTCACCGTCCGGACAACCTCAGCTTGCCGCCTAGAAAAAACCGAATCAGAGTCGATTTAGGTCTTCTACAACCTATAAATAGAGGCATCTAGGCATGCATTATTCACAGAATTTGGTATTGAATTCTTTAGTGCTTAGAGAGTATATTTTAGGAGATGTTGTGCTGATCCGCTTGCTCTTAAGCCGTTGCAGTTGCGTTGTTGCTCTGCTCGTCAATTGAAGTCTATCTTAGGGAGGAGCCTTACGGTAAAGGAATCCATAAAAGAGCCCTTCAAGTAGGAGACTTGGTTGGGAGGCGTTCACGCTGGGTTACATGTCAGAGTACTAGATACGATCCCTGCATCGGGTATGTGAGTATTACTGTCTATGTACTAGCTTTGTCTTCTGATAGTGGATTTCACAGGTTTGGTTGCCCCGGAGTGGGTTTTCTCTTAATTGAGTTTTCACTTCGTTAACAAAATAATTGTGTTATTTAAATTCCGCATTTACATTATTTTTTTACACGTTGCACACCCACACGGTTAAATTAGAAGTCATCTATTTTTCACTTATTTAATTAAACTACGACTACTCTAAGATAAGCTACAACAAAGATAACTTTAAGAGTTTCATTGGATATGTGCTTGTGAATCATGCCAATGCCTTTTCGCTGCTGTAGAATTCTATTTTCATAACAAATCGCCCCAATTAGGATGATCGACCACTGAGCATCGATCAATCACTGCTCGAGTAGTGATTGATTAGCACTATTCGTTGCTTGTTCCTGATGAACAATGATTGATTAGGACATTGTTCATCATTTTAAACCTCCGATAAAACTCATTCTTATCTCTGGAGAGGCTTCTAGAGGCCTTAAGACTTAAAAAGATCACCCCTTTAACTCTCATAACACCTTTAAACGCCTAAATCTGTAACCTTTATATCTGCATCAAATCCAAAAAGTTTTGATGGACAGTCCGATTAACAACCATTCAAAAGTTTCAATGGACAATCCTTACCCACCTCTCATAGATCGCCTCATGTTGGTGATCAATCACTCAGGCCCAAAAATGGCCCAAGTGTCGAATTATGTCCATTTTTCCTATTTTTCATGCAAAATCTTACTCCTTATTAAATTTTAAGTCATAATTAAGGATTTCTTAACCCTAATTTAGATCATGGTATTTAATTTCTTCCCCTTACAAAAGTTCCGTCTTCAAAATTTCAAATCTCAAAATCCATAGAAAGGGGAAGTAAGAATACCTCATCATCAATCCATTTTTTAGCATTCATACCACAACTCCGTCGTCTTCGTGCATCTGAAAAAATATGTCCAAGGATTAATCTTCCAGCTGTTCTAGGTCTGCATCCACATAAAAGTGTGGACCGTCGTCAGGTAGATCGTCTAGGACTTCGTAGTCAATGTTAGCCATGCTATACCAATCATCATCGTACTCAACCCATAACCTCATCCACTTGAAGAAAAGATAGTTCCATTCGTAGTCGGGGTTTGTGGGTATCTTGGCCCTGATCATATGTTTATTCAAATAACTGTATGTTGGTATCCTCTCCGCAAGCCTTGCTTTGCCTTCCAAAAGGCTTCCTTAACTCCATAGTTCTGCCACTATCAGAATCCTTTTCATGCGCAACACCTACCCTTTAAGGTCTGCATGATGTTAGGGTACTTCCTTATAGGACAAACCTCTTGAATCTACAGGGAAGTACCCTAACGTCATGTGGACCTTAAAAGATATACACATGACGTGGTCCGGGTTGGCAATGTATTTCCCTAGCATCAATATATGGAATATATCGTGCATCCCTGCTAGATTCGACGACAAGACAATTTGATATGCCACTGGGCCTACTCTCTTGGTGATCTCGACGGGTCCTACGCATCAAATGATGAAATTCTCATCCTTTTCAAACTTGATCACCCCCTTCATAGGTGATATTCTCAGGAATACCTTGTCTTCTACTTAAAAAATGCAACTCTCATCTACGTTTGTTAGCGTAACTCTATTGCATGTTGACTCTGCACTACTGTCATTAGTATTTTTTGGCACTATTGTCGAACTCATATCACAAGCTTGTTCTGGGTCGGGAACAATGTGGTTGGGATGGGTGATATGGAGACTTAGGCTTCAGAGTTGAGCTTCCAGAATTTTCTGGAACTGGGCAAGCCGAAGGATTGATTGGTTGCACGAAGTGGAATGAATATTTGATTATAAAGAGGTTCCAAATCGTATGGAGGTGAAGATTGTCTTCATCAAGCAAAAGGGTCGCACATTCGCTTGGTGTGAGAATTTGAAGCGATCACGCGATAAACCAGGAAAGTCGAAGATCTGGGTAGTTTATGTAACACCCAGAAATAATTAATTAGGCCACTTAATAATCTAGTAGTTAAGTTAAAACACTTAGAAAATGAGTTGGCGTTCAAACGAGAGTTTATTTGTTTGAACGAAACGTTCTAGAGGAGATGCAGAACGTGCTATTTGCTAAGGCGTTCAAACGGTGTTGCGAAGGGGAATGTGACAGTGCGTCCTGTCTACTAGGGTTCATATTGGGCCGATATGGGCCCCCTTAGTTATCAGGGGCGGGCTAACTTGATTCTTAATGGTGGCAGATATATCCTAATAAATTATTAGAGATGCTCACCGATTGATTTGTAAGATTTCTTCTTGGATAGTCCACAAGATCCACCCTAATGCCAATGTTTTCACATGCAACTTAATTTGATGGGTTGTCTCCCATCTCAATATGGGAAGTATTTCCATTTTTCACCCTCTCTGTGTACTAAATCAAATTAGTAATCACAACACCTCGCCTTTTCTCTCACTACAAAAATTGAAGTGGTATGCGACTGGCTTTTAGTGGCCTTTCAGTCACCCTAAAACGCCACTAAACATTAGTGGCGTGTGATTAGTGGCCTTTTTAGAAGGCCACTAATCATTTAGTCAGTATTTCTGACTTTGTGGCGTGTCAGTTAGACACACCACTATATATTATAGTGGCGTGTCAGATAGACACGCCACTATATATGGCGTGTCTGTCTATAGTGGCGTGTCAGACAGACACGCCACTAATTAAAGTATTTTTTTTAAAAAAAGAAAATGGTAAATTCAGTAATTTAAATCTAAAAACCCTGCTTAAACAATCCAAATTCTGCAATCCAAATTCTGCAATCCAAATCCGAAATTCTGTATCGAAATTTTGTATCAATCAACACAATTGCAACAATTCTATCAATGCATGATCAACACAATTGCAACAATTTAAACTTTTATCAATAATTACAAGTACAAATAAATCATTCCAAAAGTTTCACTAATATATATATGTCATAGATTAATAACAATCAAACTAAAACTTACAACAAACAAAATATACAATCAATCTTTGTCCTAGATTGATACCAAAAAGTAATTACAAAAGTTCTCCAGCAACAGGGGTTAAGCTGTATGACAGATAGCGCCTGCAAGAACAAAACAATGCCAACAAACAAGTCGATTCAGATACAATAAATTTAAATTCTCAAAAAATACAATAAATTTAATTAAACTACCAAAAAATAATTCAGCACATGACCTCGATATCCAGTTACATCTACTCCTTCCAGTACAAAAGAACCTGCAACACAATATCCTATTAATATTTCGTTTAATAAAATAGAGAAGAAAATTGTGGATCATTTTCATTTAATAAAAATAAAATTCAAGTTTTCCCTTTAAATTTTCTCTGCACCAAGTGTAGCATAAAGTGAATACAAGCAATACACACAGCGGATTAGTGATAGCCTTTCTTTGGTGAAGCTATTCTTTCAATAGATATTAGCAGCAACAAATGATGCCTTTACTGCTCTAATATATAGGTGGGAGTGGGCACGACGTTATTCAGTAAGACAACTAGAATCACAGCACTAGAGTTGGTTTGAAAATGACTCAACACTCTATTGTTTATGCAGCT
This sequence comes from Alnus rubra, assembly GCA_028654335.1. Taxonomy (NCBI): domain Eukaryota; kingdom Viridiplantae; phylum Streptophyta; class Magnoliopsida; order Fagales; family Betulaceae; genus Alnus; species Alnus rubra. The sequence continues at coordinate 126,871 of JAJPGS010000325.1, forward strand.
CAATACATATCATTAATTGGTTTAAAAAGGATACAACACTCGATCTATTGTTTATACAGTTACGTACATGACATCTTTTCTTAACTCTTTGTAATCAAATACCAACCCAGTTCTCTTTAGATTATTCCCTTTCATTTCAGGTCATACAGAGACGAAACCTTGCTAGGAGGGTGAATGAAACGAAGCGGAGTTAAAAAATGAGCATGGCAAGTCATCAAATGTGACACAGTTGGTGATGGAGCTTTTGGAAAGACTTGCATGCTTTTGATCATCAACTTATGGTCCTTAAACTAAGACAACCAAACATATAGAAACTTGCCCTTAATCATTATAATGTAGTCAATGCAATAAGGAAGGGTTTTCAGGTCAAGACCATAACAGAAATGAAGCTCAGAGAGATAAAAACCTATTTCTTAAGGAAACAAACTAACATTAAGTACAAACAAACTGACATTAACCTACAATATAAGTATGTTAGAGGATCATTACCACAAAGAGAGAATATGAGGGTCTAAGACTATCATATTTTTAATAGGTTAAATAGAATAATATAAGATTAATTGCAGTCATCCACCCTAAACTATGAAGACATTTGTAATGTTCACCCTAAACTACAAAAAAAATCATTCCAAAAAAAGCAAGTACATATTTGCTAACTAAAATAAACTTAAATGTTACCCAATATCAATCGTCAGCAAGATTTTCATGATCGGGTAACTGCACAGCATTTTCCGTAGGATCTGCGAATGATAAAACAAATACAGTTAACAAACAATATGATCAAATCATATCAAGTCCTAAGCATTCAACAAAGTAAATTTAAACAGACGTAATCATACCACGAAAAATAAATCCATTAATTATTACCTGATCTGCTATCAACAGATGATACATTCATACGATCCACTCTTTCCTTAGCTACTGTTTTAAAATGTTCTGTTTTAAAATGTTTCATTGGTTTGTAGTCTATACCACTCTTTCCTTAGCTACTGTTTTAAAATGTTGTTTTATAGCATCATGCACTTGCAACAACATTTTAGTTGTTTTATAGTCCCAAGCCACCATATAAAACATTATGGAAGTGAGCTTTTTTTTTTTTTTTTTTTTTTTTTTACATACAATGTGAAGATTATAAGTCCACCCTTGAAATATGTTTTTTATGTTTATAATTTGGCTTAAAGTATTTATATATACTTTGAAACTTATGAAGATCGAGTCATTTAATTTTGAAGTAAATAATTTAAAGTGTTTATAATATGTTTTTGTATATGTGAACATATGATTAATCTTATCTATGTATAATTTGGAACAAATTTTATATGTCTTTAGAAATAACAGTGAATATGAACTCCAATGCTAATGATTCTTTAGTTTATGAAAAATAACAAAACGACTAAATAATAATTGAAGGGAAAACAAAACATTCAAAAAAAAATCAATTAAACAATTCTAAATATGAAATGAGAGAAATGAGAAAAAAATATGAAATAACAAAACGACTAAATAATAATTGAAGGGAAAATACTAACCTTGGGCAGGGGTGATATTGGGCGGCCGGGAATGGGCGGCGTCGGTGGTGGCCGGCGTCTGGCTGGGCGGAGAGCTATAAATGAGAGAGAGAGAGAGAGAGAGAGAGAGAGAGAGAGAGAGAGAGAGAGAGAGCTAAAGAGAGATATTGAGAGGGAGAGAGAGACAGAGGAGATGCATACCTGATCGGCGGTGGGATGCGGCGGCCGGGAATGGGCGGCGTCGGTGGTGGCCGGCTTCTGGCTGGGCGGAGAGCTAGAAATGAGAGAGAGAGAGAGAGAGAGAGAGTGAGAGAGAGAGAGAGCTAAAGAGAGAGAGAGAGCTAAAGAGAGATATTGAGAGGGAGAGAGAGACAGAGGAGATGCATACCTGATCGGCGGTGGGATGCGGCGGCCGGCGATAGCTCAGACGAGAGGGAGAGAGAGAGAGAGAGAGAGTAGAGTGAGAGGAAGGGAGATTTCGTGCAGAAACAGGGAGAACCGCGCGTTTTTACGCGGTTCTATGAAAATTAGTGGCGTGTCAGTTTCTGACACGCCACAATATTGCGGCGTGTCTGACTGGCACGCCACAATATTGTGGCGTGTCTGACTGGCACGCCACAAAATTGTGACGTGCTAAATCCAACACGCCACTAATTTAGTGGCGTTTATTTTTAACACGCCACTAATTATTTTAGTGAGGTGTTAAAATATAACACGCCACTAATTAGTGAAGTGTCAAACAGTAGCTTACTGTAGACACGCTACTAAATGCACTATTTTTTGTAGTGTCTGCCTTTGTATTTGTCCATGAAAAAAAAAAATAGTCTTCGCTAAAGACCGTTTTTCCTGTTGTGATATATAAACACTCTTTTCCTTTATTAGTTTGATTTCCACGATTCAAGTATTCGGAATTTATCTGTATGTGGACATGCATATAAAATTCTTATTCGTTATATATATATAAAAAGAGAAAAAAAAAAAAAAAAGAGAAGAAGAAGTTGGAATCCCTTTATTGATCATATGCTCAAATAAAATAATACATCACATTCTTGGTACAGAAGTAAATTCGACCAACAACAAAAAAAAAAAAAAAAAAAAAAAAAAAAAAAAAAAACTGTATATGGCATTACCCAAAATGTATAAATTCTCTCGAGTAGTGTTCTTAATTCCTTAGAAAAGGAAAGCCGCAGCAATGGGCAACAAGGAGACGAAGAAACTAGCAAAGACACCAGATGATGAAGAGTTGGGCGGGGTCGGCGTCTGACCAGTGGGTCCGCCGGCCTTGGGAGATGCAGCGGGGGACGAAGTAGGAGTTGAAGTCCAAGGAGCAGGGGTCCCTGAGGAGGGAGAAGGCGTGGTAAGAGTAGTAGATTGAGGGGAGGGAGGAGTAGTTTGAGGGGAGGGTGGAGTAGTGGGCGTAGGAGAGCCGGAGACGGTAATGGCTAACTTCTGGCCAAACTGGCAGTGCTGGCCGACGGTGCAGATGTAGTAGTGGTTGCCAGCGTTAGAAAGAGTAATGTTAACAGGGCCAGGGGTGATGATGTCACCAATAGGATTGGCTGAGCTGCAGGAGTCGAAGGATTCTTTTGGTACTCGGAGGACGTCGTGCTCGCCTGTGGCGAAGTTGAACGCTGAAAGACAGGAGTTATATATGTTAACATCAAATTAATACATGCATATATATATATATATATATATATATATATATATATATATATATATATATATATGTATATGAATGAGGATCGAGGATAATTAATGATGATTTTCTTAATAGAAGGAAAAGAGGGAGAGAGAAATCTTACTTAAAATATCACCAACCAGGAACTTGTTGTTGTTAGCCCAAGTCTGATATGCCGCAGCACCAGCTTGTGGAACACTCCAACCCATGCCATCTCCCACCACATGCACTGTTTGTGCTTCCGAGCATTGTAAAAGCATTGCAGCCAAAACAATCACAACACTGATGATGAACTTGTCCATTCTATATCTCTCAATTGTTGTAATTGTATGCCTCTGCGGCTCTGCGTGTTGTATTGTATGCCTTTGATGACAATGTGAAGGTTTCCACACAGAATATATATAGAGTGATCAGGCAAAAATGATGAGCAACAGCTCCTCTAGAACCAATTAATTAGACGCGTCGTCCTTGACGGTGAACCGAAGACGCGACCAGGCACCGTTTAGATGCTACGACGAAGCGTGGGTGCCGGTCCATTTTGTACAATGGAGGTGGACTTCCTACTTTTCAATATGGCTTGACTTTCCCTTTATTATTGGATCGGACTTGGCCTATTAAAATAACTATAATTGGCCAATATTCAATAATATATATTCCTATGAATATGGATTAGTTGAAATCATAATCATTTAGTTAATTAGTTAATACGAAGCTGGTTAGACAGGGATATAATTGCACTCATTCACTATTTTTAGATTAACCACTAGAATTATTATTAATATATATTTTTTTTTTCCTTCATTTCTCTTTAAATTTCCCTTTCTCTGTACTTTTCCATGCTTCTTGGGTTAAAGTTTATACCAAATTAACACACACCAAGAAGCTACGAGGAAGTTTTATATCTTCCAATTAATTGACTTTGAGCACATGATTAATTAGTTGTGACTTGATTTACGTGTTTGTACGCAACGAGTAAACAGATATTAATTCCAAAACAAGACTTGGAAAAACATGAGCCAGGAAAAAAAAAAAAAAAAAAAAAAAAAAAACACTTGGAAAACATGATCAGCCCTTGAAATTTGAGGCCTTTTGAACTTTTCTCAATTCAATTCTCACCCTCCAACATTGGAATGATCATGATTTAAATTTCCAACAGCGACAGCGTCCAGAGTTCCAGCAATTGGAAGCTTTCCACATCATTTCGTCTTCTATCGAAGGAGTGTAATTCAGACATTCTTAATTACATATCCAAACTCTAAAAAGTGACATCCGGGACCCTATACTACCACCGCGTGTTAAATTATACACTTTTACGTACGTTTTTCAACCCAAAATACTGATAAAGTTACTAAAAAATCCATTTGAAAAAAATTAAACCAAAAGGGAAAAAACAGAAAACAGAAAATCGCACATTGTCTCTTTTCATATTAGCCCCCTTAATTAAAATGGAGGAAAATATACTTTAGCTCTTGAATTACCACCGCATTTTTATTTACGCCTGCAAACTTTAAAAAGTGAAATTGAGCCCCCCATTCTCTTATTGCGTGTCAATTTAGACAGTTTTGTATTTTGCTCCCCAAAAAACCCATAAAAGTTGTTAGGTAAATACCATTTTGCCCCCTTGAGTTTTAACAACTTTATTTTTTCCCACATCGGTCTCACTTTCGATCACAGATAGTGCCTCGTCTATGGGCATATCCAAATAGTACATCTGTCGATCTGCCGTTAAGAAAACTAACAGATTTACACGTCAAACCATTCCGAATTTGACATGTGTCGACATATACTTCATTAAAAAATTAAAATATAAAAAAAAAATTGTAAAATCAAGAAAAAAAATTTAATGGGTGGTTCGGCCACCCCCAAATGGATAAATGGGGGTGGCTGAAACCACGGTGCCTTGTGCCTTGTGCTTGTTTAGTTTATGTTTAGTGTGTGTGTTGTGGGATTGTTGTTAGAGATTCCTATAGTGATTTTTGATGGGTTGATGATGATTTTAGGATTAGAAAGTTGGAATCTTTGGGGAGACTTGGACCATTTCGTTTACCTTGCTTTGTATCTTATTGGTTGTGATGGTAACTTGTAGGTTCTTGTGTTTTGGAGTTTGTTTTTAAAGAGGCGTTGTGTTTTAGTAAAGGTTGGAGTTTTGGTGAGAAATGTTTGAATTTTGGTGGTAGGTTCTTGTTTTGAGGTCTGGTTTGTGCTTAGAAAGGTATTTAAGAAATATGTTGGGGCCTTGGATCATGTTAGGCAGGTTAAAGGTAGGACCTTTTTAGGTTTTTAGAGTTTATGCTTAGGGATTGGTCGAACATCCTGAGCAATGATCGATCGTTGCTAATGATTGAACGTTGCCAAGAATGATCAAACGTTCTGTACAATCAAACCTTCCCCAGCAACGATCGATCTGTCAGTTGGCCATAATATATAAAAGTCCAATTTTAGGGTTTTGACGGTGTTTTATCCTAGAAGTATGACTAACCTTTCGTAGGAGACGGTATTGAAGGATTTGAGGATACCAATATATATGACCTTTGCAACCGAGGTGAGTGAAACTCATATGAAAACTTTTATCAAAACTTTATAGCATGTCTATTTTTATTATTAATCGTGCATGCTTTATACTCACATGAACTATCTTGTATAACGATGTGAACTCCACTTTTGTGTAAACGAGTATTTGAAAAAGGAATGATGCATCATGTGAGTTTTATAAGTCTATGCATGTAAAATGAAATAATTAATTGCATCTGACATGGCTACCATTATATAAGCTTGATCTTATTGTCAATTTGTCTAGAGACAGTAGATCTAGGGTTCCTTGGATCCATTAGCAAGAGTGACCACTGCGACCCTCGACGGATGGCGGTCACAACCTACGGCATTACTAGTGGTGTAGACAGGGCCGGGCTCGATACATTTGAGACCTAAGACAAGAAGTTTAAGTGATGCCTTTTATTTAAAATTAAATATTATTTAATTTAATATTACAATTTTATTTAAAATTCATTCTTCTCGCTTTTTGGGATGCAAAATTACTTATAAAATCTTATATTCAACTTTTCCTAACATTTCATTTTCAATTGATAATATGGCTAATCCATTTAATCTTTCTTGTGACATTGTTGACCTGAGGTAGGATTTTATCAATTTTAATTTTGAAAAACTTCTTTTTACAAAAGCAACTGTAACAGGTATTGTCAATAAAATTCTATAAGCGATACTTGAATTAAGAAAAGAATCAAGTCTTTTTATATAATTTAATGTATCAATTGGAGTACTTTCTTCTATTTGTAAAATTTCTTTAAAAATTTTTAGTTCTGAAAAATAAATATAAGCCATCAATATCATAATAGATATCATGTGTTAGAAAACCTTCAAGATTAAGACTTTTTTTACTATCATCGTCTAGTGATTTTAATTTCTTAAATCTGAAATTGTTCAAACCTACTTTGAATTGAAGAAATGGCTTGATCTACTATATATAAGAAGTAATATTACTTCTAAAAGATTCTTCAACAGATTGTGTTGTCTCTTCATTGGCAATATCATCAAACCGTTTCTTTCTATGAATTATGCATTTTTAGTGAATTACATTTTTTTTTTAAAGTAAGAAAGAAGACATTTTAATTGATCTATATCAACATCAATATGCATGTCTTCTGATTATAAATTTTTACTAATAGTATTAACAAAAAATAATATATCATACCAAATAGTCATGCTTAAAAAGAATTCCAAACTTTCAATCTCATAGGCTGCTTAAGAATTAGCTTCATTTTTTGTTTTAGGATCTTCACTTGTTTTTTCTAATTGCAACAAAGCATCTCTAATCTGCGTAGTTTGAAACTTTGTTGCTTTAACATGTTTAATCCGACTTTCCCAACGTGCTTGTGAGAGAGGCTCAAGAGTTAAATCCAACACATTATCTTGTAAAAAAATTCATCGTTTTGTAGTTGAAGAAAACAAAGAATATATACGTTGTACAACTTCAAAAAAATTTATAGCTTTAGGACAAGAATTGGCCATATCGCTTATTACAAGGTTAAGACTATGACAACTATATGGTGTGTAAAATGCTTTAGGATTAATATCAAGAAGTCTTTTGATGAGAAGATACGAAGGAGTCCTCCCCCTAGGTTCTCTCTCTGTGGAACCCCACGAGGTGAGTGTTTTAGTCTCCTGCCGATTAACCCGGCTGAGAGTTTTTGTCTATTTGATTTCCTTTGCTTGGCTGAACTATCATTTGAACTTCGACGCGTTCATGATGGTGGACTCTATTGAAACACTATGCAGAAAGATGACTCTAACGGAAGGGGAGAAGGTGGGCATCACCATCTCCGAAGATGAAACTGCTGATTTGTGTTTGAAGAGTGGGAGATATCTCATTGGGCGCCTTATGTCCGATCGACGAATCCCAAAAGAAGCATTTTGGACGCAGATGTCCCAGCTATGGAAGATTTTGGATTGTGTGGCCTTCAAAGAAATTCACGACAACTTGTGGCTTATCGAATTCTCAAATGAGAATAACAAAAACAGGGACAAGGAAGGACTTTTGTGGCTATTCAATCGAACCGTCTTTGTTCTAAAGGAGGTGGAGGATAGTATTCCCCCAACACAGATGGATTTTACCCAATCTCTATTTTGGGTACAAGTTCATAATATGCCCGTCATCTGCATGAACCGTGAGGTGGGGCATAGGATTAGGGCAACTATGGGGATGGTGGAGGAGGTAGACGTCACCAGAGATGGGGTTGGATGGGACGCTGCTTGCAGCTTTGGGTCAACATTGATCTGACAAAACCATTGGACAGGGCCGAACCCTTCACCTGAACGGGAAATCCATTTGGGTGACATTCAAGTATGAAAAACTGCCGCAATTCTGTTATGCATGCGGTCGGATTTATCATGCGAGTACCAGTTGCAAGGGCAGCAAAGGGTTTCGGCTTAATGAGGAGGTACCAGCAAAACAATGAGGAGTTTGGTTATGGACTGATGATCTCCGGTACCGGAAGGGTGGACCACCAACATCCAGTTTGGTACGAGCAGAATCCTCACAAGACAAAGATGCTAAAACAAATTCTGGCCAGAGCACAAGGGTCGGCCGGAACGTCCACTTGACTGGCGATACAATAAGGAAATCCTCAATCCTACAATCACGGACCTTCCCAAATCAATTACAAAGGCTAGTAAGGAAAGTATTTATGGTGAGCAGGATTCTGGGAGCATGGAAGGGAAATTGACGCCCGTTACAACCTTGGAGGAGTTATTAAGGAAGCCGTTAGGAGAGCCAACAGAATCATATCTGCCAAATTCTTTGGATTTCAATGTATACGGTAATTATTCCGCTGCTGAAAACTAGGAGATATCCCAAAAAAAGTCAGAATGCGAGGTGGCAGCCGATACTAGGTCTTTAGCGCTCCAGATTTTAAGACATAAAATATAACGACTTAAAATAGAAATTTAAGACCTAATAATAAGACAAAAGAATATATGAATATTTATAAGAATAAATATTCGTTAATATTTGATATGAATATTTATAGGATTGAATAATCATTTATATTTGAGGCACATTTATAGTTCTAACTGATTAAATAAACCAATTGGACCATAAAATTATAGGAGATCAGAAATAGGATAACACGCGAGGGCGATCCATCGACCTGGCGAACGACCCCCACGAGCTGACGCTCGATCGACACAGCGCTTGATTGTCAATTCCTGCTGATCGATCGCCATAGTTCTGCAGAAACAAAATTAGGCAAGTTAGTTTCCTTAAGTTAGAAATTAGGGAAAATTACAGTTTATCCCCCCAAATTACCACTCATTTTGCGTTTAGTCCCACAAACTGCCAACACTCCGACTCCGGCCCCCCAAACTACCAAAACATTTGAAAAATGCCCCATTTGGCGAAATATCCTGTATTACCGCTGCCACGTGTCATTTTTTAATAAAAAAAAAACTAAAAACTAAAAAAAAGAAAAAAGTAAACTAAAAAAAAACTTTATTTTTTTTTTTTCGAAAAAAAAAAAGGAAAATCTGGTGGCTCGCGGCCACCCCAGCGATCGGGGGGTGGCTCGCAGGCCACCCCTAGGGCTCGGGGGGTGGCACGCAGCCACCCCCAGCGGCCGGGTGTGGCCGCGCGGCTACCCCCAATGGCCGGGTGTGGCCGCGTGGCTACCCCTAGTGGCCAAGAGTGGTCGCGCGCCACCCACCGAGTCCTAGGGGTGGCTTTTCGGGCCACCCCAAATGGATTTTGGGATGGCCCGAAAGCCACCCCTAGAGCTCGGGGGAGGCGCGCGGCCACCCCTGGGGCCTGGGGTGGACCGGAGTGGTCGCGCGCCACCCACCGAGCCCCAGGGATGGCTTTTTGGGTCACCCCTAGGGCTCGAGGGGTGGCGCTCAACCACCCCCAGGGGCCAGGGTGGCTCGGCAGCCACCCGCAAACCCCATATTTTCTATTTTTTTTTAAAATAAAAATAAAAATTTAGTTTTTTTAGTTTTTAATTTTTAATTTTTGTTTTTTAATTGAAAAATGACACGTGGCAGAGGTAATATGGAGATATTTCGCCAAATGGGGCATTTTTCGAAGGTTTTGGTAGTTTAGTAGGCCAGAGTTGGAGTGTTGGCAGTTTGTGAGGCTAAACGCAAAATGGGTGGTAATTTGGAGGGCTAAAATGATATTTTCCCTAGAAATTAACTATTAGTTATAAGATATTATTCCTTGTGATGACTCACTGGACAGCTTGCTACCCACGTTGAAGCCTCTTAGCCCTTGATCTATTTCTGAGTAATCTCACCCATTCAAGGTTTCTATAAATAAGAGATGCATCCCTTTGGTTTCACGCATCTCCTCTTCTCTCAATTCTTTCTGTTTCCTTCTCTGTTCTAGCAAGTAGAAACTCCCTAGCATTCTCTCTTGCTCTTTCTTTCTCTCTTTTTGATTACAGCAGCAAAAGCTGCATAACCAAACTCTTAAACTCTCCGTCTTTATCTCAAATAGCAAGCCCCCTCCCTCTCTTGTGTTCTCTCGACAACAAGGGAGTTCTAGCAAATCACTTACTCTTAAAACCAAAGCAAAGCTGTAGAAAATTCTTCAAAAGAATCCTTTGTCTCTCCCTCGACAGTATGGGTTTCAGTTAATTTATTTCTTAAAAAGAAGAAACAAAGCAACTCAATCTTTCTTGCTCACACCCTCTATTCTTTCACAGCCCAGCAATACGTTTAACCCACTTCACAGGAAGGAGCCGAAACTTCTCTCTATCTCACTATCTCAGTAGAACAGAAAAAGAAAATATCCTTTTCTCTCTCGGCTGGCTCCAGTAGATACACTTGGGATCCTCTTAAAAATATCATAATCTTTATTTAAGTGATATTTTTGGTAAGTTGCTTGAGCCTTGATTTATATGATTTATAAGTTATTAGATTATTTGATGTTTAAATATGGTGTTTAAACAAGATTTTTAAAGTGGTGTATTTGATTTATAAAACACGTCGTTATAATGCCCAAGTAAAAAGGGGATATCTTACAAAAGCGTTGTTACGCTGCCCAAAATTATAAAATATGTTTTTAAGCATTAGATATATTAATGTCGTTATTCTGTCCAATAAAATTATAAAGATATATATGAATATTTGTGTCATTCGTTTATTTTTAAAGTACTATGCCCACTAGTTATGTTAATGGGGTCACCATGTCTATTTTATACACATAACTATTATAGCGGTTATCATATCCGCTTTATTTGATAACAAAATGTACATAACTAATGTAATTTTATATTGTATATAAAATATACACATAGTTGTTATGATGCCTATTTTGCTTAAAGGGTATTTAAAGCATTAATTAATAAATATCGTAATAATGCACTCATGAAATATGCGGTAATATAATTGACCTATTTTATATGTCGTGATAATATTCAAGCGATAATAGGAAATTATATTTAGAAGTCATTAGTGGTAAAAGAGTTTAAATAAGTTTTAGTAAATTATGATGATTCATTGTTGCATGTAAATAACTGTGCAGTCGTCATTTTTGTGGGATCTCTCTTTGAAGCAGAAAACTATAAGTATTAAAAGTACTTATTGAGAATGATATTGGGTTTCATAATATGGTGATTTATGTTTTACTTAATTATATCCATATTTATTTAAAAGTATGTAAGTAAGTATTTCTAAAATACTTACTGAGAGTGATACTAGTTTCCATAATATTGTGATTTATGCTTTATTTAATTATATGTGATTTGTTTGGAACATTGCATATTTTACTGTTTTGAGTTATGAATATATTTGTAAGACCGACCGAAGGTTTAACTCCCAAGGCAAAGACCGGGGGTTAGAGGCCTATGGAACCAATGATGTTAAGACCGGAGAGGGTTAAAAGACGCACGACATTTATAAATGATAAGACCGTATTATGAGTTAGAATCTCACGACATCTATAAATGATAAGACCGTATTATGAGTTAGAGTCTCACGACATCTATAAATAAGATTGTGCATATGAATCTGTCATTTCATCATATTGTTGCATTATATATTGTTAAATAAATCAGTATTTCATTACATTATTGAAGGCAGTTGACTCACTTGATTACAATATGGGATTGTGGTGATAACCACAATCACATATATGTTTATGCAGGACAAGAGAAAGGCCAGGATGATTAGGAGCTTTATACCGAACCTGATATTTATGAATGAGACTCTTAAGTATTTCTTTAATATGTAATATTGTATATGTTAGTTTGTACTAGGTTAAAACAATGGTTACGTATTATTAGTGCCACATGTGACACATATGTTAATGCTTTGTGTGTATTTATTATGTAAGAACATGTTGTTCATATTTATTTATAATAAGGTATTTCAGTAAACTCTAATGTGTTATATTCCCAAGTCTTTGAGAAAAAATATATTCCACTGCCAAATCTCAACAAGGTCTACTATTCCCATCAAGGGAATGATTAAAACGGTCTGTCTAGAAGGATATGATGATGGGCCAGATACAATGTCTGCCACTAACCCAAATGAAACTAGGGTTTCCCGACCCACGATGCATTGGGAATCATGCCGTTTCGGAGGCACGTAACACACAGGTTGTTCCACCAGAAAAGATGGGAGATTCTATTAGAACCTGGAAGCGAAAGGTGAGAGAAACTAATAAGGAAGATGAGAAGGTAGGACACACCCCCGGATCGGATAGCAAACGTAAGCAACCAGAAGCTGCAACACTCATCCCGATTGCATAGGGGGTCGAGTCAAACGCAGCAAATCATTGGGTAAGGATAATTACCAGTTGGCATTGGCGGAGGCTGGTTCATAGCCTCGCCTGCCACAATTGAATATCATAAGTTGGAACTGCCGAAGGCTTAGGACCCTCGGACAGTTCTAGACCTCCACTAGATGGTGTAGGAGAAGCAGCCCAATTTAGTGTTTCTCATGGAAATCCTACGTACAAAGCAATGCCTTGACAGAATAAGAATTTGACTAGGGTTCGAAACTATTTTTGTGGTGGAACCGGTTGGCAAGAATGGGGGACTAGCACTTATTTGGAAATCAGCCTGTGACTTGGAGATTTATAATTAACTGGCTTTTATGGTCATCCAGAAAGTGCACGTAGATCAGAATCATGGGCTTTACTACAACACTTAGTATCTCTGCAACCTATCCCTTGGTTATGCATCGAGGATTTCAATGAAGTTTTGGATCAATCGGAAAAGGAAGGGACGTTACTTCGAAGGGAGTCCCAAATGGTCGGGTTCCAAACAGCTTTGGAGAATTGTCACCTCCGTGACTTGGGTTATTTTGGCTCTCAGTTCACCTAGAGTAACAGATGTACGGATGCCACCTTTACCAAAGAACGATTGGACCGTGCTGTTGTGAATGTGGAGCGGTATTCCCGGAATCAAACAGTGATTGTAAAAACCTTGGCAACTCGCACTTCAGACCACAACCCTATTCTCGTTAATTTTTGTGAAGAAGTTCCCGAAAGGCATTCATACAAGCGGGGTTTCAAGTTCGAAGCCAGCTAGACCACTGACGTGGAATGCCTAACTATTATAAAGAATGCATGGGAAAACGACGAGCTGGGGGGAGTGGGGGGGCTCTTGTTCAGGCTGTTTAGAGGAGGTTATCTTCTTGCCAACAAGCCTTATCCCAATGGAGTTGGAGGAAGTTTGGGCAGACAGATAAACAACTCAAGAAGAAGATAAAACAATTAGAGTAGCTACAGAAACTGGAATGCTCGAGCAATGGAGAAGCTATCAAATAGTTACAGGCTGAAATTAATGATATCTTGGAACGGGAGGACATCAAATGGAAACAACATGCGAAACAAAATTGGTATCGGAATTGATGTGGTCTTTTGTTTACCAAAATATATCAATAATAAAATTAACCACTCGCAATAGAACGAATCCTTGTAGGATAAGGCTATAGAGAGGGTGTCGAACCTCAAGGACTGCGTAGGTATTATTATCAAGCTTTTCGAGATTAAATATAACTTAATTAAAAATATGTTTGATTTGGTTTTTGTTTTCTAAAAATAAATGCATAAAAGTAAAAGACATAAATTTAAAGATAGTAGGGATGAGATAAAGAATAGGGGATTGATTTCACCACTCACCGCATAACAATAGTCAATCGTAAATTAATAAGGAAAATTCATACTATGCGTGATATAGGACTCGTCTCACTCGAGTAGTCAAGAAATTACCTCTAAAGAATAAGTATAATCCATCTTCGGTTGGCACGGACCGTCCACCTAACCACTAAGATGCGGTACGACCCGTCTTCCCTAGGCATGGACTAGCTATGTCTTTAATAGGATATACACACAATCAATGGAATAGTATAACCCATCTTCGGTTGGCACAGACTGTCTACCTAAATTACACTAAACTAGGGTGTAGTACAATCCGTCTTTCCTAGGCATGGTCTATCTAATCCTCTTGATCATATATCAATTAAAACCGTTGTATAACAATCATTCACATAATCACAGAAAATATGAAGGATTGAGTTCAATCAATATAAAAGACTTTCTAAGACAAGATAAGAAATTCATAATGATTGAATATAAACATTAAAATCAATTCTCACAGTTATACAACCATCATGCATAGAGAAAATCCCAAATTAAAATAAAATTAAACCATCATTACTTGGAAAGGGCTACATCAACACCCTATTAGGAATTTAGCCGCTCATCGTAGTGCTGGGATGGCCTCCTCCCATGTTCTTCTCCTCTTCAACTTGTCAGGCCTCCAAGAAGAATTTTGTCTAAAGCTAAGCACAAGCCCAAGCACCAAGCACCAAGCACCCCTTCTCTTGAAGCTTAAGGGTCTATTTATAGGGAGCACACAAGTCCTAGAAGCCCTTGGAATTCCAGAAAAATCTCTTTTGAGTCTTCTTGTTTATGTAGGAGATTGAAACTTTAATCCAAGTAGGAAAAGGATTCCAAATTCGGCTAGAATTGCGGTCTTTTATTGCGGGGCGATTTTAGCATAGTAAACGTTCGAATTAGAGAAAAGTTATTTCTGAAATATTTGTTGAATATTTTATTAAATTTCCAACTCCACCAATTTCATTGAAATCAGATATTTGACGCAAAAGTTATGATCCAAACACTGAGACATATGCAGAATCCAAATTTGAATCCAATCCGATTTTGACTCTTAGTAGAGAAATTCCGATTTAATCCTTCAATTGATTTGATTAAACTTAACCACATCATATAGGTCTTTTATTATGATTGGTTAAGTTTAAACATATCTTCTAGGTCTTCTCAAAGTGTGCTTTAAGCCCAAAATCAATGAAATTAATTGCATATTTATTTAAAACCTGAAAACAATAAAACAACACAAAATCAAACAAATAACAATGCTAAGGAATTAACATATATAAGTTAAGGGGCTTGAATTTGCAACATTCGACGCTTATCAGGAATGGTGATAGAAATACTCAATACTTCCATTCATGGGCAAACCACCGAAGGAAGATCAATGGTATCCGCAACATTAGTGATGAAGCCAGGCAGGTTTGGAAGAAGAAGAATGACATTGGCAAAGCTTTCATTGGTTACTTTGAGGGTCTTTTTAGGTCTAAAGGTCCGACTGGAGTTGAGGTCAGCCTACAACATATGGATATCCGAGCATTTGTAGCTATGAATGAGTAGATACTATGGCAATTCACAGAATATGAGGTGAACATAACCTTTTCACAAATGCATCCCCTGAAATCATCTGGACCCGATGGCTACCCTGCTGTGTTTTATCCAAACTATTGGACAACCGTGGGACCCCAAGTCAGACACGTTGTGTTACATTTCCTTAATGGAGGTATGTTTGATGCAACACTTAATGCTACTAATATAGTCCTAATCCCCAAAGGTACATCTCCTTCTCGGGTAACTAACCATAGGCCCATTAGCCTATGCAACGTTCTTTATAAACTCATTGCCAAGGTCCTTGAGAATCGTCTCAAACTCATATTGCCACATATAATCTCCTCGGAGCAAAGTGCTGTTCTTCCCAGGCAACTTATAACGGGTAATATATTAGTGGCCTTTGAAGCCCTTAACACGATGGATAATTGTTTGAAAGGCAAAGAGGGATTCATGGCCCTCAAGCTCAACATAAGCAAGACCTATGATCGGGTAGAAAGGCTCTTCCTAGAGGCAGTGATGCGAAAATTGGGTTTTGATGAATGGTGGATCCAAACACTGATGTCTTGTGTAAGGACGTTGACCTACTCTATTCTTATAAATGGGTAGCCTCATGGCAATATCATCCCATCTAGAGGCATCCGGCAAGGCGACCCATTATCCCCCTACTTTTTCATGTTGTGTGAGGGAGCCATGAGTTCACTATTACATCAAGAAGTAAGAGAAGGGAGAGTAATCGAGGTTCTTATCACTCGGGGAGGGACAAGCATTAATTACTTGTTTTTCGCAAACGACAGTTTGATGTTTTGCCGAGCTAATCTTCATACATGGGGGAAACTTCAAGCCATCTTAGATAGCTATGAGGCAGCATTAGGGAAGAAAATCAATAGAGACAAAACCTTGATCTTTTTCAGCCGCATCACCATAGAGAATGCCAGGCATATTATTCTAAATGAGGCGAGGGTCAGTGCAACCTTCCGGTATGAAAAATATCTAGGTCTTCCTCCACTTATAGGACGATCTAGGGTGAGTACTTTCAATAGTATAAAAAACCGGACTTGGAACAGTATTAATGGCTGGAATGAGAGGTTTCTCTCGCATGCTGGAAAATAAATTCTACTCAAGGTGGTGATCCAGGCGATCCCAACCTACACCATGAGTGTATTCCAACTCCCGAAGACTCTTATCCGGGAAATCAACACCATGATGTTTAAATTCTAGTGGGGACACAAAGAAAACGATCACAAAATTGCATGGATGGGATGGGATCAGATGGGCAAATCCAAAGAGAAGGGTGGCCTTGGTTACAGAGAACAAGATTGCTTCAATCAAGCTCTCTTAGCCAAGCAGGGTTGGTGTCTACAACAAAATCCAGAGACTTTGGTTGAAAAGATTTTTCTCAAGAAGTATTACCCAGGAGACCTATTTCTAGAATCCTCTCTAGGCAAACGGCCCTTCTACACATGGAGGAGTATTTGGAACGTCAAAACTCTACTTCAAGAAGGCCTAATTTGAAGGGTCGATGATGGAACAAAAATAAGAATTTAGGGGGACAAGTGGGTGAAGACAACACAAACACATATGATTCAAGCTCCAAACAGAATTCTAGACAGCAATGCATGTGTTAATGAACTTATTAACTATGAGGCTAACTGGTGGATTGTACCTCTGATCAAAAGCATCTGCCCTTTGGAAGTGGTTGAGCAAATATATAGCATGGCCATCAGTCCTTGTCTATCCTCTGATCAACTGATTTGGAGTGGCACAAAATCGAGCGTAGGGCTCAAGAAAGAAGTAGCTGCTCGGTTAATCCTGATGCCAATTCTGCTTGGAAACTTAAATGGAGATTACTGGTGCCCCGGCCCACCCAACTATTTCTGCGGTGAGCTTGCAGTGATATACTAACCACCAAGGAGAAATTACTAAAATGAAAGGTGATCAGCTAACCGAGATGCCCGAAATGTGGAATGGAAGTCGAGACCAGTAGTCATGCCTTATGGTGGTGCAGGGCAACTTCGGCCGTGTGGGCAGAACGTGGCGGTCGTCTTAAAAAATGTGCAATCGAGGAAAGAGGTTTCCTCAATATTTTTGAACATCTGAGCCACCACCTTGAGTGTGAAGACATGGAATTAGTGGCCCTGATAGCCTAGAAGATTTGGCATCGGAGGAATAGACTAATTTTCGGGGGGATTATTCTGCTTCCCAACTGTTTGGTGAAAAGTACCAGAGAATCCTTGGAAGAATTCAAGAAAGCCCCAAGCCCAAAGTGAGCCATTTCAACCTGACCCTCCACTCCAGGCTACCCATTGGTCTAAGCCTCCCCCCCGGCTGGGTCAAGCTAAATTGGGACACAGCAGTGGATCAGTGGAACAGAATGATGGGTGTGGGCCTTGTCACCCGGGGTCACACCGGCTAGGTACGGGGCTCCAAATGCATCTTCCTTTTGTATGTTGCTGATCCAGTCCCGACGATCATGACGGAGGGCGATGCTCAGAAAATAGTCTCGGCCTACGGAAGACGAAGAACAGATCCATTACATACGGGAGTATAATTGATGATGCCAGAGATCTATTAAAGTCATTCCAGGCTTTGACAATGACTCACGTATGGCGGGAAGGTAATCACACGGCTCACCAACTAGCAAGAAGGGCTGTCTCTCAGCACCTATTTCAAACTTTGGTGGAATCTTATCCTCAGTTTATTTCTTAAACTATCCATACTGAACAATGTATTTCTAGCTGATCTATAATCTCGGAAGCACTTTTCAAAAAAAAAAAAAAATATTAGGAAGTCTTTTTTGCACTCCTCATTCTTTTCCTTTCATATTAGATCCATTATCATATCCTTGACCTCGTATATCATTAATATCCAGTTCAAGATTTTTAATTACATTGATAATTTCATTAACAACACATTTTCCAGTAGTATCATCAACTTTTATAAATTCTATAAGATGTTCATCTATTTTGATTGGATTTGTTGAAATATCAACACATCTTAATATGAGAGACATTTGTTCTTGATGACTTGCATCAAGGGTTCAATCAAGCATGATTGAAAAATATTTTGCATCTTTAATTTTTGTAATAATATTATTTTTAATTGCATTTGCTAACAAATGTATCAATTCATTTTGTATATTATGTCCAAGATAATGATTATAAATTTCAGCATCTTTAATACACCGAATATGTTTTTGCATAACTGGATCAAATTCTGGTATCATTTCAATTAGACTTAAAAAATTTCCATTATTTTCTTGGTAAATCTTTTCATTTTTTCCTCTAAATGCCAAATTATTTTTACCAAGATTCTTTCCTACCACAATGATTCTCAAGAGAAAGTCAAATTCTTCTCCCTGGTTTTCTTTCTACGAAAAAGGGTTGAAACTTTTCTTCATCTGGCCCCCACTAGGTCTAGAGTTTTAATTAGAATATTGTGTTTCTTTGTATTTGAGTGTTCTCTTATCACTTGACTTCTTGTTGTTGGGATCCTGTTCCCTTTTGGTGTCTCTTTGTTTTTGCCAGTGTTTGTTTTTTTTTTTCTCTTCTATGGATGTTCTATCGTCCATGTGGGTTAAATTCACCCTATCAGAAAGGGAAGATGTTGAAGTGCAAGTAGGTGAGAGTGGTGTTGATCCTTTATGCAATAGGGGTCAATCCTGTTTAGTTGGAAAATTGTTATCTGATCGTGTGCCCAAGGAGTTTATCAAGGTTCATATGCTGCGTGCATGGAAGATCCAAGGGTCGGTTTCTTTCAAGGTTTTGGGGGAACACCTCTTTTTTTTGGAGTTTGAACATGAGTGGGATAAAATCCACCTTCTGGAAGGAAGGTCGTGGCTGTATGATGGCAACTTGGTTGCGATTGCGGAGTTTGATGGATTTACACCCCTTTCTCCGATGGAGTTTGAGAAGGCTGCTTTTTGGGTACGAATGTATAACCTACCTTTAGTCTGCGTGGGGTGAGGCTATAGGGTATCAAATCGGATCCACGATGGGAGTGGTGGAAGAAGTGGAAGTTAAGGATGGGGATGCGGCATGGGGGTCTCCGAGTCCGTATTGTCATCGACCTCGCTAAACCCCTAGATAGGGGACGCAAGATCAATATCAAGAATAAATCCACATGGGTAGCTTTTAAGTACGAGACGGTCCCTAACTTTTGCTACCAATGTGGTGTGGTTCGCCAAGGGATGAATGGCTGTGAAGTCCAAGGTAATGGTGACATGCAGGGGGACTCCCCCTTTGGCCCTTGGCTAAAGGTTCCCCATGTTTACTGGAAAAGGCGAGGTGATGATGAGTTTAGGGGTACTTGGTGTGTTGGTCCAGATCAATAGAAGTGGCGAGCTCAAAATGTAGGGAAATCCATGGCGGAAGGAAGTGCAATACCTGGCGGCGGAGCAGGCTCATACAGCCCAAACCCTAAGTCTCCTTTGCATGAGAAGCAGAATCCATATATGGAATGTCCTAACTTTTCGGAAATGAACACTCAAGGGCTTGAATCATGGAGACAGAAGGGCAGCGAAGGTTTTGTGACCTCTATACACAGCCCTAAGATGTTATGTGGACTTTCGTCTGATAACGGTTTTGGGGAGAATTATGTTGATGCGGATTTGGTGGAAGGCAGTGGTGAATTCTCAAAACTTGTTTAGGAAAGAGTCGTTACTAAGGAGGGGGTCGATCCTGTTTTGCAGAAACTAAGGAAGTTAGATGATTCAAAAAAAACTCCAGCTCGTGGGATACAAGAGGTGGATGCGATAAACAACATGCATGTGGTTTACCTTCACGTTATGTGGGGAGCTAGGATGCAAAGTTAGGCCAGATGAGGTGGCAAAACATAGGGGATGGGCTGCATGAGGTCCAGTTTGACTGGGATCCTAAGGCCATGTCCTATTTTCCAAAAGTTATTTCTAGAAGCTGTCCTTTGTAGAACACATGTCCACCAGGTTTTAAACTGTTAGTATTTTGGCCTCATTCTGTGTTTGGACAAAATCACTTAAGTGTAAAGATGCTGTAAACAGTGATTCCACTATTCAGAGTGATGTCAGACGATTCTGCTTGCAAGTCAGAAGAATTTCAAGTTCCCTGTCAGCCGTCTGGACGATAGAGCCATCCCGTCCGGACGCCCATCTATCCACTGTGCCATCCGTCCGGACGACGTTTCTACCATTCGGACCTCCAAGACAGATCAGCATCATCCGTCCGGACGAAGTGTTCATTTCGTCCGGACCCCATACTGTATCGAGAAGTTTCTGTGCCAGCTTGCATCCGTCCGGACATTTCAGCAACACGTCCGGACGCCTCTTAGTACTCGATTAGTTTCTGATTTCTTTCCGAGTTCCAAGAAAGGGAAGATCAATCAACTGTCCGGACGATGTGGTATCCCGTCCGGACGTACTTCTCCTTAAGGCAAGAATTGCAATTCAAATATCACCATCCGGACGTCTGACAGCTGTGGTCTGGACGCGCGTTCATCAAAGAAGGAAATTGCCGATTCGACTTCAACCGTCCGGACGACTGCTGCACATGGTCCGGACGCGCGCATTGCAAATATGGAAATTGCGTGTTGAAGAATTGCCGTCCGGACGCTCATCCCCCATGGTCCAGACGCGCGAAGCCTTATAAGGAAATTACTTGCAGCGGACGTGAGACCGTTTGGACGATGTGCCATCCCGTCTGGATGAAGCTCTTAAACAGGAAAGATTTTCTTGCGAAATTTTCAGAAAATCTTGTCGCACAGTTGTCCGTCCGGACGGCCCATGTCCACCGTCCGGACGGCACCCAGGTATATTTTTCCTGACACTCATTTGAGCCCCCAGCCTATAAATAGAGGCCCCTGGGCATTGAGCTCAGAGAAGTCATCAATCCCTCTGAAGCCATTTTACAAGTGTGTTGTGCTATAAACCGAAGTCTATCTTAGAGGTCGGCTCTAAGATAAAGGATTCCATTGAAGACCCCTTCAGGTAGGAGAACCTGGTTGGGAAGCGTTCGTGTTGGGTTACACGTCAGAGATCAAGGTACGACCACTGCATCGGTACATGTGAGTGTTACTATCTTGTATCTAGCTTTGTCTTCTGAATAGTGGAATTTCTGGGTTTGGCTGCCCCGGAGTGGTTTTTCTCTTGATTGAGTTTCCACTTCGTCAACAAAAATCTGTGTGTCATTTATTTTCCGCTGTGCTTTATTTTTTGTTGACACTTATGCACACACTTTATTTTTAGACGTCAATTTCAATTTTCATAAACCAATTATCCTGAACAGTGCAAGAGCATGAGGACCACTTCGCTTTTCTGCAAGAGTCTTCTTCCGAAGCCCCGGACAGTTCGGTCCCTTCGCCGTGTGGTGAAGAACAAGCAGCCTACTTTGGTTTCGGGGTTCTACGGGCATCCTGATGTTACTAAACGGCCGTAAACTTGGGCTTTGCTTAGACATTTGGCTTCTTTGATCCCAATTCCTTGGCTCTGCCTAGAGGATTTTAATGAGATTCTGTCGTTAGGGAAAAAATCTAGTTGCACTTACCGTCCAAGAAGTCAGATGGAAGCATTTCAAAGAGCCCTGGATGATCGTAATTTACTGGACCTGGGTTATTCGGGACCAAAATTTACATGGTGCAATGACCGTATGGGATCGGGTATTACTAGGGAACGGTTGGATCGAGCTGTTGCTAAATATGAATGGTGGCAGAGCTTTGATGTTGTCAATGTTGAGGTTCCGAGATTGCTCAGACCACCACCCTCTCCTTGTCTCTTTTTCCCACCATAAGAAAACAGTTTGGCAGCGCAGAAGACATTTTCGATACGAAGCCAGCTGGGAGAAACGAAAGAATTATGGAGCGGTGATCCAACAGGTCTGGTGGGTACGTGAGTCCCCTGAAGTAGCATGGACGAAAGTGAGAATCAATCTCAAGGGGTGTCAAAGGATGCTGCAGCGATGGGTCAGAGAAGAAATACCTAAATCCAGAGGACCAAATTAAGATAAAAAGAGCTGGAACTTCAGGGCCTTTAGATGCAGGAACACGATTTTGATGTGGAGAAAGAGATTCAAGTGAAAGCCGATATTCATTCCTTCCTTGAACAAGAGGAGGTGAAGTGGAAGCAGCGTGCAAAGGAAAATTGGATGAAGTTTGGTGACAGAAACACCAAATTTTTTCATGCTAGGGAAAATCAGAAAAACAGCCGCCATCGCATTGATAATATCCTAGACCAAGAGGGGAGGCAGTGTTCCTCTCAAGAGGAGATTGAAGGGACCTTCATCAATTATTTTCAATCTTTATTCAAGGTAGGGGACAATCTGGAGGTAGATACCAGTACAAGTGCTATTCAAAGAAAGGTCACGCAGGCTATGACTCTAAATTGTTGGCAGAATTCATTGTGGAAGACATTCGCACAACTTTAGCTCAAATGGCTGCTCTTAAGGTTCCAGGACCTGATGGATTCACTGCAAGCTTCTACCAACAGAACTAGGCCACCATTCATAAGGAGGTTTGCAATGTTATTTTGTATTTTTTTCAACACGGGTATCCTGGATCCTAAGATTAATATGACTAATATTGCTTTAATTCCTAAGAACACTTCCCCTAGTAGTGTCACAGATTTTATGCCTATTAGTTTATGTAATGTCATCTATAAACTTATTTCTAAAGTATTGGCTAATTGGCTCAAAGAAGTGTTGACAAGAATTATTTCACCTTCGCAAAGTGCTTTTATCCCCGGGTGATTGATCACTGATAATGACATAGTTACTTTTGAGACTATGCATACTATGCAGACCTGGATGTGGAGTAAGGTTGGTACATGGGGTTGAAGCTCGATATGAGCAAAGCCTACAACCGGGTGGAATGGGCCTTTTTGGAAGTTGTTATGAGGAGATTAGGCTTTGATGATCGATGGATACATCTAGTGATGGTTTGTGTTCGAACTGTTTCATATTCAGTGGGGGTCAATGGCAATCCGGTGGGCAGCTTTCAACCTTTTAGGGGGATTCAACAAGGGGACCTAATCTCCCCCTATATTTTTTCTGATTTGTCCTGAAGCCCTTAGCCCTGTGATCACTCATGTGGTTGATTCGAGAGTTATTATTGGGGTTCCTACTTCCCCAAGGGGTCTTAGGCTCAGTCACCTGTTTTTTGCCAATGACATTTTGCTTTTTTGTAAAGCAAACTCGGTTGAATGGAGATGGTTAATGAGGATTCTGGGAGTCTATGAAGCTGGGTCAGGACAACAATTGAATCTCCAAAAGACATCAATTTTTTTCAGCCGCAACACAAGTGCAGCCAAAAAATTGGAGATTCTGAACTTATCAGGTTTTACAAAAGTTCAACGAATAGACAATTATCTTGGTTTGCCCTCTTACATCGGCAAATCCAAAGTACAGTCTTTCAACAGCATCAAAGAACGGGTCCAGCAGCATCTAAATAATTGGAAAGTCCAATTCCTCTCACAGGCTGGAAAGGAAGTCTTACTCAAGGCTGTTGTGCAAGCAATTCCGACATACAGTATGAGTGTCTTTCTACTTCCTGTTTCTTTCTGTAGAGAGTTGCAGGGTATAATGCAGCGTTTCTAGTTGGGGCATATGGCTAAGGAGACTAATGTACACTGGATGAGTTGGGAGAAGATGGGAAGGTCACAAGCCATAGGGGGCTCGGGTTTCGGGACATAATTATGTTCAATAAAGCCCTGCTAACCAAGCAAGGGTGGAGGTTGTTGCAAAACCCGAATTCCCTTACTAATAAGATTCTCAAAGCCAAGTATTTCCAACAGGGTTCTTTTTTGTCTGCTAAGTTAGGGTCTCGTCCTTCCTTTGTGTGGAGAAGTTTACTGTCGGCCAAAGGCTTATTACAAGAACAAGAAGGTTTGATGTGGAGAGTAGGAGATGGGACGAGTATTCAAAGCTGGAAGGATAGGTGGCTGCCTACACTTACTTCTTATTCGGTGCAATCCCTGCCTAGGGTGATACCTGATGACTCTACAGTGTCTATGCTTATTGATCCCGATCTGTGGGGTTGGAGTTCCAATCTTATCCATTCTATTTTCATTAGAAAAGAAGCTGAGGTTATTGTAGCTATTCCCTTGAACCCCACCTTTCCTCCGGATCGGCTTGCATGGAATGGCACATCAAATGGGATCTTCTCTGTCCAAAGTGCCTATCACATGGGAATGGAAATTCAAGAGTGCAGTCAAGGAAGCACATCCCAGGGAGGTAGTGGTCATAGAGTTTGGTCCTTCATCTGGAGTCTAGAGGTCCCAAATCCAGCCAAGCTTTTTATGTGGCGTGCATGCAATGACTTACTCCCCACAAGGAGTAATCTGGCTCGACGAAAAATTGTGGAAGATAATGTTTGCCCTTGTTATTTGAGAGATGTAGAATCGGGTCTGCATGCGATATGGAGTTGTCCAGCTGCTCAAGATGTTTGGGGAGGAGGTTCGGTGCTATTTCAAAAATGTGCGTTTATGGGAGACAGTTTCTTGCAGGTAGTGGATAACTGCATGGACCGGTTCACAAAGGAAGATTTAGGGCTCATGACTGTTATTTCTCGTCGTATATGGTTGAGAAGGAACAAATTCATCTTTGAGAATAATTTTACTCATCCTCAGGTGGTTTATAAGCCATGGATTCACTTGTTGAGTTTCGTAAGTACAATTCAAAGGAGGAGGAGAGTGTGAATAGCAATGGGGTGTCCCTTATCCATAGACCTACAATAGGATGGAAACCACCACCTATTGGTGTTGTTAAGGTCAATTGGGATGCATCATTGAACGTAAAGGAGCATTACATAGGCATTGGGATAGTGGCCAGGGATCATTATGGGAATGTTTTGGGTGCACGGGCAGTCACAAAAATTGCAGTGTGTGCACCTAAAGTTGCTGAAGCTATGGCGGCCCTTGAATCGGTGATGTTTTGTAAGGAAGTAGGCTTTTTTTAAGTGCTCCTAGAAGGGGATGCTAAGCAAGTAGTAATTGAAGTAAATGTTGTAGGCCCAAATCTTCAGCAGCTGGCCAATTTGTTACAGGGATTCAAGAAGAATTACAAGGCTTAAGGCATGCTACAATGGTTTATGTGGGTAGAGAGTCTAATAATGTAGTCCATGTTTTATCCAAGGAGGCCTCTTCCAAGGTAATAGATATGGTATGGCTGGAAGATATACCTAGCTTTATATTGCAAGATGTACTTAGGGACCGTTTGTGTCCCTAGATCCTTTTTTAGGATCAATTTTTCTCTCAATGAAAGAATTTACACGTTGTTCAAAAAAAAATCTCAATAATACTATTTTCCAATGATCTTTCTCTTTGTTCATTTGTTCTTGGACATTTTTATCAATTGTTTTATTTTTTGACAATCACATTTCTAAATCAACCCAAGAATTCATGTTAGTAATATGTTCATTGGTTGTTTCATGACTTTTAAGCTTAGCACTAAGATTTTTCTAGTCATTAGTTCATTCATTAGCTAGTTGACTTATACTTTGAATTAAACAACTAACAACAAAAACAAAACATTCTATCTAAATCTTTTGAATAGACTAGCAATTTTCTATCATGCTTCTCCCCATTTGATAATTTTCGTATATAAAATGTACTAGAAAAATGTCTAGAGTTCTCAACTTTAGGAAAATTTATATGGTTGTCTCTTATTGAACCATTTTCTATTAATAAATCTCTTGATTTTGCATCAATATAGTTCGACTGATCTGGATCATAAATATTTGTAACAATAGAATCAGATACATCATTAATATTTTTATTTTCTTCTAAATTTTCTTTAACTTCTTAATCAATAATTGTTGTATTACATATTTGAACACCATTATCATTATTTATACTATCATCTTTTTGTTGTATTATTTCATTATCTTCTAACTCTTTTTTATGAATTTCTTTTTCATTTATGTCTTTTGAACTAAATTATCATTTATATTGTGTGTTGGTACAGTTTCCGGTATGGTGACATGTCTCCAATTGATTTGCTGCTTCCTGCAAACGCACAACCTTATACCTGTAAAACAACAAACAACTAGTCGGGGATGCTTACTACGCCCACTTCGATGCCTAAGTCAGTGCAAATCAATTTCCTGGAAAGTATCTGTAATCTCAAAAGCTCAGAGATCATGTGTATAATACCTGGTGTGATGGTCTTATTTATAGGCTGGTAGTCGCAGTCCTACCAGAACTCTTAAAACCTAGTTGAACTAGGAGTTCAAGTCATAGTCTGATTGAACCTTAACCTTATCTTCAGGGAATTTGAATAGGGTTGCAGAGTCCAAATTGAATTGCATTCGTATCTCTTTAGTCTTAATTTCCATGTTACTAGTGTTCTTATCCCATTAATAATGGGATAAAGGCTTATCCCTGATCTTGCGGGATACTGGCCTTATCTCAATCTAAGACAATTGTAACACACTTCGACCAACCCCGAGGTGATAATATCCGAGACATGTTCGCTCCGAAAGGATTAGGAGATCTCGGAATATTGCCGCACCGTAACAGGGTTGTGGAAGATTCGAGGTGTTATCATACCGAGGCCGTCTTATCCGAGATGTTATCATACCGAGACAGTCTTTGTATATCGGGCTGTGATTCAACTTCCCGAATAGTCTCATGGCTTCTATCAAATCTCCGAGGCATAAATATCCGAGATATGTTCGCTCCGATCAGACTAGGAGATCTCGGGATATTTCATACCGTCGCCGGGTTTGATAAGACCGAGATGTCATTATACCTAGACGATCTTCTTTTGCTGGGTTGTAACAAATGTCCGAGATGTAACTTCGAGATGTAACACCGAGATGTTTCCTGATTAGGATCCACGTGTCATCGGGGTTAATTTTATCCCCAACATTGTGTTTATTGCTAAAAATTTAGAGCTCCTTTTTGAGATTCCATTAATAGCATGTGAGAAGCACATGCTTTAAGAACACATGTCACTTTATTAAACTGGATTATGTCTGAAGAACACATGCGTTGTGTATGTATTGAAGCAAAGCATGTAAGAGAGAAAAAAAACCTCATATCTCATGCGATGACATTAATGCATTTCTTAATATTTTTTTACTACAATTTGGGGCCTTAATTAAATAATATTGGCAGTAATTAAGGCCTTAATGTTTCTTAATTGGAGGCCTTAGGAGGCTGCCTAATCTGCATAAGACTCCAACCAGCCCTAAGTGTAGATCACTAGTAATACCATATATTATTATCATAATGCATCACCATGCTTTTCTGCATTGATATTCTGACAGGACTATTTTATATAATGTTGCATGTGATTTTTAAATTTATTATAAAGTACTACTCACCACTTGATGACATTTTTCCTGTGTATTTTACTCATTAAGTTGATGATCTTGGATGCCCTTGCTAGGATAGTCGTCGAGGAGTTGGATCTTGGGTTGTTGAATTACTTGTGATTCGACCATTCCGATGATTTTAGTGATAACTTCATAGGGAGTTTGTGGGTGAGGTACAATGTGTTTTGTCGCACCAACCATTGACGACTTAGTTATCCTTTTTATTTTGATGTCCCCAAGACTGCTAGATTTGGGTTTTAATATTTTAATATTTGACTTAGTAATCGGCCTTTGACCGAAATACTGATGATTTTTCTATGTCATGTTATGATACTTTATTTTTTGTTCTGTTTATTATGTGATGTGGTGTAGAAATAACTCTTGTAATATATGTGATGTGGTGTAGAGAGACTAACAAATTCTGACTTGGGCAATAGGTGACAAATGCTGACGGATCCACTTTATTTTTTCTTCTTCTTCTTTTATTTTCTTTATTTTCTTTCTTTTTTTAAAAAAAAAAGGGGCGACAACGGGCCAAAAAACAAAAAGGAGTCGACTGTGGGCCATGAACAAAAAAGAAGAAAAAATTGAAGATTCCACTTGGACGGTTAAAGGATTGGCTGATTTGAATCCGTCTCGAACAAGGCCGATTGAGCCCAAGTACTAAAAATGTGCTGACTGCGAGCCAAGAACCAAAAAGGGCCGATTGTGGGCCTAACTAAAAACAAAATGAGTGGGCCCCACTTGGACTGTTGTCAAGTTAGCACACCCGAACCACACTTGTGCAAGGCGCGCATGACGTGATCAGCTCTTTTCTTTCTTTTTTTCGTTCTTTCTTTCTTTTCTTTTCTTTTTTTTTCATTTTTTTTTGGAACCCGTTGGATGGGTTCCATTCTTGTGCATGCAGGAGCACTCTAAGCTTGTGAGCTTGGCTGAAGGATATGATCTGGTGTGGGTCAGTACATCAATACATCAAAAAAGAGAGTAGGACCTCAAGACTGTGAATCTGTGATCCAGTGCGGGAGGAACATGGAGCTGCGGGCTGCGATCATGTGTGACGCACGTGGAAAGAAATCCTAGGGAGCGATCTGGGCAGTTGGATGACGCTTGGCTGAACGGGCAGACGGTGAGCTGGATCTGGGTTCGGTGCGGCTGGAGGCGGCGACTGTCAGGCCAAAGCCGGTGCTGAGCAACTGGCCGTGAGCAGCGGCGGCATAGAAGCCGGAGAACGGCGACGGGATGGAAGGCATGCTGGCCGTGGACTGATCCGCATGGATTGGATGGCTTGGCCAAGCTCACAAGCTTAGAGTGCTCCGTGGTGGTGGCCCGTGGCTCGGGTGCGAGTGGTGCGATGGTGCAAGGCTGGATCTGGTGGCTTCCGGTGTGGGCTCCTTGCAATCGGTGGCCGATGGGTGCTTTTCTCTCTCTTTCTTTTTTTCTTTTTTTCACAAAAGAATTAACCCAGAAATAGATTGGGGTTGAAAACAGACAAACACTGGAATCCACAGGAAAAAACTGTGAAAAAACTGCATGCATAGGAAAAATAAAATAAAAGAAAACACTAGAGTCTACGAAAAAAAAAAAAAAAAAAAAAAAAAAAAAAAAAAAAAAAAAAAAAAAGGTGGTTTTGATACCATATTTAAATTTGTGTATAAATCTAAAATAGAATAAAAGTAAAAGTAAAAGTAAGAGAGAGAAAAGAAATAGAATTTATGTGGTTCGGTGTTCACAAGAAAAGTTCAAATGACTATATTGTGCTTAGGGATGTAATCAAGTCGAGCAGAGTCGAGTTTGAAGATTTCAAGATTGATTCGTTTATGAGTCGATCCTAAATAGTCGAGCTCGAATTCGAGCCGAACTATAAATTACATGTTCAAGCTTGGTTCGTTTAAAACTCGGGCGAGCTCGAGCTCGAGCTCGAGTTCGTTAAAAATGACATTCGAGCCAAGCCAGGTTACTTGACAAGCTCGGCTCAACTAGAGTTCGAGATAGACTATTAAATTTTTCAATGAGTGATCAAAGCAAAATTTAAGCCCAAGTTTATGAACAACTTTTATGCATTTGTTAATAACATAATTATATAATATGTAACTATATAAGACATATTATAAAATAGAGAAATGCTTGGTTGTACACTCTCATTCTACTCCTATCCCACCCTTGTGTACTTGGACCAATAATATGAAAGATAGTAGAGAGAGTATAGTGGGACCCTATTTTTTTAACAACATTATTGGTCCACGTAAACAAGGGTTGGATAAGAGTTGGATAAGAGTGTACAACCAAGCATTTCTCTATAAAATATAGTACATAACTATAGTTTATAAGTAACAAATTAACAATATGTTATTATATATAACTAGATAGTATAAACTATGGTATATGTATAATGTGAACAAATAGTAAGTCTAATATATTCTATATAACTAAGTAACTATATATATTATATGTGTGTGTGTGTGTGTGTGTGTGTGTTAT